>JAOTOL010001477.1:600000-1062500 GCA_034440575.1 Imbricaverruca yamaguchii
AGAGGACAGATGACTGGTGTCGCTCTGCTGTGGTTGGAGAGATGTGGCTACAGAGGACAGACGACGGGATAGTCGACGGCTGTCGCTCTGCCGTGGTTAGAGAGATAAAGACATAAAATATTAGCGCAACTATGAGCCACAAGGGCCCTTCTTGGTTGCACTCTGTACACTCAACCAGTTGCCCACCAAATCTGTCAATCAGCCCTCCCTGTAATACTGAAAAGCAAGCCCTCTATTCTTATAATGAATGTCTACGCTGTTTTTAAAGATGCTCAATGTGCTGCTGCTGACAATGGTTTCTGGCAGCTGGTTCCAGTGTTCGACTACCCTGTTGGTGAAGAAAGTCTGTCTTAACCTTGTTCTGGTGTGGGTAATTTTACTTTTGAATTTATGACCTCTAATTTCCATTTCTGTTTTTTTGTAGCCCTCTTTTGTACTTTAGATTCAAATTAACTCGCTAAACAGCCGACAAAAAATCCAACTATTATTCATTATAAATCGCTACCTCCTATACTGTCAGTTAATTATCTAAGTACCTCAAGAATACCAACACACTAAGCAGAAACTGTTAAACAATTGTTTTTTTGTTTTTTTTTATAAATAAAATGTCTAATCTAATAGTCTTCTAGACAAGTAGACAACTATATGAATATCACTTTTGATATCACTTATGGCTAGACAGAAATATGAACAGTCACACAGCACTTATGAATACCACCAACTTAGTACCAATTTAAACTCTATCTTAAACTTAAATACCAAACACACTATGCACCACAAGACGAAATAAAGTATGTTAGGAAAGTATTAGTGTTTTCTACTGTACTTATGATATCTACACACTTGTAATATCTCCAACTGAAAGATAAACTAAATACTAAAATACTCCAAAAATGAAGAAGCACATATACCTCTACCATTACTCGGTGTATGGAGATATACCTAGTGTAGTTGAAGCTAACTATTTAAATTCTAACCTAAACTTTAACGCCAAAAAGACCAAAACTTATTCCTCTGCACTACAGAAATCGAGGCCACGAAGCCGCGCCTAAAAACAAGATGGCGCTCGGCAGTCTCGCTAGGTTGATATAGTATAATGTGCGTGCTACGAAAGTGCTTATCAGATAAAAACGAATGAAATATAATCACAGAAGTAATTGCTAAAAACCTATCCACAGCTTAGACAAGTGTGCTGCCCTGTTCTGCAACGACTTATCTGGAAAGTTGGAGCTCTAAACTGGCATTCCATGCTGTCATGCATTCTATGCTCCATGCTGTCATTCTGGTGTAGTTAGAGAGATGTGGTGACAGAGGACAGACGACGGCTGTTGCTCTGCTGTGGTTGGATAGATGTGGCTACAGATGACAGACGACTGCTGTCACTCTGCTGTGGTTGGAGAGATGTGGTGACAGAGGACAGACGACGGCTGTCGCTCTGCTGTGGTTGGAGAGATGTGGTGACAGATGACAGACGACTGCTGTCACTCTGCTGTGGTTGGAGAGATGTGGCTACAGAGGACAGACTACGGCTGTCGATCCGTTGTTTCTGTGTAGATATGACTACAGAGTTGAAGATGATGGCTGCCGGTCTAAAATCCCATTTAAAACGGCAGTACTCTTCTCTGATCGGGAGAGGTAAGAATGTAGCACATAGCACATGGTGCCCCTCCCCTCCCCAGACACACCCTAATCAGCTGATGAGGGTATGTACCTACACAAATGAAACACATTTATAAAATATGAGCTCCCACTTCTCATTCCATCGCTATAATCTGCGTTACGTGGGCATATTGCGCCATTTTTGCACACCAGGTAAGGATATATAACGAATGGAATAGAGAGCAACGACAAACTTGAATAAATAAGGAATCGGTGCGGTTGTACGGCATACATGCTGTCGAAAATCACAAATATATTACGTTACTACATCGATGGGCCCTAACCATGAAATGTTTATGTTCTGCAAGGGCGATATTATTCACCTGATCTGTACCCTGCGGTGCGTGTTCCAGGGCGAGCTTACAATGCATTCAAATTAGATGTGGGTCACCTAAGCGCAATCCGCGAGGCGTGGCTCCCCTAACTCGAGTCATGATGTCATGTATGGGCGCGTGGGCCTCGCACAGACGTCTGAAGGGAACAGACAGCCCGTTTACGCTTTTCTGCGAGGCGTAGGTTCACTGAAGCGTACCATGATGCCATCTATGGTCGCGTGAGCAAGCGCCTGCAGGGAATAGACAGCCTACTTGCGATCTGTGCCATCAGGGAAGAATAATGTTACACGACAGTGAGGAGCTGCGGTTCAATGTTGTAATGATGATGATGCACATGAACATTCATGCGTTTATGCTGACGTTAGGGTGCTACGTGAATGAAGCTTGCGTATGTTTGGTCATGGGATGTGGATATGACATAAATATATATGGTATAAAATAAATGATAACACAAATGTTAATTTTACCACTGAAACCATTGATTAAATACCCCTAGATGTCTGCAAACTCTTTTATTTAAAACAGCAACGATCGAAGTTATCACATGGCATATTTTGGCTCAGATTCACCGACTTAAAAAGTCAAGACAAGCGATTGAATTCTCACTGTTCCATATGCATGTACTCTTATCCTAAATAAGCTTCGCCCCTACCATTGATGCTTGTGTGCTGCAACAGCGTTTTTCTGTTCAAGAATCTCGAGCAGCATGCATTTGGATGGCTTGGGCTGACATGTATGCATGTACACATGCAATGTCTGGTTTTCTAGTCATCAAAATAACATCCTCAAGTTCGGCTTGGATAGTTTTGATGCCCTTATGACAATTGTTAGATGTAATTATCAAAAGCAACCTGATATTTTGCGTTATGTGTAAGCGCATCTTTATGATGGCCGCTCAAGGTTTGAACATTGTATTGGCACTTACCGTGCTGAAGCCGTTAGAAGCTTGGCGATACGAACCTCGTATTACATCAGCAAAATGCTGACAACAAGAGTGGCAGCGATCGGTGAGAAAATGGGCTGCCAATCTGTCAATGTTTAGCTAAAGGTGTGACGTACCTTTTTTCAGAAGACAAGCGGCACACTCATTGGTTACAAGGAAAGCGTAGTTAGGACAAAGAAGCTGATATGAAAATCACACAGGCTGAGCTTAGCTCCAAATAAGCAAACAGATGAACTTCCATAGCTACCTAAGCTACCTAGAACGTTGTTTTCTTTTCTCTTTTGGTTCACTTTCCAAATTAGGTCAAACATTTCAGTGTCAAGGTGCAGTCAGTCACCCGGTCTTCGCCATAGCTTCCTGACGATAGTCGTGACACGAATGCGATTTCGTGCTCATCATCAACTAGATGCGAGCTAAAACCTTCGTCTAAAATACTGACATTGACAAAGGTTAAGATCACTGCTCAAGTCAAGGTAAAATAACTTGAAATATGCGATAAAAAACTGTTGAATTTGACGTTTTTCGGAGCACATTGCGCTCAGAAAAGATCAACAATTGTTATCAAAACGAACTAAATGTTTCGTGAGAATTCAGAACCTTTTGAAGCTTTTTACTTTTCACAAACCAACTCCCCATACTTGAAACATGAAATACCTCCGAACTAAAATTGGTATGCAATATTATCCCAGTCATTTTCACTTTGCAATAATTTGTATTTTAGCTATCCAGAACATATGATAAATGTAGTCACGTTTCAGATCATATCTCGTTGGCATCACCTGATGTTGACCTCAAGCTTAAAACAATATTAGAGAATATATTTTGCAATGCACGTGCTTTCGGTTTTCAAAAAGATCAATTGGTCACGAAGTCATACATCCATAGCTTTATTTGTTTCAACCTTCGTTTTGGCCTGGTGAACTTACCTGAGGGCACTTCCTTATGTTCTCGCATGCTCGTTGATTATTTCCTACACACTCATAGTTTACTTTTGACGATATCTTGTGACACTCCTTCATGGAGAATGCTTCAATGCGCATTAAAACTGCATTCCGATGTGGTCGTGACGTGAGTGACCTGCTGTAGCCCCGAAACCGTAATAGACTAGAACTGTATTTTTAACACAACTGTCGCAGGGTATTCCAAGTTTAGAAGTACTTCTATAAACGGTCCCAGAGTTGTCTCAGAATACTTGCACCGCAATGGCTAATTAACGTGCTAAGCACGACTTGTGACACCCCTGCGGGCATGTGTACATTCCAGATAAGACCTGGTGTTAATATAGCTCGGATATGACCTCCTACAGCATTATGCATAACTAACTGCTATCTGAATCGGGCAATGGTTTATATCGGTAGTTGTGATACTGAATATCGGTGCCGGCATCGGATGCCGTATCGGTAGTTGCTGAAGCCGCTTAGGACGTGACTGGAGCCGTATGGACTGAGGGCTGGTCTGGGAGCTGTACTGGTGGTTGGACTGGCGACTGGACTGGAGACGTTTCGGACTGTACTGGGGGCTGAACCGAAGCCGTGTTGCGCTGAACAGAAGGCTAGATTTAGGGCTGGCCTGTGGGCTGGGCTGGTTGCTGGACTGGGGGCTGAACTGGAAGCTGGACTGAAGGGCTGAACTGGAAGCTGGACTGGGGACTGGACTGAGGGTTGGGCCGGTTGCTGGACTGGGGGCTGGACTGGAGGCTGGACTGGGGACTGGACTGAGGGTTGGGCCGGTTGCTGGACTGGGGGCTGGACTGGAGGCTGGACCGGCGGCTGACCAGGGCCGCGACAGAGCCGCAGCCGTCCCGAGCGGGCGTCCCGGCGCGCCAGCCGCCGGACGTGCGCCACGACTGTGACCGGTGGTGCGCGCGGCAGGAAATACAGCCGACACGCGCCCGCCGGACACCCGGCACCAATTAGCTGGCGCGTCGTGCGTCTGGTTTTGACGGCGGCCGCCACTGCCGCTCAGTCGGAGGCCGCTCTCATTTACAAATGGACGTCACGGCGGCCGGCGCGGCCGACACCGCCGACTGACGGATGCTGGCCGGGTCGCCGCCCTGCCGGGCAGGTGTCCCTGCTGATCAGGTGCTCTGCTGGGCACCTGCTGGGCAGGTGTCCGGGTCCCTGCTGGGTATGTGTCCGGTCCCTGCTGATCAGGTGCTCTGCTGGGCACCTGCTGGGCAGGTGTCCGGGTCCCTGCTGGGTATGTGTCCGGTCCCTGCTGGGAAGGTGTCCGGGGCCTGCTGGGCATGTGTCCGGGTCCCTGCTGGGTATGTGTCCGGGTCCCTGCTGGGTACAAGTCTGGGTTCCTACTGGACAGGTGTCCCGGTCCCTGCTGGGTAGGTGTCCTGGTCTTGCTGGTCAGGTGTCCGGGTCCTAACTTGGCAGGTGTCTGGTTTCCTATTGGACAGGTGTCCCCATCCCTGCTGGGTAAGTGTCCTGGTCTTGCTGATCAGGTGTCCTGCTGGGCACCTGCTGGGTAGGTGTCCTGGTTTTGTTGGCCAGGTGTCTGGGTTCTTGCTGGGCAGGTGTCCGGGTCCCTGCTGGGCAGGTGTCCGGGCCCCTGCTGGTCAGGTGTCCGGGTCCTAGCTTGGCAGGTGTCTGGTTTCCTATGGGACAGGTGTCCCTGTCCCTGCTGGGTAGGTGTCCTGGTCTTGCTGGTCAGGTGTCCGGGTCCCTGCTGGTCAGGCGTCCAGTTTCTGCTGGGCAGGTGTCCGGGTCCCTGCTGGTCAGGTGTCCGGGTCCCTGCTGGTCAGGCGTCCGGTTTCTGCTGGGCAGGTGTCCGGTCCCTGCTGGCTAGACATCTAGATCTCTGTTGGTCAGGTATCCTGGTCCCTGCTAGTCAAGTGTCCGGGTTCAGCTGGTCATGTGTCCAGATCCCTGCTGGTGAAATGTCAGAGTTCCGGCCAGTCAGGCGACTGGCCCCTGTCAGTGTTGGAGAAACAACCTGATCCGTATTGGTGTCATTCGAAACATCATCTTTTCCGGTTAAAAAAAATTGCCCTTTCCTTTTCCTCACTGGTTGTTCGATAGCTTTGTTCGGCAATGGAATTGTGCGAACTTATTGCTGTTTTATAAAGTAAGATGTCCAAGAATTTGCGCTCTTATGCTCTGATCCTCATTCAAAGAACAAACGGAAAAAACTGCATAGACATGGAGCAAAAATATAACTTCATTTTACATTGCAGGGTTTGTTTTGATCTACTTGTTATTTCAATCCAGAACTTTTGTATTATACGTCGAAATTAGGTACCCTCAATCAAAGAGGAAAACAACAGTTTCTTACGTAGCAAAATAATGTCATGCAAAAGTCATCATGCAGGAATTTGATGGTACAGATTATTCTGCAAATACATAATTCCAAAATGCAAATCTAACCCTGATTCCTGTCGGGAAGGTGTCCTGATCCCTACTGGTCATCTATCCTGATCTCTGTTAGTCAGGTGCTTCGGTCCCTGTCGGTCAGGTGTCCCATGTATCTAGATAATCATGGTTAGATGTCTGGGTTCTTGTTGGTAAGGTGTCACGATCGAATTGGTCAGGCGCCATGGTCCCTGTTGGTCAGGTGTCTAAGTTCCTGTTGGCCAGGTGCCCTGGCTCCTGTTGGGCACGCGCCTGAGCTGGAGCACTGCCCAGTAGCTCTTGGCAAGGTGTGTCCGAGCCTCTGCTGTCTGTATTCTCAGGCCATATTGGTACACGAAATATCTACCAGTCGCATTATGCATAGATGCACCTGTGCGCTGTATATTGCACACTGCTTGCTCCGTTCGTCAAAGATATCGGACTGGTGTTAGGTTACGCGCCCGTCCGTCAGACGTGCAGGACTGGCGGTAGGGTTGGTGCCCGTCCGTCAGACGTGCAGGACTGGCGGTAGGGTTGGTGCACGTCCGTCAGGGGTACTGACTGGCGTAGGGCGCCCGTCCGTCAGACGAGCAGGATTGGCGGTAGGGTTACGCGCCCGTCCGCCAAACGTGCAGGACTGGCGGTAGGGTCACGCGCCCGTCCGTCAGACGTGCAGGACTAGCGGTAGGGTTGGTGCCCGTCCGTCAGCGGTACTGGACTGGCGGTAGGGTCACGCGCCCGTCCGTCAGACGTGCAGGATTGGCGGTAGGGTTGGTGCTCGTCCGTCAGGGGTACTGGACTGGCGGTAGGGTCACGCGCCCGTCCGTCAGACGTGCAGGACTAGCGGTAGGGTCACGCGCCCATCCGTCAGACGAGCAGGATTGGCGGTAGGGTTGGTGCACGTCCGTCAGGGGTACTGGACTGGCGGTAGGGTCACGCGCCCGTCCGTCAGACGTGGAGCCAGGCCGGCAGCGCGGTGCAGCTGCCGCTCCCAGGGGTGGCACGGCCGCGGCGGCCGATTTAGGAGCGGCCCGACGTCGGCCGGCGACACGGGTGTCCATGCCAATGGGTCGCCACGACGCCCCGGGGCGCGCTGGCGCGATGGACTGGCGGCGCGCCACCGCCGCCGGCCCGCTTTATGGCGCACTGAACGCGCGACAAGGCGGCCGGCCAGGCGACGGACGAGCGCGGTCAGAGAACGACACTGAAGCGTGGCAGGCCGGGTGTGGCGGGTCGGCGGTCAGAGAACGACACTGAAGCGTGGCAGGTCCGCGGTCAGAGAACGACACTGGAGCGTGGCAGGTCCGCGGTCAGAGAACGACACTGAAGCGTGGCAGGCCGGGTGTGGCGGGTCGGCGGTCAGAGAACGACACTGGAGCGTGGCAGGTCCGCGGTCAGAGAACGACACTGGAGCGTGGCGGGTCCGCGGTCAGAGCACGACACTGGAGCGTGGCGGGTCCGCGGTCAGAGCACGACACTGGAGCGTGGCAGGTCCGCGGTCAGAGAACGACACTGGAGCGTGGCAGGTCCGCGGTCAGAGAACGACACTGGAGCGTGGCGGGTCCGCGGTCAGAGAACGACACTGGAGCGTGGCAGGTCCGCGGTCAGAGCACGACACTGGAGCGTGGCAGGTCCGCGGTCAGAGAACGACACTGGAGCGTGGCAGGTCCGCGGTCAGAGAACGACACTGGAGCGTGGCGGGTCCGCGGTCAGAGCACGACACTGGAGCGTGGCAGGTCCGCGGTCAGAGAACGACACTGGAGCGTGGCGCGTGGCAGGCCGGGTGTGGCGGGTCCGCGGTCAGAGCACGACACTGGAGCGTGGCGGGTCCGCGGTCAGAGAACGACACTGGAGCGGGTGGCAGGTCCGCGGTCAGAGCACGACACTGGAGCGTGGCAGGTCCGCGGTCAGAGAACGACACTGGAGCGTGGCAGGTCCGCGGTCAGAGCACGACACTGGAGCGTGGCGGGTCCGCGGTCAGAGAACGACACTGGAGCGTGGCAGGTCCGCGGTCAGAGCACGACACTGGAGCGTGGCGGGTCCGCGGTCTGAGAACGACACTGAAGCGTGGCAGGCACTGGGCGTGGCGGGTCCGCGGTCAGAGAACGACACTGAGTGGAGCGTGGCGGGTCCGCGGTCAGAGAACGACACTGGAGCGTGGCGGGTCCGCGGTCAGAGAACGACACTGGAGCGTGGCGGGTCCGCGGTCAGAGCACGACACTGGAGCGTGGCGGGTCCGCGGTCAGAGCACGACACTGGAGCGTGGCGGGTCCGCGGTCAGAGAACGACACTGGAGCGTGGCAGGGGTCCGCGGTCAGAGCACGACACTGGAGCGTGGCAGGTCCGCGGTCAGAGCACGACACTGGAGCGTGGCAGACCGGGCGTGGCGGTGGAGACACACTGGGTGGGTCGCGGTCAGAGCACGACACTGGAGCGTGGCGGGTCCGCGGTCAGAGAACGACACTGGAGCGTGGCGGGTCCGCGGTCAGAGCACGACACTGGAGCGTAGCAGGTCCGCGGTCAGAGCACGACACTGGAGCGGTGTGGCGGGTCCGCGGTCAGAGCACGACACTGGAGCGTAGCAGGTCCGCGGTCAGAGAACGACACTGGAGCGTGGCGGGTCCGCGGTCAGAGAACGACACTGGAGCGTGGCGGGTCCGCGGTCAGAGCACGACACTGGAGCGTGGCAGGTCCGCGGTCAGAGAACGACACTGGAGCGTGGCGGGTCGAGAACTGCGGCCGGGGCGAGACGACACTGGAGCGTGGCGGGTCCGCGGTCAGAGCACGACACTGGAGCGTGGCAGGTCCGCGGTCAGAGCACGACACTGGAGCGTGGCGGGTCCGCGGTCAGAGAACGACACTGGAGCGTGGCAGGTCCGCGGTCAGAGCACGACACTGGAGCGTGGCAGGTCCGCGGTCAGAGCACGACACTGGAGCGTGGCAGGTCCGCGGTCAGAGCACGACACTGGAGCGTGGCAGGTCCGCGGTCAGAGCACGACACTGGAGCGTGGCAGGTCCGCGGTCAGAGCACGACACTGGAGCGTGGCAGGCCGGGTGTGGCGGGTCCGCGGTCTGAGCACGACACTGGAGCGTAGCAGGTCCGCGGTCAGAGCACGACACTGGAGCGTAGCAGGTCCGCGGTCTGAGCACGACACTGGAGCGTGGCAGGCCGGGAGTGGCGGGTCCGCGGTCGAGAGGTAGCTGATCTGGCAGTGCTGGCGCCGATGTGAGCTGACTCGCAGCCACGTGCCAAACCAAGTCGTCCGCCTCTGCGCCGTAATTTCATCTTAGCCTGCAGTTCTGAGTGTTGCTGGCGGTGGGAGCGTTCTCTGAGAGGGACTGACGGATTATCTTCTCTCCGGTCATGCTGACTCGACCTGATTTTGTTCCTTCTTCGGTTTTTAGAAGGTCTCACAATTTCTGAAGTGTCTGCTCGGAAGCTAGTGCTTCGTCTCAAAAAGGCGTCTGTGTGGCCTATCTGATTTTATTTGTTATGTATCTCACCCTCCGCAGGAAGACAAAACTGAGGAATGCTACAAAAAGTGAGCAGAAAGAAGCACATAGTTGCAAATATTTCAGTACGTGTTTTACAAGCAGCGATGACGAATTAAAGTGACCAGCAAGGTAGAAGAGTTCGAGGTGCATAATTGTTGTGATGTCCATCAATACAAATATATAGAATACAGTTGTCACTGAAATCCTACCCTGTGATCATAATTGCCAGTTGGAAGGTGTCAGAGATTATATCGTTATACTATTCTTAAAGTATGCAATACATTATGCACACTTACATGTACACACACACACACACAAACATATATGTATATAAATGTATATATATGCATATAAATACAAATGTATCTGATTATATATATATGTATATATATACATATATATATATATATATATGCATGTATATATTTATATACATATACATATGTATATAATACATACAGGTATGTATATAAATATACCTACCTACCTGTCATTAGTATGTTATATACGTATAAAAATATACTGATATTATATACTTATATAGATATCTACTGTGCATCACATACGTGCAGTGCAACCATCCGATGACAACCCTCGGGGGGCACAAACTTCAGCGCTTACATACCTGATTTTACCATGCTCGTAGAAATGGCTTGGTTTTCGGCTTGCTTTCCATTTCATTGCAGTGCAGTGCTAAATGAATTTGAAGCATACACTGTTCCATTGATGCTGACGATTGTTGTCATAAATGTTCTTTGGAGACATTGTATTCGTTTCTCTTGCTCAATCCAGGCATGCTCGCTTATTGGATGAGGGAGAAGATTATAAAAACGTTCCGGATCACCGATTATTTTTCCGGCTCTATTTCACTCCAAAATGAACATCTATATTGAATCTAAGTAGGCGTTTTGCGTCTGCAATCTCATCAACAAATTTTGCCTGATATTTCATCCTCGTGTTGCTTCATTTGTTTTCCTTTATTCGTTTTATCCCAGTGGCCAAGTTCATAATTTCAACTTGTAATCATCAGATGATTTTCATCCTCTATGTGAACGATGAATCACACGAAATTATCAGTATTGTTGGTTTGAGAGTGCTAATTACCATGCTTTGTCCTTGACATCGCCCAAGCTCACTTGAATCCTACATCTTATGATGGTTGGTTATTTGAGTTTTAGGGCGCATCGACCAGGTTACATCTTATGAGCTGCATTGAAATTGAACATACACCATTCCGAATCATGGTATTTTCATTAACATTCAATCAAATATTGGACTAACGAGGTTCACCTTCACTTTGGTCTTCAAGTTCACCTAGCTTAACCATAAATGGCTTCTGTGTAGTTCAAATCGTCTACTTTAACTTGGGATTTTGGCATGAAATGACAAAGCAGAATCTAACGCAGAATTTCATGGATACTTCAAGAGTGCTCGGCGGCGGCTGAGATAATCATTCTTCAACGGCTGGAAAGAAATAGCTTGAGTAACCTGGCCGACTCGACCATGATCCCTTTGAGAAGTTTATTGTTTTGCAACGATACACCATGAAGCCACGAAGTTGACACCGGTGTGCAGTTTCATTGACTATTAGAGTTGCGTATTTAAATTATGATGCCGTGCCCAGTCTAATTCGCCCCCCCCCCCGCCCTACGCCCTTCTGTGTGAATCCACATGTACGAGCTTTGCCATGGTAGTACTGCGACACCCGTATCCAGTGTGGTCGTCGGCAGGCATAGTATCTGGCTGTAACGAGTGAATATAAACTCTGCGAGTGATGTTTGCTGTTGATTCTTCCGAGACAAGATACGATGAAGCTCAACGTCATTTATTATCGATCCTATTTAGAGCACACTTCTTACCAGACCAAATTCACGTTACGTAATTATGTGAATCCGGTCGCATTATCTCAACTATTACGCTGGACTGCAAAATACTGTAAGGCTAGCTTCAACCAAGGAACACCTCAACATGTATCCACTGACCAGATATACCTTACGAGGCTTCGCTCGTCGCCCACCTAGTGAAGCCCATGTGGACGATTACTGGGAACGAGGCCGAGGGTAGAGTCTTCCTTGAACTATATCCGGGAAAAGAAAACGACTTCAGTGATTGGTTTTAGTACTTCGAAGAGGCCCAACCTAACCTTACTTATTATAACTGGCAACACCGTGCACTAAAACGACGGGGAAAACACGGATTTGTGGCCTCCATCCCTAACATTTGCATTGCTTAGTTTACCAGACCCGGGCCAGTCCACCTTTTCTCATACATCCTGGGACCATATTTTTGTAAGTTTGAAGTGTTCACATATCCATCCAGCGAGGTTCTTGAACTGCACAACAGTTCCACGGAGGCATGTGATCGCTGCACGTGGGGTTCTGTTGCAAATTGTTCCATGATGATATACGATGTGATGAAATGGGATCTATTCTTGAGCCCGTTCAAAGTACAGCCTATAACATATCACATCCCACTTGACTTCAATGTGTGGGTTACTTCACCAATTGTATCTGATTGCGAAATGTCGCAAGAACACCTGTGAAATTTTGCAGAATAGACTGAGAGGGGGCGGAGAGAAATCCATCCATTGTTCTCAAGGTTGCCACGTATCGAAAGGAGCCAACCCCATGGAGCACCAGGAAGAGGTTGGTGCCGGGCCGACGCATAAGACGCAAGCAACGACCTTCTGAAAGGCAAGTAAACCGTCACGCACGAGCTGAACTAACCGTAAGTACCAGGAAACATCTCAGAATGCTTCCAAGGCTGAAGGAATGAAGCTCGGTGGGCTGGCTCGTGACCTAGCCGACGACGCGTCCTTCTGGCTACTGCCGGGGCATCCTTCTGCACAGGGGCCGGGAGGGTGGCGGTATGCCGCGCATCATTGGTCGCCTGTTCGGGTGGCACGCGGCCCGGGCGGCTGACAGGACTCTGTGACGGTGGCGGTATGCCGCGCATCATTGGTCGCCTGTTCGGGTGGCATGCGGCCCGGGCGGCTGACGGGACTCTGTGACGGCGGCGGGCGGCGCGCATCATTGGTCGCCTGTTCGGGTGGCACGCGGCCCGGGCGGCTGACAGGACTCTGTGACGGCGGCGGGCGGCGCGCATCATTGGTCGCCTGTTCGGGTGGCATGCGGCCCGGGCGGCTGACGGGACTCTGTGACGGCGGCGGGCGGCGCGCATCATTGGTCGCTGTTCGGTGGCATGGGGCCCGGGCGGCTGACAGGACTCTGTGACGGCGGCGGGCGGCGCGCATCATTGGTCGCCTGTTCGGGTGGCATGCGGCCCGGGCGGCCGACAGGACTCTGTGACGGCGGCGGGCGGCGCGCATCATTGGTTGCCTGTTCGGGTGGCACGCTGCCCGGGCGGCTGACGGGACTCTGTGACGGTGGCGGTATGCCGCGCATCATTGGTCGCCTGTTCGGGTGGCACGCGGCCCGGGCGGCTGACGGGACTCTGTGACGGCGGCGGTATGCCGCGCATCATTGGTCGCCTGTTCGGGTGGCATGCGGCCCGGGCGGCTGACAGGACTCTGTGACGGCGGCGGGCGGCGCGCATCATTGGTTGCCTGTTCGGGTGGCACGCGGCCCGGGCGGCTGACAGGACTCTGTGACGGCGGCGGGCGGCGCGCATCATTGGTCGCCTGTTCGGGTGGCACGCGGCCCGGGCGGCTGACAGGACTCTGTGACGGTGGCGGTATGCCGCGCATCATTGGTCGCCTGTTCGGGTGGCATGCGGCCCGGGCGGCTGACAGGACTCTGTGACGGCGGCGGGCGGCGCGCATCATTGGTCGCCTGTTCGGGTGGCATGCGGCCTGGGCGGCTGACAGGACTCTGTGACGGCGGCGGGTGGCGCGCATCATTGGTCGCCTGTTCGGGTGGCATGCGGCCGGGCGGCTGACGGGACTCTGTGACGGCGGCGGGCGGCGCGCATCTTGGTCGCCTGTTCCGGTGGCATGCAGCCCGGGCGGCTGACAGGACTCTGTGACGGTGGCGGTATGCGCGCGCATCATTGGTCGCCTGTTCGGGTGGCATGCGGCCCGGGCGGCTGACAGGACTTGTGACGGTGGCGGGCCGCGCATCATTGGTCGCCTGTTCGGGTGGCATGCGGCCCGGGCGGCTGACAGGACTCTGTGACGGCGGCGGGCGGCGCGCATCATTGGTCGCCTGTTCGGGTGGCATGCGGCCCGGGCGGCTGACAGGACTCTGTGACGGCAGCCGCCACGTCAATTCTCGGGCCGCGGCCGGCCTAATGAAGCGCCATCGGCGAACGCTCGCGACGGCCAACGGGCGCGGCGTTAATAAATGAGCGCACTGTCACCCCATCAGTCGAGCGACCGCGAGCGACGATGGCGCCTATTGCTTCAATCTGATCAATTATACAGGCGCCAGAGATTCATGGCTTGGCAATTGACTCTGTGCCGGCGGCAGTTCACCAGCGATGCAACTTTTACGTGCTGGGACGCGCGGAAACAGAGGTGCTGAAAAATTCACGCCGCGCCGCTGCCTGCACTCTGGTCTCCACACCACCGTCGGGAAAAGGTTAAAACCCGACCGCCGAATATTAGCCGGAGAGCGGCCGCGGAGATGATGAAATGTGGAACTTTTAGAGGCGACGAGTGTGGCCGGCTTCCTTCGCGGAGATGTCGTTGGGCAGCGCTCTGATTGCAAAGCCCGGACGGGCGCCGAGTGGCGCGTGTTTACCGCCGCTTGCATCGCACGAGTTTTCTGTCGGTTTGCTGCACGTTGGGCTGCATGACCATCACTGATTTGGTAACGAATGCTACCGAGTATGCAATCCGAAGGAATCTGGATAATGTAAGTGATAGCATCGTTGATGTGCACGCAGGTAACGTTTATATGTGATGTTCTCATCCATATTGCCTTCCATTTCATCTCCAACATTTTGAGTGTCTTTCGTACAACTACTTCCCAAAGGCACCTCAGAAGTTTCTTTCTCATTTTGATGTTACGCTTAGCATACTCTATCGATTCTTCCTATAGGCACCTCCATTGGCTGTATGGTTGTTAGTATGCCTATGCGTAAGACCACAGGATGCCATTGCGTGGTATCCGAATGATCGACAGGTATATGTCATCAGCAGCATAAAACATCAGCATAATATGCGCTATGCTTATACCGCGTGAAGGGCGGAGTTGAGGCATATAGCGTGTGGTATATGTTTGCTACAAGATCAATTTACAAATAGATATAACTCCGAAACGATAGCGGTGTTCGATTCGACAGCCTAGAAACGTTGGAAAAGGCGAAAATAGGTTTCTGTAAGCCAATTTTGTCATTTAACGCACATTAGGATTAATGGTAAGGTTACGGACCAAAATCCGGAGAGGAAGAAAATACGGCTGCTGCTTCTCTGCTCCTCTTCCATGACAATGTGTGGGACATATACATATACTTATACATATACTTTATATATGTGGGACATGTGGGCTATAGCATGGAACACGTTTCCCAATGTTAGTAGTTCCGTAAACACAGGAATATTTACTGCAAAATAACCATTTGTGTGTCACATACAGCTATGGACAGAGGTGGGACCATGAACTTGCATTGGGGTCAGGCGTCTGGAGATGTGGTGAATTGGAGCTTAGGGGCGCGTCTGGCGTCTGGAGAGGGAACACTTCCAGGGAGGGGGTCAATGCGGGTGACCCTGGACGTTCGCTTCGGCTGAAATATCCGTTCGCATATGATTACATCGGACCACACGATAGCAATGTATACCCACCCACTGCAGCTGTGTTAGCATGACTACAGCATCAACAACAAGGTATTAAAATGGGTTCCAGGTAGTACACGTTGCCCTCGTAACCCTCACCAGGCCAGATGGTTTCCTGGAACCTCTCCCCATCCCTCAGGTATTTTCCGGGATAGCGGTCAAGTGAATAGACGCAGAGACACACAATTTGCAGTCTTGTGTTGCTGTGCGCATCTGTTTCGCATGCCTAGCACAAATTTCAGGTCAAGATCTCTTTCAGAAAGACATAAAGACATAAAAAGATCAGTGCAACTATGAGCCACAATGGCCCTACTCGGTTGACCTTTGGACACTCAACCAGTTCTTTCAATCTTTCACCTCATATGAAAGATTGTCCGCATAACTCTTAACCCTGTGCTCATTTTACCGCAAGAGATAAATCAGGGCCCAGTTTCATCAATCTGCACCAAATCGTAGTTTTCAAATAAAATGCACGCCTACAAATCACGTTTCACGTTTTTTCGAGTTCCACTAACAAAGTACGTACCGTGAAAATTTTGTTGTAGAATTTATATGAATCTACGCACAAATTATATGAATCTACGCATGCATCAAATACAAGTAATTATGAAATAACAATACAAAATTATGGCACATGCATAAATGTTCCACATTATTTCAAATCTTCATGCTGCTATGGGGTGGGCTATGGGTCAATTTTTTTTCGAGCGCGTGTCTTTGTCATCTTTGTCTTTCTCCGTTGAAAAATAAACATCGACGAAATAAACAGTGAATTTTGACTTAATTTTTATATTTCAGTCGTAATGATCATAAGGCCAGGAGTTATACTGGAAATGTTATCAACAAACATTAGTGTAGTGCTGCAGGATCATTAATCAGACAAAAGAGAGCAAAGTTTCAAAACCTTTAAAGTGCCTTCATTTAGAGTACTTGGAACATATCAACATCAAACTCAGACCATGTTCTTCTGTCACCAAGATGAACAACTCCGCCAACTCGATTTTGCATTTGTGCTCATGGCGCTGTCTAAAATTCCTGCTGAGTTCTACACCAGGGGTCGACATGCTTTTAGGGAAGGCATTCCCATGTTGCTGAAGCCCAGCATGGGACCTATGGGCTTTTACTGGAATGAATGGCATGACATGTTCATTTTTCTCCTCCGCTCAATCATTTTTGACAAGTTCTACTCTTGTTCCACACAGTCGCCTGCTGGCCACACCATTGCCCGCAGTTTACAACTGTTGCGTGGTAGTAATCATCCCTTCACGGTACACACATGTAAACACGCGATCAGCAGCCATTCGGTTCTGTAGGCTGCGTCCAGTTTGATTGAGTGCTGGCGTTTGAACGAAGGTATCTTCGCCCGACCCGAACCATTTCGAGGTCGTTGGGCAAAGGAAATGGAGAACATAGCGCAGAGTTCAAAACAACTGGCGGCTATGAGCGGTCTGGACACTGGACAGGTGAGTGGGTGTGCGGCTATGAGCGGTCTGGCCACTGGACAGGTGAGTGGGTGTGCGGCTATGAGCGGTCTGGACACTGGACAGGTGAGTGGGTGTGCGGCTATGAGCGGTCTGGACACTGGACAGGTGAGTGGGTGTGCGGCTATGAGCGGTCTGGACACTGGACAGGTGAGTGGGTGTGCGGCTATGAGCGGTCTGGACACTGGACAGGTGAGTGGGTGTGCGGCTATGAGCGGTCTGGCCACTGGACAGGTGAGTGGGTGTGCGGCTATGAGCGGTCTGGACACTGGACAGGTGAGTGGGTGTGCGGCTATGAGCGGTCTGGCCACTGGACAGGTGAGTGGGTGTGCGGCTATGAGCGGTCTGGCCACTGGACAGGTGAGTGGGTGTGCGGCTATGAGCGGTCTGGCCACTGGACAGGTGAGTGGGTGTGCGGCTATGAGCGGTCTGGACACTGGACAGGTGAGTGGGTGTGCGGCTATGAGCGGTCTGGCCACTGGACAGGTGAGTGGGTGTGCGGCTATGAGCGGTCTGGACACTGGACAGGTGAGTGGGTGTGCGGCTATGAGCGGTCTGGACACTGGACAGGTGAGTGGGTGTGCGGCTATGAGCGGTCTGGCCACTGGACAGGTGAGTGGGTGTGCGGCTATGAGCGGTCTGGACACTGGACAGGTGAGTGGGTGTGCGGCTATGAGCGGTCTGGCCACTGGACAGGTGAGTGGGTGTGCGGCTATGAGCGGTCTGGCCACTGGACAGGTGAGTGGGTGTGCGGCTATGAGCGGTCTGGACACTGGACAGGTGAGTGGGTGTGCGGCTATGAGCGGTCTGGACACTGGACAGGTGAGTGGGTGTGCGGCTATGAGCGGTCTGGCCACTGGACAGGTGAGTGGGTCTGCGGCTATGAGCGGTCTGGCCACTGGACAGGTGAGTGGGTGTGCGGCTATGAGCGTGCATGCTGGACACTACTGGATGAGTGAATGTGTTGGATGGACACTGCACGGGATGGGTGGATGGACGGCTGGACACTGTATAAGATGTGTGGTATGTACCGGCTGGACACTGTACAGGTGAGTGGGTGTGGGTATGAGCGGCTGGACACTGGACAGTGAGTGGGTGGATGTGCCGGCTGGACACTGTATAAGATGTGTGGATGTGCCGACTGAACACTGGACTAATGGGTGGATGTGCCGGCTGAACATTACACAGATGAGTGGATGTGCTGGCTAGATATTGGACAGATGGGTGAATATGCCGGCTAGACACTGGATTGATGGGCGGATGTGCCGACTGGGCACTGCACAGATGAGTGGATGTGCCGGCTGGACACTGTATAAGATGGGCGGATGTGCCGGCTGGGCACTGGACTGGTGGGTGGATGTGCCGGCTGGACACTCTATAAGATGTGTGGATGTACCGGCTGGACACTGTATAAGATGTGTGGATGTGCAGGCTGGACACTGTATAAGATGGGCGGATGTGCCGGCTAGACACTGGACTGGTGGGTGGATGTGCCGGCTGGACACTGTATAAGATGTGTGGATGTGGCGGCTGGACACTGGACTGGTGGGTGGATGTGCCGGCTGGGCACTGTATAAGATGTGTGGATGTACCGGCTGGACACTGTATAAGATGTGTGGATGTGCCGGCTGGACACTGTATAAGATGGGCGGATGTGCCGGCTGGGCACTGGACTGGTGGGTGGATGTGCCGGCTGGACACTCTATAAGATGTGTGGATGTACCGGCTGGACACTGTATAAGATGTGTGGATGTGCAGGCTGGACACTGTATAAGATGGGCGGATGTGCCGGCTGGACACTGGACTGGTGGGTGGATGTGCCGGCTGGACACTGTATAAGATGTGTGGATGTGCCGGCTGGACACTGTATAAGATGTGTGGATGTGCCGGCTGGACACTATATAAGATGTGTGGATGTGTCGGCTGGACACTATATAAGATGTGTGGATGTGTCGGCTGGACACTGTATAAGATGTGTGGATGTGCCGGCTGGACACTGTATAAGATGTGTGGATGTGTCGGCTGGACACTGTATAAGATGTGTGGATGTGCCGGCTGGACACTATATAAGATGTGTGGATGTACCGGCTGACACTGGACTGGTGTGTGGATGTGCCGGCTGGACACTGTATAAGATGTGTGGATGTGCCGGCTGGACACTGTATAAGATGGGTGGATGTGCCGGATAGACACAGGACTGATGGGCGGATGTGCCGGCTAGACACTGGACTGGTGGGTGGATGTGCCGGCTGGACACTGCACAGATGAGTGCATGTGCCGGCTGGACACTGACTAAGATGGTGGATGTGCCGGCTGGACACTGTATAAGATGTGTGGATGTGCCGGCTGGACACTGGACTGATGGGTGGATGTGCCGGCTGGACACTGTATAAGATGTGTGGATGTGCCGGCTGGACACTGGACTGATGGGTGGATGTGCCGGCTGGACACTGTATAAGATGTGTGGATGTGCCGGCTGACACTGATGGGTGGATGTGCCGGCTGGACACTGTATAAGATGTGTGGATGTGCCGGCTGGACACTGGACTAATGGGTGGATGTGCCGGCTGGACACTGTATAAGATGTGTGGATGTACCGGCTGACACTGGACTGGTGTGTGGATGTGCCGGCTGGACACTGTATAAGATGTGTGGATGTACCGGCTGACACTGGACTGGTGGGTGGATGTGCCGGCTGGACACTGTATAAGATGTGTGGATGTGCCGGCTGGACACTGGACTGATGGGTGGATGTGCCGACTGGACACTGTATAAGATGTGTGGATGTGCCGACTGAACACTGGACTAATGGGTGGATGTGCCGGCTGGACACTGGACTGATGGGTGGATGTACCGGCTGGACACTGGACTGGTGTGTGGATGTGCCGGCAGGACACTGTATAAGATGTGGGGATGTGCCGGCTGGACACTGGACTAGATGGGTGGATGTGCCGGCTGGACACTGTATAAGATGTGTGGATGTGCCGGCTGGACACTGGACTGATGGGTGGATGTGCCGGCTGGACACTGTATAAGATTGTGGATGTGCCGGCTGGACACTGGACTAATGGGTGGATGTGCCGGCTGGACACTGGACTGATGGGTGGATGTGCCGGCTGGACACTGTATAAGATGTGTGGATGTGCCGGCTGGACACTGGACTGATGGGTGGATGTGCCGGCTGGACACTGTATAAGATGTGTGGATGTGCCGGCTGGACACTGGACTGATGGGTGGATGTGCCGGCTGGACACTGTATAAGATGTGTGGATGTGCCGGCTGGACACTGGACTAAGATGGGTGGATGTGCCGGCTGGACACTGGACTGATGGGTGGATGTGCCGGCTGGACACTGGACTGGTGGGTGGATGTGCCGGCTGGACACTGTATAAGATGTGTGGATGTGCCGGCTGGACACTGGACTAATGGGTGGATGTGCCGGCTGGACACTGTATAAGATGTGTGGATGTGCCGGCTGGACACTGGACTGATGGGTGGATGTGCCGGCTGGACACTGTATAAGATGTGTGGATGTGCCGGCTGGACACTGGACTGGTGGGTGGATGTGCCGGCTGGACACTGTATAAGATGTGTGGATGTGCCGGCTGGACACTGGACTGATGGGTGGATGTGCCGACTGGACACTGTATAAGATGTGTGGATGTGCCGGCTATGGTGGATGTGCCGGCTGGACACTGGACTGATGGGTGGATGTGCCGGCTGGACACTGGACTGGATGGTGGATGTGCCGGCTGGACACTGTATAAGATGTGTGGATGTGCCGGCTGGACACTGGACTGGTGGGTGGATGTGCCGGCTGGACACTGTATAAGATGTGTGGATGTGCCGGCTGGACACTGGACTGATGGGTGGATGTGCCGGCTGGACACTGTATAAGATGTGTGGATGTGCCGGCTGGACACTGGACTAGTGTGTGGATGTACCGGCTGGACACTGGACTGGTGTGTGGATGTACCGGCTGGACACTGGACTGGTGTGTGGATGTGCCGGCTGGACACTGTATAAGATGTGGGGATGTGCCGGCTGGACACTGGACTAATGGGTGGATGTGCCGGCTGGACACTGTATAAGATGGGCGGATGTGCCGGCTGGGCACTGGACTGGTAGGTGGATGTGCCGGCTGGACACTGCATAAGATGTGTGGATGTGCCGGCTGGACACTATATAAGATGTGTGGATGTGCCGGCTGGACACTGGACTGATGTGTGGATGTGCCGGCTGGACACTGTATAAGATGTGTGGATGTGCCGGCTGGACACTGGACTAATGGGTGGATGTGCCGGCTGGACACTGCATAAGATGTGTGGATGTGCCGGCTGGACACTATATAAGATGTGTGGATGTGCCGGCTGGACACTGGACTGATGGGTGGATGTGCCGGCTGGACACTATATAAGATGTGTGGATGTGCCGGCTGGACACTGGACTGATGGGTGGATGTGCCGGCTGGACACTGTATAAGATGTGTGGATGTGCCGGCTGGACACTGGACTAATGGGTGGATGTGCCGGCTGGACACTGTATAAGATGTGTGGATGTGTCGGCTGGACACTGTATAAGATGTGTGGATGTGCCGGCTGGACACTGGACTGATGGGTGGATGTGCCGGCTGGACACTGGACTGGTGGGTGGATGTGCCGGCTGGACACTGTATAAGATGGGCGGATGTGCCGGCTGGGCACTGGACTGATGGGTGGATGTGCCGGCTGGACACTGTATAAGATGTGTGGATGTGCCGGCTGGACACTGGACTAATGGGTGGATGTGCCGGCTGGACACTGTATAAGATGTGTGGATGTGCCGGCTGGACACTGGACTGGTGGGTGGATGTACCGGCTGGACACTGGACTGGTGGGTGGATGTGCCGGCTGGACACTGGACTAATGGGTGGATGTGCCGGCTGGACACTGTATAAGATGTGTGGATGTGGCGGCTGGAGACTGCACTGATGGGTGGATGTGCCAGCTGGACACTGGACTGGTGGGTGGATGCGCGGTTCTGCTATAGACCTCTTGGTGCCGACGTTCTGTCAGCCCACTGGCGAGCGTGCGACCACACGTTGTCGACAGCGTGCGGCCTCCACATGTGTCGGCAGCAGATCGTCGGGTCGGCAGTGAGCTGTGGTTCTGCCGACAGGTCGCCTCCGCGCTGGTCACCGGCCGCTCGACGTAGTCTCGTGCGCATGTTCAGCGGATAAAACGTCTGAATGTCGGCGCGTCCGCAGATTATGCACGCACCATCATCCATGCAGAGCGCTGATGTCCATCCTCAGGTATTTTTTTGCGCGAGCACGGAGCAGCGTCGCTGTCAGTTTGCCGACGTTTGGGAAAGCTGGTGTGGAACACATTTGTCGACGAATTGTGTGCAAATTATTTAAGAGGCATGTTGAGTAGCTGGCCTACGACGTTGTAATTGGGAACATGCCACGTAGTTGTTTCCTCAAGTCGTGAATGATCGGAAATTAGCCTCACTTAGTGGGAGGGTCACATGACCCTCGCGAGCGGTGGGGGTCATGCGAACGGTGAGGGAAGCGGCAAATGGCCAATGACAAATGCTGCATGTGAAAGGGCACCGAACAATTGGCCTGAACTATATATATATAATTTTATATATTATATATATATATATATATATTATTTTTTTTTTTATATATATATATATATATATATATATATATATATATATATATATATATATATATGGATCATTGAGCTCTCCAAGGCCACCCGACGTCATTGACACAGATTAGCCTTCGATGGCTTACTTCGGAGGATCAGTCACTATGAGGTTAATTTGGACACTGGATTTCATTCTGACATCCATGTGCACCGACAAGTGCTCGACAATATTGTTTGTAGAACATTTCGAAGGCTTCAAAACGAGGTCAACACTCCGACCCGACCCGCTCATTAACTTATTTGCTTCAATGCAGCGAATCTCACATCGCTAATGGCCTATATTAACGAATGTTCTAATATTCTACATACATTCGCTAATGTTGCATACTTGGAAATACAATCCGGGAAATTTAAAATCCGTTTCTCTCTTTGTTTACACAAGTGTTGACTAAACATGCAAATTATAGGTGAACGGACCTATAAAGAGACCTGGAAGGTCATCCAGTAGAATCACGCATAACAGACGGATGTTGATTGCGAGGATCTTTTCAATGCCTGGTGTCGCCACCCAGTTAACCGATTGGCGTCACGCGGTGCGGCATCGCATGTAGCGCAGGGTGTGGGGATGGCCCAGTGGTCAAGGTGTTGAGCTCTGGGCACCAAAGGTCTCAGGCTCAACACTCGCACAACTCGGGACATTTTCTAATTCCGCGGCCCACCGGCGAAACAATGTGGGTGGCTCCATTAGCCGTGATCGTGTAAAAGGTGTGTTGAGAACATCCCAATAAACCAACAATAAACATGCAACGCAGGACAGATGTCGCCAGCGGTTAAAAAGAGGGCGCCAGGTGTCGCTACCTACAGAACAGCGCTGCTGGCTGATATTTGTTTCGCTTAATTTCTGTCTAGATCCACGGAGACCATTGCTCCGAAGACATAGTCACAGAGACTGATGCACCAAACGCTGACAGATGTTTCAGGAACGGTTGAGAAAGGTCAGACGACGCAGGACTATGAAGACTATGCCGTTGGAATCAGGGACAAGAGCACGCTGAGGATGAAAGTAACGCAGGGTTGAGATGCGGCTGAATGTAATGGTGACCTACCTTGCTTTATTTGCATCGATCGTGGATAAGAACTACACTGGACGGGTTTCGGGCCTCCTTATGGACGCAACATTATAGTTTAAGTTAGCCCGTCCCGTCTCTGGGGAGTCTTCAACCGCCCCCCTCAGGTTTTTCGCGGATAGCGGACGAACGGCGCGCGGCAGCGCGCCCAAATTTTGCACACCTTTTCCCACATCAATTTGACATGCTGATTCAAAATTTTTAGGTCAGGTCATCTAAGGTCAACGAGTTAGTCAAGGCCAAGTGAGGTGACCTCCAAAAAAGTTCAACCAGTAGTCGCGCTTTAACGGATACAGATATTTTAATGAAAATTTCAGCGTTTGCTTATCTGTATGGATGCAACAAAATGTAGGAGTTGAATTTTTCTCTTTTTTTCGTTTTTGACTACATATAAATTTTGAGTATTTGCCAAATTGCAGTTCAAATACAGGATTCTGGCTAAAGTAAGCATTTTGTATTAGGGCAAGTTGATTTCCAACAACGTTTCTCGGTCTGTTCTACCCATTGGAAAAGGAAAATTAAAGAAAATTTGAAAACTCCAAATTTTGAAGAAGAAAAAATTACTTTGGGGGCCAAAAAGGTTGTAGCCCTGGTCGATTTAGCTGTCCTTTCTCATTCTAAATAAATTGTGTTTTTTCATATATCCCCAAAATGAACTACCAGAGTCAAAAACATAATGTAAGTCTTGAAAAGTCTTGAAAATCTAGCCTCCCTGGTGACGCTACTTTTGGAAGAAATTGTATTGGAGCGTGGACTCGGACCCTACTCGTCGAGCGCTTTCCGATGACACCTCTTTCGTTTTCGTGGGATGCTTAGTTTGGATTTTAGAGGGGGTCTTCAACCGCCCCCCCCCCCGAGACGGAGTGAGAGGATTTGGCCCCCGAACATTCAGTTAATCCCGGGTTAACATTCAGTTGATCATTAATTTTATGGAAGACGCTGAACATTTTAGACACAAAATGCCTACATTCTGGACATCCACCCGGGTGGGTCTAAGGAGCGGTTTCCAACAGTGGCAACTGGTGTGTTTCAACGATTTTGTTCTATGCTTCAGCAAAACCGAACCAGCTTCAATCACCAAGAAATAAAATACTGCAACTAATATATTTCACCAGTAAATGGCCCAAACCTGGATCAAAACAGCAGCACCTGTGCTAGCACCTCCGGAAACAGTTGGTACAGCTGACAAACACCGCTCCAGCAAGCTTCAATGTAATTAATGAAGTGCCGTTGGCTCGTAGTCATGCTGGCAACTCAGAACGTACATGCTGTCCCAAAACAAATCCGCCCGAAATTTGGTTGGCCGCATATCAGTGAGAGTCGCACCGACAAGCTTTGCATCAGTCGGTGACTCATCAGTGATTATCTCAGCAACTGGTCCTGGGTCAGTAATGTTCATGTCAGCTACCTTTATATAGCAATGGATTCCATCCACATCAGCAATTTTCAGCTAGCGATTTTGCAATGGCGGATCTCATCCACGTCAGTGATTTCCTCGTCAGCGCCTTCATGAACTGAATCACGTCAGCGGATCTGTATCACTGACTCCCACAAATCAGATTCACAAGTCAATAAGTCGCACCAAAAGTAAGCCCGCTGCCAGTAAGCCCATATCAGTCAGTTTCACATGAATAACTACATGGTCGGTAAGATATAACTACATCAGCATCCCAGCCCACAAAAGCAGATCCTACACGGTTGGTCTTATGCCTGTGCCGATCAATCGGACGTCAGTCAATCAGTCAGTGCCACGTCAAAAGTTTTGACGTCAGTCAGTTGGATACCAGTCCATCGAGCGCGAACAGTTTTCACCTCACCTGTCGAACGTCGCCCATATGTGCGCCAGTTAGTCACTCAGTGCATGCTATCCAGTCGCAAATCACACTCAGTCGCAAGTTAGTCGGTCAGAGGTCATCCGAGATGGTACCGTGCCGTCAGTCCGCCGGTCAGCCCACGGGCCGGTTCCAATCGCCGACCTTGTTCACCCTATCGGCTTGACCTTGATGCCGCAGGTGGCCTTGGCCACCAGCCGCTGCCGGACGCCCTGTATCCACACCACGGAGATCCATTGCGGAAGTGAGAAGGTGGTGCGTCGCCACGCCTGCAGCATTGAGAACAGCTGAACGCGCCACCGGAAGTCGATCAGCTGTTCGGCGACACTGGCGGCGCTGGCGGCGTGCTGGTTGACGTGCACGTACCAGGCGGGTACCAGCTGGTCGGCGCTGGTGGTGTAGCAGGCGGGTGTGTTGCGCGTCACCGTGGCGGCTATGGTGGCCAGCGCCGGCGGCGGCGACGACTTGGTGGGCACCAGCGCGCCCGCCACCTGGCCGTCGACCAGCGTGGCCAGCGCCAGCGGAGAGGCCGGAGGCCGCTTGACGCCGGCTCGCAGCAGCGCCAGCACCGTCAGCCGGAACACGTCGCCTTCGGTGATGGCGCTGAGCGCCGCGTGCCGCACCAGCCGCTGCCGCAGCGTTGGCATGGCACGCGCCAGCTGCGCACAGCTGGTCGGCCGCTTCTGGCAGAAGCGGCCGCCGCGCCAGCCGGACGCGCCCTCTGTGGCGATAGCGAGCGTGCCGAGTGCGACGCACGTCCACACGACGAGCCGCGCATGTCGCATGGTGACGCGGTACAGGGTACTGGGGCGGCTGTGGCTCGGCCGACTCTTTTGACATGAGGACACGGCGAGAGGCGACAGGCGCTGAGTCAGACCGACATGTGCAGTGGCGCAGTCAGTGGCGTACGGTGGGGGCCACACGAAGGGCGAGGGTCACATGACCGGTGGAAGTCACACTAACGGTCAGGGCCACACGAACGGTCAGAGCCACACGAAGGGCGAGGTTCAACCAAACGGTCAGAGCCACACGAACGGTCAGAGCACACAAGCGGTCAGGGCCACACGAACGGTCAGGGCCACACGAACGGTCAGAGCACACAAGCGGTCAGGGCCACACGAACGGTCAGAGCCACACGAAGGGCGAGGTTCACCCAAACGGTCAGAGCCACACGAACGGTCAGAGCACACAAGCGGTCAGGGCCACACGAAGGGCGAGGGTCACATGACCGGTGGAAGTCACACTAATGGTCAGGGCCACACGAACGGTCAGGGCCACACGAACGGTCAGGGCCACACGAACGGTCAGGGCCACACGAACGGTAAGGCCACACGAACGGTCAGAGCTACACGAACGATGAGGGACACACGAACGGTCAGGACCACACGGACAGTGAGGACCACGCGTACGGTTGCGGTTTATCTTTAGCTCTGGATCATGGTCACAAAATTGCATTACTTTCAACGCTCTTCTCTTCTTGGATATCTCTCAAGAACAAAATGGCAGGACCGTTTGTGCCCATCCCTTCAGTGCACTTATTAAATCTGCACCACGAGTTCTGACCTGAGGTCAGTGAAGTTGTGCTGAGCACGTCTGGGAACATGTTCCTCCATTGTTAAATTATGTCTCCTTTCCCTGTTCCAACGTTAAATTATGGCCATCCAAAGTCATATCTGAGAATTTAGAACGCACCCACCCGCTCAGTATGTACGAGCAAAAGCCTGTTGATGCCATGGCTAAGTGAAATGTTATCGATGTTATCGATCCCATGTGTCCACGAAATCGCTTTCATCAAATGATGTCCCTGCTTGATGTCAGGGCAAAATGCGAACTTGGATTGGTCAAGCTTTGCCTGTAACGACATCTCTTTCTGTAGTCTTTGGTATGCTCAAGCCTTTTCCCACTGTTTGCCAAATTCACTTTTTCACATTGAATTGCTTCGGATAATTTAAGCCCAGGCCAAGGACAAGTTGTAATCTTGGGTAGATGAAGCATTAAAGATGATGGAAATTGCATAACGACCCGCATTGGAAGTACCCACCAACCTTTCCTAGAATTTGCATTCTGGCTTAGAATAATTAAGTACCTCGTGTTGCGAGGTGCAGTCCAGGTTAAAATTCGCAGGCAGCTCGTTCTTCGCCAACCTCCACCTTTTTCCGTATGCGTGTTCGTACCGCAAACCACCAAAATACAATAAACGGATGATAGGAATGTCATTCATATCAAGTAAAGTAATGCAAATGAACAATTGCTGTCACCATCTCCAAGCGCATTATCCTGCTAGCGCCTTATGCACGTAGGATCCCGTACTAATTTCCATATGAATGGAACTTAATGGGAAAATTCCATTTCTTTCTCTCTTATTTTTGTCTCACTCCCCCTCTCTCTCTTTCTTTCTGTATTTGTATATATACATATATATATATATATATATACATATATGTATATATATATGGATATATATATATATATATATATATATATATATATATATATATATATATATATATATATATATATATATATATATATATTCACAATATATGCATGAGGTGGTGTGCAGCTGATGCATTCAACACCATTGGATGTGTGGACGTCTGAAGCCCGTGCAACTGTTGCATGGGGTACCATACGACTTGTGGGCTTCTGAAGCCCGTGCAGCTGACACAGTGGGCACCGTGCGACGTGTAGGAGCCATGCAGCTTCTCTGTCAAGCCGCCATTTTGCTGCCGATGATGATGACGTCAACCGACACGGACCGCAGACTTGACACTTGACCTTCTCACCGCTGGCGGATGCAACGGACTTTCAAAGTGGAGGGGTGGGGAGGGGACGAACAGGGCGGACAGCCAGTAGGTTTTTGGCAAGCTTCGGCAAGATACCAAATTCAGGTGGATGCATTGAGAACAGAAAATTGTCGAGTAGAGTGAGGGGAAAGAGAGTGCTTTCACTTTGGAGTGCAACAGACTGTCAAAAGGTTATTATATTCCGTGAGAATATTTATCTCACCCAAATGACGTGCAGGGACAAATGACTGTTCGCTACTCATGTTCACGGCAAATGGGTGATGTCTCTCCCGTGTGGCATCCCCTCTTTGCCCCTTGAGAAACTAGTGCTTCTCACCACCAGAGGCGCGGCCAACCAAAGTGTCCCGGGCTGAACAATGTCCTGCCGGTGAGGATATGTGCACGTGTGGCACATATCCTCACCATCAGGTGCCCGTAAGAGGTGTGCTTCATGATCTATGTGCCCCCATTTAGAAGAGTATGGGAAGAGGAGGAGAACGGCGGTGGAACGAAACCCCCACCTCTCACATGGGAACTGGAAGGCTATCGGCTCCCGTTAATTTCCTCTAACGTACCTTCGCTTCCCTCTGTCTATGTGAAGGAATGTCTGCATGGTGGACTCTACGTAGACATGGTAGCTGTCAGCTGATGTTTCCTGGAGCCCGAGTAGTTATACTGGCCATGCCATGTTGACAGTGAAAAGGTACCTCGCCCGTCCGATGCGCCGCAGGATTCCCTGGAGCTCGATCCTCCATTGTTGGTTGCTAGCCAGTCGCGTGCTCGGTCATACTCTGCGTGTGGCCTTCACGGCTCGTGTTACCCTCATCGATCGTGTGGCAGTCTCCGTCCGTGTGTGTGACCCTGATCGCTCGTGTGGCCCTGACCATTAGTGTGACCTTCACCGTGTGTGTGACCTCCACCATTAGTGTGTCCCTGATTGCCTGCGTGGCCCTCACCGCCCGTGTGTCCCTGACCCTTTGTGTTGTGATCCTGACCGTCCTTGTGGCCCCAACCTTTCGCGTGGCCCTCACTGTCCGTGTGGTCCTGACCGTTCGTGTGTCCCTCATCGTTCGTGTGGCTCTGACCGTTCGTGTGACTCGGACCGTTCGTGTGGCCCTGACCCTTCGTGTGGCCCTGACCGTTTGGGTGACCCTCGCCCTTCGTATGGCCCTGACCGTTCGTGTGGCCCTGATCGCTTGTGTGCTCTGAACAGACAGAACAGAACAGAACAGACATGTATTAAGGCCATCCACAATTAGCTCGTGGCTATTATAGCCTCACGTCATGCAAATAAAAAAGAGGTCGGCAAAGGTATCATACATACAGTTAACGTCTACAAACAGTCATAAAAGCAGACACATAAATAAGGCGCTAAGTGCCTCCACAATGCGGGTTCCTACGCAAGTGACGTTTTAGGTGCGGCCCAAACAGGGGGACGGGTAGCCGAGTCAGATCGGGCGGCAAGGCATTATACAGTCTAGCCGCACGACTACACAAACGTCGCTTGCCCATGTTCGTTCGCGATCTGGGCACATGCAGATTGCTGTCTTGCCTGGTGGTCCTGTCGCGCGTCTGTGATACCAGAGCAAATTCGCAGGCTTGTGAGTCTGGCTCTCCCAGGCGGCGCACCTTGTGCAGCAAGGTCAGCGTGTGGTACTGAGCGAGGTCTGACCGTTCGTGTGGCTCTGACCGTTTGGGTGAACCTCGCCCTTCGTGTGGCTCTGACCGTTTGGGTGGCCCTGACCGTTAGTGTGACTTCCACCGGTCATGTGACCCTCGCCCTTCGTGTGGCCCCCACCGTACGCCACTGACTGCGCCACTGCACATGTCGGTCTGACTCAGCGCCTGTCGCCTCTCGCCGTGTCCTCATGTCAAAAGAGTCGGCCGAGCCACAGCCGCCCCAGTACCCTGTAGCGCGTCACCATGCGACATGCGCGGCTCGTCGTGTGGACGTGCGTCGCACTCGGCACGCTCGCTATCGCCACAGAGTGCGCGTCCGGCTGGCGCGGCGGCCGCTTCTGCCAGAAGCGGCCGACCAGCTGTGCGCAGCTGGCGCGTGCCATGCCAACGCTGCGGCAGCGGCTGGTGCGGCACGCGGCGCTCAGCGCCATCACCGAAGGCGACGTGTTCCGGCTGACGGTGCTGGCGCTGCTGCGAGCCGGCGTCAAGCGGCCTCCGGCCTCTCCGCTGGCGCTGGCCACGCTGGTCGACGGCCAGATGGCGGGCGCGCTGGTGCCCACCAAGTTGCCGCCGCCGCCGGCGCTGGCCACTATAGCCGCCACGGTGATGCGCAACACACCCGCCTGTTACACCACCAGCGCCGACCAGCTGGTACCCGCCTGGTACGTGCACGTCAACCAGCACGCCGCCAGCGCCGCCAGTGTCGCCGAACAGCTGATCGACTTCCGGTGGCGCGTGCAGTTGTTCTCGATGCTGCAGGCGTGGCGACGCACCACCTTCTCACTTCCGCAATGGATCTCCGTGGTGTGGATACAGGGCGTCCGGCAGCGGCTGGTGGCCAAGGCCACCTGCGGCATCAAGGTCAAGCCGATAGGGTGAATAAGGTCGGCGATTGGACCGGCCCGTGGGCTGACCGGCGGACTGACGGCACGGTACCATCTCGGATGACCTCTGACCGACTGACTTGCGACTGAGTGTGATTTGCGACTGGCTAGCATGCACTGAGTGACTAACTGGCGCACATATGGGCGACGTTCGACAGGTCAGGTGAAAACTGTTCGCGCTCGATGGACTGGTATCCAACTGACTGACGTCAAAACTTGTGACGTGGCACTGACTGAGTGACTGACGTCCGATTTTTCAGCACAGGCGTGAGACCGACCGTGTAGGATCTACTATTGTTGGAATCAGATTTGTTGGAGCTAGTGATGCAGATCCCCTGGCGTGATTTAGCCCATGAAAGCGCTGACGAGGAATTAACTGACGTAGATGAGATAGATGGGATGGGCGGAATCCATCGCTACAACGGTCGCTGACATGAACATTACCAACGCAGGACCAGCTGGTGAGACAATCACTGATGAGTCACCGTCTGATGAGAAGCTTGTCACTGCGACTCGCACTGATGTGCGACCAGCCAAATTTCGGGCGGATTTGTTTTTTGACAGCATGGGACATTGAGTTACCAGCATGACTACTGGCCAGCAGGACTTCATTAAATATATACTGCAGCCGTGTTTGACAGCTGTAGCGACTGTTTACGGAGGTGCTAGCACAGGTGCTGCTGTTTTCATCTATACTTGGCCCATTTGACCGGTGAAATAAATCAGTTGCGGCATTTTTATACTTGATTATTGAAACTGGTTAGGGTTTGCTGAAGCACACCAGATTCCACTGCTGGAAACCGCTCCTCAGACCAGGTGGATGTATTTTGTGCCCAAGATATCCAGCGTCTGCCATAAACTTAATGTTAGATTTGGATTCATTAGGAATCCCAAAGCACGCCCGTGCAGTCCTTTCCCACGATCGATGGCCATGGGGTCACCATTAAATTCAGGCATAAATGAACCCTACGGTACTTTCTGTTTCTGTACCTGATTCTACTGGCAAGCATCCTGGGTTATCCGTACTTTTTCTCAACTTTCCCTACATTATCTATCAGCGTTTTTTTGCACCAGTCCCTCTGGCTATGTCTGCAGAGCCGCAGTTTCCGTGGATTTAGACGGAAATTACTGATCAGTAGCTGGACGAAACAGCCAACAACTATCACAGCTGTTTCGTACGTCCCAACACCTGGCGCCCTCTTTGTAACCGCTGGCGACATCTGTCAGTCTGCGCGAAATGTAAATGCCACAAGTAGTAAGCGGATTCTGACTCAGAATGGTCGTAGTCTCTCACCTCCCTGCCCATGGAAATTTGACAGCGTAAAGTGTCAGAAAATGGATTGGTATGTAGGATGCGCTGGGAGCTTCCTCAGCTTTCTTGCGTATCGGAGTCCGAGCTTCTCTCGTCTGTTTGCCATTGATGACTCATGGGCTTCTGTCAAAATACTCGCAGCTGGCGTCGCCCGAAATGCTTCTGTGGAGATCCGCAATGCTGTGTGGTGCACGGTGTCAAGCTGCTACTTCACGGGGCTACTGGTACCATCATATGTAAAAGATGCATCATCAAGTTTCGAGCAGATTAGACATCGATGTAACGTTAGCAGCGTTGCCCTGTTAGCTCCGTAGTCAGTTCGTGAAACAAACTTGATGATTTTCATTGCTCGTAAGCACCTATCTCGCAACGTGTTCAGATGGTCGCTGCAGGATAGCCGATTGTACAGAATGACACCGAGAAAGCGAGCCCCTGGCTTCACAGGTATTTCTTGGTCATGCAACTTAACTACCATCTCTGGACAGTGTCGGCGAAGTGGGTAGAAGTGAACAGCCTCCGTTTTGGAAGTAGAGAATCGAAAGCCGTTTATAATTCTCAACCTTTCAGGACAGTCGGCGACTGTCTGTAGCTGTCTCTTCATGGATGGTGATCGCGACGCACATGACCAAATAACTAAATCACCAACCAAGAATGGCCCTCCAATACCCGGCCATAGTCCGTTTGCTATGTCATTGATTATATTTGTAAGCAGCCCAATGCTAAGACCGCTCCCCTGTGGGACGCCTTTCACCTGGACAAAACGTCGAGACAGATGGTTTCCCACGCGGACACTGAAAATGTGGTTACATACGAAGTTCTTTTTAAAAAATGTCATCGGTCCGCGTATCCCATGGTTCCACACTTCTTTAGTATTCCATAACGCCATACTGTATCATTAGCGGCCTCTATGTCGGAAACAACTGCTTCCACGTGCCTATTTAACATGAAGTTTGGTCTTAATACTGTGTCTAGTTGTAAAACGTGATCTATAGAGCTACGATTCTTCCTGAGCCCACATTGAGAGCTTGTGAGGAGTGAGGATGCCTTCTTTTTTCGAGAAACCAGCTGGGGCGAACATTTAGCATTCATTCCATTAGTTTACAAAGGCATGTCAGCGTGATGGGGCGATAGTGTAAGTGCCAGTTTTAACTGCCAGTCTTGCCCGGTTTTAAAATGGGGATTACAATGGCTTCCCACCAAGAAGAGAGACTATGTGGTAAAATGACTACCTAGCCACAATGAGTTAAAAGAGGAAGAGGCAGGAGACAATAGCACAGGCTGGAAGGCGCTTCAGCATGATATTGTCGATGCCGGCCCCTGGGCTGTAGACCGGAGTGATCCGATTGTGCAGGTTAATTCTACTATGGTAAAACGTCGATTGTATGAATGGTGCACTAATGTGGTAAAACCAATTGGCGTTGAGTCCCATATAGATTTAAGACATAAAAACTCGGGATTAGCGACGCTTCCTCGACTTCTTTGCGATAGAGCATCATGACCAATAGCACAGGCAACTTCTGCAGGATAGTTGACGTCCTGGTTCGCTATTCGCAGCACAGGTAGAGTAACTGAACAGTGCGTACCGGAAATTATTTTGACTCGGAACTATACCTATGACGAAGAGGTAGACCGATTCAAAGTATTGACAGAGGCTCTCTATGACATACGCTTGGCTTTCAAGATGGTACGACGTGCCTTCGCTCTCACCTAACGGAACACAATTAGATTAGTTGTGGAACTATTTCGAGTAAACATTGTGAATGCGCGACGTCGTTCCTGAATAGCATCTCGATACTCCTCGGTCCACCACGGAACAGGGATCTTACGAGGGGATCCCGATGTTTTCGGGATGCACCCTGATGTTGCCTCTAAGAGAAGTGATGACAAACTTTTATTGAGTGTGTCTATCGTCCAGATAGGGTGGAGAATGTATCCTTCAATTTGGATTCAAATGTGCCCCAGTCAGCCTTACGTAGATTCCATCGCTAGGGTCTGGTACCAAGTGTTGTATCTCCTCGATATGTAAGCCAGATCAGAAAATGATCACTATCCATGGGGTCGTCAGATATCGACCAATAATCAAATGCTGTATCAGCTGTGGAGTGCACAAACACCAATCTAGCGCCGAGGTGTGGCCGGTTGGCATCGTACAGTGGGTTCGAGTGCCAGTGGTTAAGACGCATATGCACTCGTCCAGGATAAAACACTGCAAAATGCGACCTCTCGTCTTCACACCACCACAGTTCCACATCGTGTGGTGTGAGTTAAAATCCCCTAAGACTAAAAAACGTGGGGGCAGTTCTAAAACTAACCGGGCTAGCTCGCCACGGGTAAAAACAGTCTCAGAAGGCAAGTAAATGGAAACAAACTGTTAATGAGCTACGACCTAGATCAATCCGAGCTGCCACGGCTTGGATATCGGTGTTTAGAGTAATCTTCCTTGTTCCTACAATATGGTGGATGGCTGCCATGATTCAACCGTGCGCAACCGTGTCGGTCACCACATTCTTTCGAAAGATAGAATAGCTTTGTATGTCAGATCCAGAATCGGGTCAGAGTTTCGTCTTTTGCATACACATAGCGCCAGGGCAATGCTGATTTAAAACTACCTGCACTTCCTGGGTACTGTTTCTAAAACCTCTGCAATTCCATTATAAAAAGCTTGCATAGGAGCTTGTTAGAAATGGGTTGAGAGATTCACGATGAGAGCGTCACTTTGAGGCGATGAATCCCTTGATTAGATGAAACTAAGCTTGACTAGAGATAAGAAACCAGGATCTATTATGATAAAATAAAACGCCCGTCTTAAAGCTCTGACTCCGTCGTCCGTCTGAGAAAGAGCGATGCTGTTAACCCCGGGGGTTATCTCTGTTCGGTTTCAGGGACTGGGTTCTGGGGCCGGAACGCGGCGACGCCTCGCCTGGTGGATAGCTCGTTAGTGGATAGCGTCTTTTCCGGGGCCCCAGCCCGGGCGGAGGCGGCGGAGGGTCCATCTCGTTTCCTGACTGAGCCGGTCCTTCCACGCACCTTTGCGGCGATGGGGTGGCAGGCCTTGCGGGTGGAGCCTTGTCAGCTCCTTGGTGGTTCTTCGCCCGGGTCATCACCATATGAGCGCGCCGTGCGCGCTTGGCCTCCCTAACACGCCTTTCGGCCGCTTGATTATTTAGGTACTCATCGGAAATTTGGATTGGTCGGTGGGACGGCGAGGGAGGTGCGGAAGTAGAGGTTGAGGGTGGGGGCGAGGGTTGGCTCACGGGGATGGGGCAGGATTCAGGAAGGGAAGATGTGGATGTGGTGGATTTCAAGGTGGTCGTGGGGGTTCGTGGGGAGGCAAGGGTAGGTTGGAGGACGGGTGGGTTGTGGGAGGCGGGGATTTAAAAGTATGTAACGTAGTAGATGGGGAGGGGATGGACTTAGGTAGGAAAGGTCGAACAGGCCTCTTTGACCGATTGACCTGAATCAATTCCTCCCCTTCAAGTGCTGATCAGGAGGAGATCTCTGGTTGCTCGTCAGGGCATCTATGCGTGGTGGGTGGGCGTCTTTTTGTGCTTCCCGCCTTTTCATTGTAGGCGACGCCAGAGGTACTCCAAAAGCTCGAAGAAGGGCAGCCAGTTGTGCTATTAGTTCGGAGATCCTGTCTGGCCGTACCTGTTGTGACGTTTTAGAACTAGTTTTGGTTATTGAAGCGTATAATCTTCTGGGGTGGGACTTTTCGTAGAGGCCCATGGCCTCTAAACGTTATCTTGTTCGTATGTTGTATTGAGATGATCTTCCTTTCCTTGGTGTAGGTTGGTCACGCGCGATCATACGAGGTGTGAGGCTCCTATCCTTCACCGCAGTTGACACAAAATGGGTTCTGAGAGGTGCATGTCTCAGCAGAGTGTTCACGCGAGGCACACCTGCTGCACGCCGGGCGGTTGCGATAATTGTGTCCCAAAATCTCTGACACCTGCAACAGCGCATGGGACTCTCACACCTTGGCTGACCCTCACATAGCCAACTCGTACCTCGGAAGGTATGTCGGTTCTGTTAAATGTTAATATAACGTTTGTCGGAATATGGTCTGCCCCGCTTTTTGCTTTCATTTTCCTTGGAACTCCGAAAGTTGAAAGTCCATCGACGATTTCATTTTCTTTGCAACTTCGAATGTTGAAAGCCCATCGACGATTTCATCTTCAGATACATCCGTCAGCTCAAAACAATTGATAATTCCCTGCGCTGTACTCCCCGCGCCTTGCGTGGTTCTACAGTGATTTCGATGGTGATGTTTTCCTTTGTGCCGTTTTTCCGCACACATTACGCAAACTGACAATACTCGTATAAGTGCCTTACCAGCCTGTCCAGCATCTGCGAATTATATTTCCAGAGCTCCGTCATTCAGCTTCTAGCACCTCACTATTTCGTCAAATCTGTCGCAACTATCCCTCCTCTGGAAGGAGGACAAGGACGCGAGACTCTTATTCTTTTTTCTGAAAACCAATATCCGAGGGCCAGGAGCATGTTCCATGGGGAGGTTCCGATCTCCGTGTGGATAATGATTCTCCTGGTCCCTACGAGAGGGACCAGGAGTGTTTTTGTTTGTTGAAGAACCATGTGGTGTGTTTTTGTCCGCTCCTCGAGGCGTCCCACCACATCGGAGCCAAACTGGGGGGGGACGCCTGAGTTCCGCAGACGGGAGTACGTCAGGCGTCCGAGGAGCTATACGGGGCAGGCGACGCTATCACCCGGCCAGGAGAGAGAGAGACTCGCCACCCTGACCGGGACCCAGCGCCGCCCACCCCTTGACCCCAGCTGGCCAGGCCAGCAGATGTTGGACTGGGACCTAAATATACCAGCCGATATCACCACACGGTGGCAGGCTGGCAAAACTCACTCACACACACACACACACGGCCTAAATCTTCGGCCTAAGGGGACAAGCCGCTTGGCCCGTGTGGAGCCATCCGGGCCCGCCCATCCTTCCGGGATATCGGGACCAAAAAGGCGTGTTGGTCCTCCATCACAACAAGCACAGTGCGACGGGGGACCTCAGCCTCCGTCAACCCCGGGGGACGGGCCGAGGGGTTGCGACTATCCCGACAAAACTGAGCCGGAGAGCAGGAGCGAGGAAATTGTCCTACCTACTCGAAGTAGAGATAGTTGGCTTTGCAGGGCTAGGTGAAGGACATGGATGTTGAGCTGGAATGGTTATTGGAATAGGAGCGGATGCATGGGAGGACGAATGAGGAACTCCAGTCTGGCCCCTCCTCGGCTTCCTGGTGGACTGGCCGCCGGATCCCTGGGGCACACAATGCCCCCCACCACGTACAGGTGGTGCCTCATCGGGGGCCATCCACCCATAATCCGCCACTGTCTAATCCATATGTGTGCTGTGTGACGTTTTGATTGCGTACGGATCATCGATAGTGACATGATGGATTAGTTATGTAAGTAGGGGAGTGGCCGTTTGTGATTGTGTTTGTGCTGCAATGCACTTTTTTTTCGTGCTCTGAGGTGAGGTAGCTCGGTAGAGGACGGAATGAGAAGTGGGAGAATAGTGTACGGAGTATAGTAGTGCTATGGAAGACGCCGCTGATGATGTAGATTTGTAGCTACCGAAGAGAGTAAAATGAGGGAAGGTGGTAAAGGAAACCACACGCAATGTCGATGATTGGCGATGACGCAAAGCTAAAGTAGAATAGTGCAGTGGCATCGATGCAGATAGCGATGGCAAATGCTGATGCGAAGATGAAGAAGAAATTGCAGTGGATTAATGAAGAGGAGGAAAAGAGATCAGTGGAGGAGCAACGGAAGCAGATTAGGAACAGTGACACACGCAAAAAACGCAAAGTAAGAGGAGAATGGTGGACTGTGGTAGGTAGAAGTCGGGCTAGTGAAGAAGTTGAGCAGTAGTTGAGTAGCATTAGTGGAAGTTGCACACAAACAAGGAAGAATTTGGTCTTGCTCAGTCGTGCAGTGAAGCTTTTGGTGTGCAGTTGTTGGATCGTCCGATTGATGTGTGCAGACATGGATCGTGTTGCATATGCCATGCAATGTACCGTGCTGAGTTGCGTGCGTTGTGCTGCGTGGTGTGCATTGTGCCGTTTGGTGTGTGTTGTGCTGTGTGTTATGCTGTGTCGATTGCGTTGTGCTGTGTGGTGTGCGTTATCCTGTGTGATGTGCGTCATGCTGTGTGGTGTGTGTTGTACTGAGTGATGTGTGCAGTGCTGAATGGTGTGCGTTATGCTGTGTGGTGTGCGTTATGCTGTGTGATGTGCGTCATGCTGTGTGGTGTGTGATATGCTGAGTGATGTGCGTTGTACTGAGTGGTGTTCATTGTGCTGTGTGATGTGTGTTGTGCTGCGTGGTGTGCGTTGCGCTGTGTGGTGTGCGTTATGCTGTGTGGTGTGTGTTGTGCCGAGTGGTGTGTGATTTGTTATGTGGTGTGCGTTGTGTTGACTGGTGTGTGTTATGCTGTGTGCGTTATTTCAGCATGGGGCTGTGCTCCGTGTTTAGTGTGAAGTTTTACAGCTAGGCCAACAGTGTCGGTGGCACGTACTTCGACTGGAGGCCGATGGTATGCCCTGGGCATCAGTGTGCAGATGACAGATGAGTGACGACGTGGTGGGGCGGGACTGTGAGCCGAGTATCCTGCATGGGTGTCAATGTACCGATGACGGATGCGTGGCGACGTGGTGTGGCGATGCCGTGAGTCGAGTATCGTGCATGTGGGTGAATGTCATCGCCACGTGAATGGCCTGGATTGAGATATAGTATCCAGACCACATGGACGACTTCACATTACACGAATTGTCGTGGTGTTAAGAAGGTTATAGCGCTGCATACGCGAGATATTCTACATCCTACATACTCGAGGCCCTAACAACAACATAAGCGGATCTTACGCAGCATACTACAATATATGTGAAGAACAATTGACGTCCACTGTCACGTGAAATTAGTATTTATCCGCACTGCATCTCAACTCATCCTGCACGTAACTTTGCCTGTAGGCAGTGAGCTGCTTCATTCAGGCTTAGAGAACTGGTGTCGGCAGGCTTGGTTAAGAGATATGAAAATAGCTTCAGTAACGTATTGCTTTGACGAAATGCCTGACGGGCAAACGATATCGTCAAATTGAAATTGCTCAAATCGGTATTTCATCGTATAAATGCATCTGAAATGAATTAGAGAAATTGTCAAGTTCAGAAATTCACGTGATGCCAGTTTACGAGCCCAACAAACAAGTATTGACGTTGACATGTGTTCGAATTTCGCGCGGCCAAACGGAATGGACACGCGTTTTTGTTTATTGTGTGTCCAGTTTTAACTGTTTAGTTGTTCATGCTTATGCTTCTATCACCTGATCAGTACGATTTGTACAATTTATCCATTCTAATTAATTGTCTAAGTTCAGGAAATGGACACTAAGCAACATTTCTGCCCTTCCCAAACTCCCTCACACGCTATCACAATGACAACTGTGACCAGTCCATATGTTTATGTTGAAGGTCACGTGGTCATTACCTCTAACTGTGACTTTTAGAAGGCTATGCGGTGTCAGCCAAGACCGCCCGCTACTTATTAAGGCCGTATAAGAACTAATATGTTTCTGTTTCAGGCCATGTGACCGCCAGAGTATTCATGGAATTATAGAATAGCAATGCTCATAAGATAAGTCAGTACCCCAAGTACGTAAATGTTCCTGCACATGTCCATATATAATCTTTAGAAACACTCAAAGGTGTTGAAGTGTACCTTTTCTACGCAATTCCGCCCGTAATTCCCGATGGCGAGGCAAAGTGCGGCGGCCGGCCGCTAGTCGCGCTGCGGTCGCATTGGCCGCCTCGAAGCGCTGGACGACGCTGAATGACTGACTTGTAGACGCTGAATAACTGACCTTGTACCTCTCTTGGAGTTTGTACTTCTACCGACATATTTATCATATTTCTGCTTCTGCCGACAGCCCGAGTTTTTACCGCTACCGGCACATACCTAGGAAGAGCCTGATCACAACCCCCATATCCCACCTCAAGAGTGGGGTCCTCTCGTACCAAATCAGCACCACGGTATCCACCTCTAGCCTACCGTGCGATTTTCCCCACACCTCTGGAGGAAAATTCCACAAATTCTCGCTGATGCACACAGACCAAGACTTGCCAAATAATTGCCCGCATGTAACTAGCCCTGTCGGTTGGTTATTTGAATAGTAGGGTGCATCCACCACGTTTGGTCATTTAGCGCCCACAGCCAGTAAAATGCTGGCGATTAAATATGCCCAGGCCTTCTTCTCAAGTTCCAAGGATTCTTAGCTACATACACCCAAGTCACACAATTGAGCATGCACACACAAGAAAAGAAACATGTCATGCTACGCCGAGGGAGCGATGGCAGCAAACTTTAGGTCAGAAAACGAGTCAAATAATTTACTCGTCTTCATCACACGCGAACCGTCCCCTAAAATGTCAAGAAGCCTGGGCGAGACTCCACGTCGCCTAAGATGTCGCTCCGCTGTACTCCAAAACTGTGGCATGACGACACACCACAATACACTGTAAACGGTACGTTGCAATCAGAGGCGCAGCCACGGCTCCCCCCTTCTTTAACAACCAAAAGTATACTAGGCGAAACAAGAACTTTAGGATATTCACCACTCAAAACCAGAAATGTCGGCGTGCTTCGCGCACCGAAAACGATATCCGTTTCAAAGCATCTTTTTAGTCCGGTCCCTCAAGAAAATTCAGGCTGCGACCCCGGTTACAATGTTCACAGTTCGTTTCCGACTCATCAATCAATAAGCAACTATGAGTGACGTATGTCTACCAGCCCTTAGCTCCCGAGCCGTCACTGCCGATTGGTTCTTTGCAACCTTCCCCTGCAGGCAGGGGCGTCGCCACGAAATTCTTCCAGGGGGGGGGGGGGCGAGATCGATAGGGGGCCTCCTGCTCCCCGAAAAGGGGCCTCCATTGTGTTAGGGCCTCCTATTGTTTTTAGGCCCTTAGTATGGTTCGGGAATGGGAAACTGAGGGCTGGAGGGCCTCCTTTTCGTCCTGGAGGGCCTCCTTTTCGTCCTGGAGGGCCTCATTTTCGTCCTAGAGGGCATCCTTTTCGTCCTGGGGGCCTCCTTTTCATCATGGGGACCTCCTTTTCGTCCTGGTGGCCTTTTCGTCCTGGGACCTCTGTGTCAATATTTGGCACTCGCTGGATTTCTGGGGCCTCCTACCCTCTCCTAGGTGACTTCTTTTTACAAATTAGGGGCCTCCTCCTGGAGGCCCATAATTTGTATAATCTCTTTTTCATCTTGGGGGCCTCCTTTTCATCCTGGAGGGCCTCTTTTCGTCCTGGAGAGACTCCTTTTCGTCCTGGAGGGCCTCCTTTCCATCCTGGGTGCCTCCTTTTCCTCGTCCTGGGGGCCTCCTTTTAGTCCTGGGGCCTCCTTTTCGTCCTGGGGGCCTCCTTTTCGTCCTGACGTACCTTCTTTTTGTCCTGGGGGCCTCTTTTTCGTCCTGAGGGCCTCCTTTTCGTCCTGGGAGTTTCGTTTTCGTCCTGGGATCCTCCTTTTAGTCCTGCAGGGCCTCCTTTTCATCATGGGGGGCCTCCTTTTCGTCCTGAGATACCTTCTTTTCGTCCTGGGGGCCTCTTTTTCGTCCTAAAGGCCTCCCTTTCGTCCTGGGGGTTTAGTTTTCGTCCTGGATGCCTCTTTTTCATCCTGGGGGCCTGCTTTTCGTCCTGGGAGCCACCTCAAATTTCAGGGGGCGGCGCTCCCCCAGTCTCACGGCAGGGGGCAATTTCCCCCTCTGCCCCCGGTGGCGACGCCCCTGCCTGCAGGAAGCTGCTGGTTGGCTTCCACATGGAAGCCAGGACTGTGATCAGTTAAGAAATGATCAGGTGTAAGATGGCTTGGAAAATCTAGAGGATCTTCAACAAAGGTGACAGAGGGCGCGAATTCATACACTCCTCCACGTCGCTGATCACAGTTTCGAGATGCGTCCGAGCCAGGCAACGTTTGCCCAACAATTAACCGACCGCTGCTTTAGTGGAGAGCACAAAGCGCTTCCACCATCCTCCATAACCCCTCCCGTCTCGGGGGTGTCTTCCACCGCCGCCCCTCAGGTTTTTCGCGGATAGTGAATGGACGGCACGCCAAATTTTTGCATACCTTTTCCCACATCAATTTGGCATACTGTTTCAAAATTTTGAAGTTAATTCATCTAGAGTCAACGAGTTAGTCAAGGTCAAATGAAGTCACCTCCAAAAAAGTTCAATCAGTTACCACGCTTTAACGGATACAGATATTTGAATGAAACTTTTCAGCGTTTGCTTTTCTTTAGGGATGCAGCAAAATGTACGAGAGGATTTTTTTTCCCGTTTTTGACCACTTATTAATTTTGGATATTTGCCTATTAGATTTCAAATTGAAGATTCTGGCTAAGGTAAGCATTTGTATTAGAGCAAGGTGACGTTTCTCGGTCTGCTCTGCCCATTAGAAAAGGAAAATTATTATTTTTAAACTTGGAAACTCAAATTTTTGACATTTTCAACACAAAATGGGGGGAATTGTATGTCCCTGGCCTTATTTCGCTGTCCTTGTCTGATTCCAAATAATTCGTTTTCTTCAAATATCCCACAAAATGAACTCCCCAGAGCCAAAAACATAATGTAAGTAGTGACATCACTTTTAGGGGAAGTTATTTTGCGTGTGGATCCGGACCATACTCGTCGAACGCTTTCCGATGACACCTCTTTTGTTTTCGTGCGACACTTAGTTTGGATTTTAGAGGGGGTTACTATCCGCCCCCTCCCCAGGGATGGGGTGTGAGGATCTGACCGGAGAGACGGCGCGGGCTAACATGGGGAAGTTGGCATGATGAACTTCCAAATAGAAGCAAGCCGCCCAAAATGTCTTGCAGAGAAGAGAATCGGCACCCTTGAAAGAAGTAGGCATCGGAGTACAGAACTGAGGGCGCTCATCTCCTCGCGGGCAAATCTACTGAAAGCCATCATGAGTGTTTGGCCATGAGCGTCCCCAGCATGTCCAATGCGGAACAAGCACGCACTTCTGGCACATACTTTTGGTAAGGAGTTGTGAGAGGCCAAAATGTTATGCCAGTGGAATTACGATGTTTTTTTTCGCGTCCGAGGCGTCACTGGAACACTAGAAATTCGGGGTCAGCATACCTATCTTCCATATGCTTCTGGTCATATGGTAATCACGGCGGCTGCGACAGGCGGTCCTGTAGTGGAACCCTTGACCTTATGCTGGGACAAGCGTCTCTGGTGGATGGTGGGGCAGTTGGTCCTGCAACGGGATAGGTGACCTTTTGATGGGACAGCTGGTCTGATTTGTGATAGGTGTTCATATAATGGGAGATATAACCCAATAATGGAACAGCTGGCCCTGTCATGGGACAAACAAATATGGTGGGACATCCAACCCTGAAGCGCGAAAAGGAACTATCTGGTGTTCTAGCTTACATGCTGGTGAGTCCAGGGGATTTCTGGTGGGGCGGTCGATCTGTTATGGCATAACTACTAATCTAAATAGGCAGTTGACAATGTGATGGAAAGGCAACCGTCTAGTGGGACAACTGACACTGGTGGAGCCGGGTGCCCTGTGATAGGACTGGTACGAGACTGGTGGTTTTATGACAAGATCGACGACCTGTAATGGGACAAGTGGCCTCGTAATGGGACGGGCAACTTTGGTGGCACAGGTGGCTTTATAACTGGACCGAGCGACTTTCTGGTGGAGCACTGAACCGTTTGATGGAAGACGTGGGTATCTGTCAGGACGGCTGAACCTCTAGTAGGACAAGTAATCCTATCATGGGACAGGGCACTCTCCGGTACGACAGTTGGTCCTGTGCTTGGGCTAGATACGTACTGGTAAATGCATGGATTAAGATCACTCATCCACTTAATCCCGTTTTCTTTCTTTCTTCTTTTGCTGTTTTGTCCTCTGGCATAATATTCTGGCGACGCTCCTCACCAGAAGTTCATGTCTATAGGCCAGTAAGTCTCACATCCCTAGTCTGCAAGGTACTCGAATCAATTATCAAGGATAGAATAGTTAGTTATCTGGAAGGTAGCAGATTGATTCAAGATACTCAACATGGGTTTAGAAAAGGACGATCGTGTCTCACAAACCTCTTGGACTTTTTTAACTTCGCCACAGAACAATTTGATCAGGGAAATCAGGTTGATGTAGCATATCTTGACTTCCGTAAGGCCTTTGACAATGTACCCCATAAACGGTGAATGATACAGCTTCAGTCCCATGGTATTGCAGGTAGCATCTTAAAATGAATAGAGTTGTGGCTTTCAGATAGACAGCAAAGAGTGATGCTAAATGGTATAAAGTCATCATGGCAAAATGTTCTTAGTGGAGTCCCCCAGGGGTCAGTACTGGGGCCACTACTGTTCATTATATTTGTAAATAACATTGAAAGTGGCCTAAGCAGTAAAGGTTTGAAATTTGCGGATGATTTGAAGGTCTTTAGGGCAATAACAGGTCAAGATGAGCATATCTCGCTGCAAAAAGACTTAGACGAACTTGTGAAGTGGTCCGAAGAATGGCAAATGAAATTTAATTTTGATAAGTGCAAAATCATGCATGTAGGTAAGCAGCATATAAAGGCTCCATACTTGATGGGTGGCCAAGTGCTATCAGTGACTCAACAGGATAAGGATTTAGGTGTTATTCTAAACACAAAACTTGGGGCATCAGAACAGACCAAGGAAGCCAGGAAGAAGGCACTGAGAATGCTCGGGGCAGTAAATAGGAATGTATCATACAAAAGTGAGGAAGTGATCAGGAAGCTTTACTGTGCATACGTCAGGCCACATTTGGAATACTGCATCCAAGCTTGGTCTCCTAGATATGAAAAAGATGGTTGGCTTTTAGAGAGAGAGTACAAAAGAGGGCTACACAAATTGTCAATGGCATAAGCAACCTGGCATATGAGGAAAGATTGAAGAAATTGAACATGTTTTCACTTAGATATAGAAGCCTGAGAGGAGATCTCATCGAGGTCTTTAAATTTGTTCATGGTCTGGAGAGGGGATATCTTGGGGAAATGTTTGAATTGAACAGAAATGATGCAATTAGAGGTCATAAATTCAAAATTAAAGTTAACCACAGGAGAACAAGGTTAAGGCAGACTTTCTTCACCAACAGGGTAGTAGAACACTGGAACCAGCTGCCAGAAAACATTGTCAGTAGCAGCACATTGAACATCTTTAAAAACAGCATAGACAATCATTATAAGAATAGAGGGCTTGCTTTTCAGTATTACAGGGAGGGCTGATTGACAGATTTGGTGGGCAACTGGTTCAGTGTACAGAGTGCAACCAAGAAGGGTCCTTGTGGCTCATAGTTGCACTAATCTTTTATGTCTTTATGTCTTTATGTCAAGAGGGCATACTTACCCCTTCGCTAAACATGCTGGTAATGCCAAAGATCAGAAAAGAAAACCAAACGCTTGTTTCATATGGAAGTAATAAAAAGTAACTATAGAAATAAAAGCTAAAAGGAGACAGATAACTCCTAAAAATATGGCAATTTAGGGGAAAAAGTGAGGCATACCGAGAAAAAACATGCAAGCAGGTAAGCAAGCACAATCAATACATAGAAAACCGATAAGTAGTGTACAGGAGAGGAAAGGAAAAACGCGAAATGTGCAAATAATGACATCCCTCTTCAGTTGATCATCGATTGCCGGGCTTTTGACAAGTTTGTGCATTGAGTACGCCATGCCAATTCAACCGGTCCATATCGCCCCACTCCTTATATTTAAAAAAAAACTTTGTCTAGGGGTTGTCCTGGCCCATGAACATGATTTTGGAAGCGTTATGTCTCTTTGGCTACCAGCTTGTCCTGTACTGTGACGCAAACTTAAACTTATAACTTATAATGAAATGTATAAACAAAGAACACTCATAGAAATATTTCATATGTGCAGTATTGTAACCAATACGCTGTTCTTCCTGAAATTATGCCACTAGTGTTCATTTACGGATCATTCAAGGGTAATTGCCAAGAGAAGAAACGCTCGTTATGCACAACGAGCGTACCGCAATCTTGCCACAAGGATTCATACGGTGGGATCTTAACACGCGCCCTGGAGGGGGGGGGGCGAAATCCGCCCACCCCTCCGGTTTTTCGTAGATAATTCCAGATTTTACCGGCCGATATACGCCATTGTTCGTGTACCTCAATAAATGACCGGCGCGTTGCTTGAAGTAAGAAAAATTAAAATCGACCGAAAATTTTTCGGGTTAAGGGTAGCTAAAGTAAAAAAAAAATGCCAGCGCCAGATCACAAATATCGTCGCTGATGCGCTTCCGGTATACTAGCAAAAAGGAAGTGTTCTTGGCAAAACTAGCGACTTGTTTGATGTACATTGTCATGCTACATTGTTCCAGAGTCATGTCAAGTCACCGAGGTCAAGTCAGGTCAAGTTCATAACTGGTTAACACACGCTCTAGACGGGGTATGGCGAAATCCGCCAATCCTTACGATTTTTCGTACATAACTCCATATTGTACCGGCCGATATACACCACATTTATCGCGTACCAGCTTCGAAATGACCGGCGCATTGTTTAAAGCAAGAAAAGTGGAAATATGCCGAGAAGTTTTCAAGTTAGGGGCCGTTAAAGTAAAAACAATTCACAGCGCCAGACCACAAAAATCGGCGCTGATGCGCTTCCCGTATATTGGCAATAGGGAAGTGTTCTTGACAACACTAGCGACTTGTTTGATGCATATTGTTATGCTATATAATTTAAAAGTCATGTTAGGTCGCCGAGGTCAAGTCAGGTCAAGTTCATGACAGGCTAATGGAACCAAACTTGGTCAACTGGAATGTGTCATAAATGCAAATGACTGTCATGCGATTGATGTCACTCTACATGTTACTCCCTACACATCCCGAAATCTACTGTTTGTCATTGTGTGCCTAAGCATTTCCATCCTTTATTCATGTATTTCACTCCTTTATTTGCGAAGCCGATTGTGCCGAGCCGCCCAACGGAGCAGTCGGGATGGGAGCCCGGTTCCGGTAACTGGAGCAGGTAATGACCTAATAAAGTGCTTCTATATAGGTGACCTGAGGTCAAATGGCGGATCTGACATCTGTATTGCATCATTAGTAACGTCCAAAACATCATTAATGCCAATTTTGGAGCATTTAAACACAACCACAGTGATCCATAACAATGACAAGCCAAGCCACCCAAAACCAGAATATTTTGCTATTTTGACCTCATTTGACCTTGAAGATATTGACCTAAGGTCATGCACTTTGCACACAATAGTGCCCATCCACCCTGTGAATTTCGTTGCTCTAGCCTTCATAGGAGCTGAGATCTTAGGGGGGGGGCGGAATCCGCCCCCCCCCCCTCTCCAGGGCGCGTTATTTTCAGAGGCCCTCCAGGGCGCGTGTTAAGCACCGTATGATCCCGTCCATATGGTATCATATGGTGCTTCCAAGTTGAAGGTAAGTTTGTAGCATCAGTATTTTTCTCATTTTTTACAAACATGATAATATACAAACATCTGTTCGATCCGGTAATATCCTTCTCTAGTTGAATCAGTTATGAAATGCCGGAGCGATGCCGACGAAGATTTTTATTCCTCAAAAAGTGGGGGAGGAACTTGATATTATTCGTCTCAAATCCCACATTGAATAGCCTCAGACTCCTATGCACACTCATGGAGCACACCCGTATGTCAGTTGTGACATACTTGCGTGAAAATTGGCATGTACGATGATTGCAGCATTGTCATAGCAAAGCCATATACCAAGGATGCGTGTTACTCACTGTGGTCAATGTCAAGATCAACTTGGGTCAATGGTATTGACCATGCATGCATCTCAGTTGTTAATCAACATGTTCCCGTGAAATCTGACGTGCAAGCTGCTTACAAAATGACGGTAGTGACAACATATAAAAGTATAAGTATAGTAAGCGTATGTATGTAATCTGCTCAGTCACTGCCAAAACGAACATAGGTCAACGACGTTGGCCATGCCAGTATAATGGCCAACCGCTCTTGCGATCTCGCAAAACTGATTTCATTCAATTGGCTGGGATAAAATCGTTCTAAGCTTGCTCTACGCCAATCGGCAGAAGAGTTGACAATGCCGTCGGCGCAATTTAAACGTTCGTCAAGTTAGCGACAGATTCATATTGACATTGAGTTTGATATTCGCCGGATATCGAAGAAGGGTGGGCCCTTCGGATTTCCTTCAAAATTGGTACACTGATACCACTCGATGCACTGATCATCATGAGCATAAAGTCAAGAGGAGTGCTCGTGAACAGCTGATGCATTCAGGGTCAAAAATGGTGGTCATTGTGATAGTACGCCTCAGAATTCCTTTAAACTTGGCGCACTTGTAGTCCAGGATGCACTGACGATCATGAGCATAAAAGCTGAAAGGGACGGTCTCAACAATTGTGAGCCCTGGATTGGTAGTTCCGGATCTCACCAGTGATGTGAATTGTGTAATTTAAAATCGTCAATAACGTACTGCAAGGAGGTTTGCATTTTTTCGGCACAAAATTTATAATATTTTCCCACCCGAACAACCCGCCAGAAGCCCAGCCAGATCCCGGCCACATTCTTCTTCCCTTCCTATTATTTTCCCTTGGAAGCAAAAAACAAACGCGAGTGGCGCCGGCGCTAAGATCAGAGGGCGGCTGCCGGAACAACACATACGGGTGAACCCGAGTAATAGCCTGACACTCCGTCAGCTGGCAAACGGAAGTGCGAACACCAGCTGAACCAGATCCAACAGAAGGGTCATCGGCCCGTGAGGTCGGTGGTCCGAGTCTGGAACATTCGCCACCCAATCCAGCAAAATGCCATGAAGGCCCCAGGCGGTAAAGGCAAAGACAAAGGCACTCTCCACCAGCCAAGGGCGGGAGCTCACTCCGAAGCCCTGGGAGTGGCTACAGAAAAACGGAGGCGGGGCTACAGCAAATTGATGAAAACTGACGGACAGACAGAAAACGCTCTCACACGCTCACACTCTGGGAAGCGCACACTCTCGGAAGCGCTGGCATTCGGACGCTCGCTCACTCTTAGAAGCCCCCGCTCTCTCTCTCGGAGATGTAGTAATCTCGGGCAGAGCCGAGGCGGCCGAAGAAGCTAGCCGATCACGAAAATGCGAGTACCGTCGGGCTGCCATTCCTTCTAACTTCTTCCAGACCGGCCTCACTTCTATCACAATCTCCGGGGAACAAGTGGTTCCGAGACAGTCGAGAGGAAAGACATGACGCACCCAAACCACCGGCAAAAATCTGAGTGTCGTCGACCGACGCCTCCCCTCCATCTTCTGGCTATCCCATCGATCCTACTCAGCGAAACCGTGCAGGCTCTCTGCGCTCGGCGCCTTCGCTCCAACCCACGAGGGTACCACCCGGCTGTTGATGGGGGTGATTAGCCGGGGAGGGACGTGCGAACGAACGGTAGCGTTGGCTTCGCACGTCTATTATAGAAGGGCAGGGTAGGTAATTATGCATGGGAATGGGGGTTGGACGGAGAAGGCATGTGTCAGGACCGTGCTCCGGTTATGTTGGCGTACACTGTAAATACCTGAAAATATATCTCCCTTGATGATGGAAAATTTGAGCGCCCAGCAGGTACACGGAACCGCTGCCCATCGGTTGACGAGCATAGCTTGGGCTCACCAGCGGGGGGATTCGCCCGCAACCGGATCCTAATATCCGTCATATCAGGTCCCCGGACAGGGTGGGCTGTGAAAATACCCATCTCTTGGTCTGCTTTGCCGTACGTTGAAAGCTGTGTGTGCAATATCCGTCATATCAGGTCCCCCGAACAGGATGGGCTGTGAGAATAGCCTATGAAAATAGCCCCCTCCTCGTCCTGAGCATTCGACCATCACATTAACCGGAGCTAAAAAATGATACAGCCTAATTTCTATCCATGGTGCAAACCAATTCAAAATCCACTAATCCTCCAATTACGCGTTGAGTGGCGGGACCTTCAGGACAAACAAGAGGGCATTGAGGTTAAAAGCCGATGGCCGAGTCCGATACCTTCCTTGGGGACCAGCATCAATAGATGACGTGAAGACTACGACCCTCTTGAAACGATGCTGGCGTAGTAGATACCTCAGCGACCAGGTCGAAGGAAAGGAGGGGATATTTACGCCCAGGATTGAAATGACGGCCTTGCCGCGGGTGTTGAGAGGTGCGCGCCGCGCTTTTCGCTCTGACCGGGTCATCAACAGCCGACCAGTAGACGAAGATAGTACCGGGTGTACTTTCCGACACAGGGGAATGATACACGCATGATGCTTGGGTATGTGCCTGCTATTAATTTGTGATATGAAGAAAATTTATAAGCGAGGCAGCCGACCTGCGAGCCGTCCTCCTATGGGCTGAACGTTTCCGGGTGGTGGTAGTGAGTGTTCAAGCCAGTTTAAATTGCCTAGAATATCAATGTTGTTATGACAGCATATGATCTGCGTTTGAATAATGTCTAATTGCGAGAGGGTTCCATGAACGGATACTTCGGAGGCACTAATTCACCTGCTCTGGATCTTTGACCGCAAAATCCCATTGGTCTCTGCGACCCAGGGGCGCAGATGAGGGGCGAGCATAGTATGCATGCGGGAGTGGCCGATAAAGGGGCCACCACATTGCGTTGGCCGGAAGTCTGGCGCCGGACTATAGGGTATTTTAAAACGCTGCGCGGTTGTGAGTCAGCCCCATCCTCTGTGCGCCTGGGCACGGATTTGTATCAGCGGTTCGGGGGAAGTTCGAACAGGTTTGGCGTGCTGTAAGCCCTGAGCATAAAGTGGTAGGGCCGGTTAGGGTAGATAGGCGACCAGAGGACGTGCCCAACGAGGTAGGGGTCCGTGCCCGCCCATGGACGCGTTGACCTGGTCGCAAGGCGTACGACGAATAAGGCCCGGCGCGGCACCGGTCGATTTTAAGTCTAGGTATGTCGGTCAAAGACACCAGAGCACTTGTATAAACCCTCGGAGCCAGTACGATGGGCCCCCTCGTTGCAGCTAAGACTTTGTTCAGGCGAGGAACGCTGCCAATAATGGCTAGACCAGCCATGATTGACAGTGAAAGGTCTACTTGTTCGGCCAACGTACCATAAAAAAAATAGAGCAATGGTCTGCCGATCTATGTGTTTGTGTACCCCTGTGAGAGGGGGTCGGGAGCTAAATTTGTGGACCAAGCAATTAATTAATTAATAAGGAGAGCATGAATGGGGCGAGCGAATGTGAAGTGAATGAGGAGAATGAATGTGAGTAGGCAGCTTTAAGGATCAGCGGAAGCCGCTTGGGGTTCAACACAGGCACCTATTTCGTGCGGTACATTGCGCAAAATTATATTACTACTAGCATCCGAAAAGTCCAAACACGGGACATGTCATTGAACCCAATTGCAAATGTAATTCTCACGAATTCTCTGATACAACGTATTATTAACCGCTTGTATAATTTGGCTAAAGACATTCACTTACCTAAATGGTGTTCCCAAAACCTTGACCTCGCACATATATAAATTCGTGTTAGGGTCGGTAGCTCAAACCAACATCAGGTCGGCTAGGGTTTGGGGAATGTATGGTAGAGGTGGCGGGGAAACACAACACAATACCCCACTGACATAGGCACAATCAGCAAAGGAGTGATTTAGGTGAAGCCCCCAATAAGTTCCAGTAGTTCAGTCAGTATCAATCGAGTTTAGAATAAGGTTGGAATACCTTACACACACCCATATCACTCACCCCGCACACCCACACCCCCACAACGCCCCGCACCTACAACCACCACCACCCCCGACTCCCCATCGACGGCAGAGCCGCCACCCCTACAGTACATCGGCCTGATGCTTCGGCAGTATTATCAGTTCCCTTGGCTGTACGATGGGCGTTGCTGTTTTGTTTTTATCTTGTGTGGAGTTGGTTGAAGGCAGCCTTGTGAAGTTTTCAAGTGATCCGAAAATGTCCATTGATGCCTTTACATTTGATGCTCTTATGTCTTCTAGGTCTAGGTGATTGTCTAGGTTCTCACCCATCACCATAGGCAGTGTCGGTCTAGACTGCCTGTCACATGAGGGGAATCTGAAGATTCCGACCATAATGACCACGACCTTTTACCTTGAATATCTCAGCTGTTTATGAGCGCCTTGACGAATCTCAGTCTGCACCTTGACATGCAGACTGAGTTTCGTTTCACGCTTGTCTATAATCGCTGCATATCCGTTTGTGAACACCCCTATTAGCGTATATGCTCATGATCATCGATACATCTTGGACTATAAGTGTGCAATTTTAAAGGAATTATCATGAGTCCGTCAACAATCACCACGACATTTGACCTTGGATATCTCAGTTGTTTATGAATACCCCTATTAGCGTCTATGCTCATGATGATCAATACATCGAGTACTATCAGCACACCAATTTTGAAGGGAATCTGAAGTGTCCGCCATTCTTCGATCTCCGGTGAAAATCAAACTCAGTGTTAATATGAACTTATGGCTAATTTAGCGAACATGCAAATTAAGCTGTCCTTAATAGATGGCGCTTTGTGGCGCTTGTGCTACGAACGCGAACCTTGCTGACGTAGCTCGTGCACCGGCTCTTTCCTCTGCATTACTTGGCGAATGTTGTCGGGTGTTTGTGTGTTTTTGTCTGTAAATAAATAATTACCTACTTCGCTAACTATCCCAACCACCGACAAGGACAACTTAGTCAGAAACATGGTGAGCTTCTGGGGGTTTGTGATGTGTATGCAAGTATGTCTACCTGCCGCAACCTAACGTTGGCGTTGGCATCCAAGGCGCTTTGCATAAGTTGCATTGAGGCTGGATATCTCACCAAGCAAGAGTGTCACAGCCCTTTGTTGCGGTGCATATTTTCGGATTGAATAGGGAGGACAGGAAAATACGATTAGCAGGTACGATAGCAGCAGGTACGATAGATAAGGTACCTAAAAGACAACTTTTCCCCACGTTTTACCATCATAAAGCATGCAAAGAGGTTAGATTTAATTAGGTTTGGTTCAGTTGAGGTTTTGTTGTAAGGTATATTTTTTTAATTGAACATTTTTCAAAAGCAACTGAGTTCTTTAAAAAAAAACAGTTCAAATTATCTTAGACAAGGCTAAGTTGGTTCAGGTTTTTTAATACAATATTTTTTTTTATAGCAAATTGCTTGGGAATTTTCCATTAAAAATGTTTTTGCTTTTTTTTGCATCAAAGGTTATGGCTACATTAGGCTACATTAGGTTATGATGAATAATTGTTCTTGATTTTGAACATTGCTTTTTATCCTATGTTACCCAACTAAAAGCTCCTTTTTGGGTGTTACCTTGCCTCCCAACTGAAAATTATGCATTTGCAGAAGAAATAACTGATCAAATCATGTACTGCACATTCATAAAAATTGCATTTGGAAAATAAATTCCAAGAAATCAAATTGCCTGAAGCTGCAAATTTTCCCACCATATGTACCCTGGCTACAAAGTATGGTGAATTATTTGACAAGCTAGTATTCAAATAATGATTTAATTATGTGTGAGATGTTGAAATGAGTGCAGTAGGGTGTGAAAATGTGCCAAGGAAAAAAGTTCCTTAGCAGAAATTACAAGTTCTTTAAACATAATTTTCATCCAACAACATACTCCTACATGCATGTTTTCCTTTGTTTTTGGGCCATAATTTAGGGGTAAGCACTTTGGCAATAATGATACAAAATGCCCCAAAATATGGAAATACTGAAAATTACTTATCAATTGATATTGTGCAACAGACCACATCATGGGGTTATCCTGAATTCATGCTTAGAGATGTTCAAGCATCACAATGTGCAATAGCAAGCATCAGCATGATATTTATCAACAACATTCTGTTGGAAATTAGGTATGAAGACCACCTGACTACTCATCACAAAGCACAATGTTGATACTTAGTTGGGAGGGATGTCAATTCAGTGTTCAGAAAGTTATATATTCTACCATATTTCATAAATAATTTATAACTGACAAGCACACTGGCCACATAAAAATATGCACCAAAATGCACAGGGAGGACAAAAACTGCACCAGGGTGATTGAACACATGCAGCACATGCGAAGAAAAAATATGAGCTAAGAAAGTCAAGTGGCTTAAGGCAAGTGCATTTTGTACATGAACATATCTTCCACCCCATATTACTACAAAAGTGCGCACACTGCATGATTACAGCACAAACAACCTCCCATATGTCCCATTCCACCATTTTGAACCACATGGATGCTGCACTGAATTTGGCTGAATTTGTTATTTTGCCTGCCAACTTAAAATTAAGCATTTGCAGAGGTCAGTGGTCACATCATGTTAGCCATTCTCATAAATGTTGCATTGGGAAAGAAATTCAAAGAATTAAACAAAATACCTCCAGCACATTGTCCTTTTCTTCTTCAATAAACACCGAATCCAGAAGGTTCTTATACATTGACATCATCTGTGACTTACAAAGGGAAAAGTTATGGCCCAAAAATTGTCCAAATATCAGCAATTGTTCTGGAGTTTTAAAATCTACAGCATTTATAATGAAAACCTTGAGTGCACATTGGAGAAAGTGTTTCAGCTGGACTTTTTGAATCCACCAAGAAATGTCTTCCTCTACCTGTCTGAGGTATTCACTATTTAAAATAAAGTTAGCATCAGCATGGCAGATGATGCAGACTCCTTTCATGATGTGATGATATTAGGTGATTGAACATCAGGTGTGGTTAATTAATTGTATTTTAAGTTAAGCAAATAATTGTACATCAGTTTAAGCAAATAATTGACAATTGGGAAAATCTATCTCAGCCACTGTGTGCAATTGATTGTAGTCATGTGTCCTGAATTCACTCTTATCCTCATCTACCATTTAGAAAGTGTTGACATTGTCAAGCCATTGATTGCATTAGTTTCAGTAGGGTGTGTCCTGGACACCATTTGTCACCCTGTAGATTCACAATTTGGAAAGGTTTCACCATTGGGATCTGCCTACGTGGATCAGCCCCTGACATGATTAGGCTCAAAATAAACATTTCTGTAGCTAAGCAAGGCAGTATGGGCCATTGATTCTCAAATTTTAGTCATCTCAACAGCAAAGCAGTGAAGGCATTCAGATGCATATGCTGTTCCTAAGTTTTCACAATGAGAGGTATCTCACCAATATTTGATCCTGGAGCCACCTCTCATGTAAATATAAAACTAAAAAATGTTATATGAAGTACAAAAAGGGATGTTCAGAGAATTCACCAGGTTTTTTCCTATTACGAACAGCTGAGGAACAGCAGGTGAAAACCACATTCTTTCCCTTCTACCAGAACAGGGTTAAATTGCAGGGCAATTACTGCTATTATTTCCTATGTTCATATGTCAATTGCTCCTCTTAACTGTATATAATCTGAACATGCTTTTGGATTTTCTGTTCATGCTTTATTTTATTTTATTAATTTGCTCCCAAAGTGTTACATGAGGCACAATTTGGGCACAACTGCCCAGGGTTGCATTTGTGCCTTGAAATCCAGAATGTTGAATTGGAAATTCTCTGGTAATGGAATATGGAGGGAAATTGTATTGAAGCCTCCAGCATATCTTTGCTTTCACCTTGTAGTGTATCTCCAGCACCTAAGCATGTACCATTCCATTATGTAAACAACATCATTCAATCTCTGATTAAAAGGACAAGTTTATAATTTTCTGAAGAAGATATATGCTCTGAATGCTAAAAATCTAGGTGCAGCCCATTTTTAAACCATGCATGTGACCCTTTTGTGCCTTACAGTGTGCCAATTTGCACCAGATTTACTTCAAGGAGTATGCTCTTGCTGAATCGTGTTTGTCTGTGATTATTTTCTCTCAAGTGAAATGATTGAGGTAACACCACCACCTACATGACTATCCTGGTATCTTGTTCCCTATGATAGGTCAAGAGGTTATGCTGGGCTAGATTAGGCCAACCACTGCTTGAATGTACAAAGAGGGGAGGGGCAGGCCACGGTGCTGATGACATATTATTTGACTTTTCGTAAGCTATGCTCAAGGACATACCCGATCAGAACGAAATTCTGGTTAGTTATATATAGTTCAATTCCCTCAGTTGTCCCATTGAGTCACAAGTATTACTGTATACATTCATGATGCAGATGTGTGCAGTGATAACTTAAGCTAAAATATGACAGCATGTGTGCTTTCATTACATGCATGTTGCATGTGTGTCTTCAATGTCCTTGTAGTTCATGATGGTTGATCATTAGCTTTACGACACATCGACCGTTGAGTCATGTAGCGTCGCCAATCTCTCACGCCGATTGGTCGCATGTGAAGAGTAGCGACAGGCGAGACTCGAACCCACAATCTTTCAATTGTGAGACAAGCAACTTGCCCATAAGCCACTCGTCCCAATTTGTAGTTTGCATGACACAACAGAAAGGGAATGCAAGAAAGTACAACACTGCTTTTCTTGAAATATATTCTTCGTTCGTGATTGGCTCGCACTTATAGTAGATACACAGGGGTGGTTCAATTAGGACAGTAGTGCTATCTGGGCTCCAACTTCTACCCTGCAGCCTCCTTATCCTTTCCTTGGGAAAGGAAAGGGATCCTTACCCTTTCCTAGGGATCAATATCTACCATTGCATCGGATCAATCTTGGTAACGCCGAAACTAGTATGAAACGGTCCAAAGTAACAAAATTAATCAATTTAAGTCACATACAAAGTGTTCACAGATATTGGTTATCAGTTGGGCTGAAAGGGTTATACTTGTAATGTGTGTACATTGTAGTCATGCCAGCCTGTGGACAGAACGATCAGTAATCGCCTGGAGGCTAGGTAATAACCAAAAATGTTCACTAGTCGATGCAAGATTATAGAGCTATGTCCTCACAAGGTCTCCAGAACCTTTCAGGCCGCGGAAAAAAATGTGATCCTCTCCACTGGTCAACCAGATTATTCATGGCTTACTTGAAGGACTCCGTCCTTCATTTCCTGAGTGGAATTGATTTGCTCATTCCACCAGTGAATCATTCAATATAGATATGCAAGCTTGGATGCCTCGAAACGTCATTGCCTCCAGCTAACAGCAAATTACACTGGACGAGGTAACGCTGGGTTGGGATCGGTTGTGTTCTACGGCCGCCGATTGCATGGGGTGTCTACTGTGTGGAATGAGGCGGCCGCCGGGCACTGGTCACCACCGAGTGCCGTGTACCCGTCGGAGAACATGAGATCGGGCGGCAGCGTCAGGTTCGGGTCGTCAATCAGTCGTGCTAGCCCCCAGTATCGCGACCGCAGCAGGTGGGCAGACATCTTGGGCTGCCGCTGGCGCGTGAAGATGCCCTTCCGGTTGCCCACCACGCGCGTGATGTCCTGTTTGGTCATGAAGTCGGCGAAGTTCCAGATCATCTCGCCGAGGAACCAGCCGCGCGCGCGCAACGTCTCGAACGCTCGGAAGTTGCGCGACATGAGCTGCGCCTGGTACTCCTCGGTGAAGACGAACGTCGGCTGGTTGTGCATGCCGGCCACGGTGTCGGCGCCGTACTCTGAGTTGACCACCGGCTTGCCGAATGCGTCGTGCCAGCGCGCGAAGTAGGTTTCCGCCTGGGCGCGGATCAGTTCCGCGTGGCCAGTGTCCGTGTACCAGCCGAAGTAGCGGTTCACGCAGACGACGTCGAGGAGCGGCGCAATCAGCTCCGTCTCCGGGAACGAGTTGAGCACGGCCGTGACGGGCCGCGTGCCGTCCTTAGTGCGCACGAAGTCCACCAGCTTCTGGTAGTAGGGCACCGCCTGGGGCTCGCTGGTGGCCGCCTCGTTGCTGAGTGACCACAGCAGCACGGCCGGTCGGTTCTTGTCGCGCGAGATGAGGGCGTCCAGCGCGGCCAGATGCTGCGTGAGCAGGCGGTCGTCGCCGCTAGTGGCGTTGTAGTTGAGCGACACGGCCGGCACCTCGTCGATGACGAGGATGCCGCGCGCGTCGGCCGCGTCCATGATCTCCTCGGCGTACGGGTAGTGCGAAGTGCGGAAGCAGTTCGCTCCCACCCACTCCATCAGGTTGAAGTCCTTGACGACGATGGGCAGGTCGAGCCCCTTCCCGCGGATGTCGCTGTCCTCGTGCTTGCCGAAGCCGCGGATGTAGAGCGGCCTGCCGTTGACGGTGACCGTAGTGGCGTTCCACCCGAACTGGCGAATGCCGAATTTCTGCCGGTAGACGTCCACTGCGCCGGACTCGGTGGCTATCCGAACTTCCAGCGTGTACTGCAAGCCAGGTTGCGGGTCCATCAGGTAGGGCCACCAGAGCTGCGGAGACGCCACGAACACTGTGCCATCGGCGCCGGAGGCGGTGGCTGTCACCTGGCCGGACGGCGGCAGCAGCGTCACGTTCACGGCGACCTTGTCCTGCGCCAGTCGGGTGCCGACGCTGACGCTGTAGCTGACGTTGGCGCCGCCTGCGGCGTGCAGCACGGTCGTCACGACGACGTCCTCGACGAACGTGCTGGGCGTCGTGTACAGCACCACCGGCCTGTGGATGCCGGCGTAGTTGAAGAAGTCGAAGTTGTAGTTGAGCTTGGTGTAGCCGGCCGGGTACACGTAGTCGGTGGTGTTGGCCACGTGCACGAGCTGGCCCTGCGGCACTGTCACGCTTGTCAGCGTGTTGTTGACCGCAATGGTGATCAGGTTGCGCTGGCCGGTCGTCAGCACGTCGGTGACGTCGACCGCGAACGGCACGTGTCCGCCGCTGTGTGTGACCACCTGTTTCCCGTTGACGTAGACGACGGCAGTGTAGTGCACGCTGCCGCAGCGGAGCACGACGCGTTGGCCGGCCCAGCCGGCCGGCACCCACGTCAGCGTGCTGTACCACGCCCAGCCGACGTGGTCGCGCACCAGCGCGCTCTCGGTGATGTCGTTGTAGCTGGCCGGCACGGGCATGGCGAGCACGGCGCCCGTGTGCGCCAGCGGCGTCGCGAACCACCGGTCGCGGAAGCCGACGTCCGGGTCGGCGGCGGGCGCCAGGCGGAACTGCCACACGCCGTCCAGCGAACGTGTCTCGCGGTGCTCGGCGTCCTGGCCGGGCAGGCCGGCAAACACGCCGTCCCCGGCCGACTTGGGCCGGCGAACCGTCATCGGCAGCGAGGCGGCGGCGCAGGCCACCAGCGCTGCGCTCGTCAGCACGCGCCACTGCATGGCGACTGCTGGGTATGTGGCACGTCTGTGTCAAGTCCAACTGAAGTCAAGGGTCTCAAGCTGGTGCACTTCCTAGTTAATTCCGGCCCAAGACCCGGGTGGCGGAAGTCGGAGCCGGTGTTGGAGTGCGGCCACGTTCGCAGTCGGACACGCGGCACGTCAGACCAGCACGACTGCGAAGGCGGTAATGCGACGCGGCGCGGCGAGACCGCCGGGCCGGCCGATATAGAGCCGGGGGGCATCGTGGAATGTAACACGAGAAACGCTGCGTGGGGCTCGCTACGACGCAGTTGGTGGGCTGTGCTGTACAATCGTTGCTGCTAGCTGAGCGTGGGTTGAAATCGAAGTTGTTCGAATGTGCTATCACTGCTACTTGCGAGAAAAAATTTACACTAATGGTACACATGTAAGTGTAGTTGAAAAACGGAAGTTGTTTTAATGCGTACCACTACTGCCCACGAAAAGCGCGTGGGCTAAACGTATAAATTTAGAACAAATAATAGATACTACCTAATGGTGAGCATACCGGCGCGCAGTTTTCGCCTCTTTATATTTATTTAGATTGAACGATGTTTGCACCAGAGAGGCGGTTATGTAGCAGCTCGTTATCGTGTTATCCCATTTAATTTAAGGTACCCTCCCCCATTGGAACACTGCATGTATCACTTGATAATTAACCAGTGAGCCAGGCGTGTTATATTTTTGTTACTCTCAGTAAGGCAAGTGAAGAAGTGAGATGTAACTTGGATACTTCAGAAATATGTGTCCCCAGCGTCCTCATGAAATTTTGTATTAAATCTTTATGAGGATACTTAGTAATTGTTCTATCTCATGTTTTCATTTTTCCTTCACGCATAGTGTTTCTGGAAGTTGTCTTCCCCATGCTAACATGCTGGTCTGTTCCTGCCCGTTGTCTTGTGATGCCACTTTACTGTGAACCACTATAGTCGTTTTCCGAACTCATCGATAATTTCAGATGGTGCTTTTTCATGGCTTTGTGGTTTCTAGGTAATGCTTTTCTACACATCCCCAAAAGCAGTAATGTTGAATTTTTAAACGCTGGGTGGTGCTCAAGTACCACCCGTAACATTAAGGTCCGCCAATGTGGACAAACCAAGATCCTTTATCATGAAAGGTACTTCCATCCAATGAGACTATCCAGCAGGAGCCGTTTATTCGACTGCAAAGGGACATCCTTAGAACATTGAAAATAGGCAAGCGCTATTCGAGATTGTGTTGAGCACTGGACATTCACTGAGGCTGCATAATACCACAATGGAATGCAAACTCTCGGTACTTGTAGTCTACTTGTAACTTACTTACTACCCGGCACTTGCGTGTAACCACTTTTCAACTTGGCGTTGTTGCTATTTACTAATTGCAATCGGTGTAAGTCCAATGGTGCCAATTTCAATTGTGCCTCATGACGAAAGTAAATACTTGCGTTTGGTGCCAGAGGAAAGAGAACTAAATGAAGGTTCCATTCCTGCTGTAGTGTAAATCCTGAATTGTGTAGAAATTGTAAATGCACTGAGCATTTCAAGATGTTTTAACCAAATTCGCCAGCCATCAAGCACCCTTTCATCAATTGTTCTTAATCTAACACATAAATAACCCAAATAATTTTGAACACACCCACTCCATCGGTGTGTGCACCAGAAACTCAATGTTATAAACGTGTTTAATATCGTAAATATTTTTATTTGAAACTGCAGAAAACACTTCAACAGCCCACCTCTGCCTAGGTTATCACCCAGATCTGATTTGAACCATCACTTTTTGCGTAAGTTTCATAATGTTGTTTACATGACCTCGGCTCACCTCTTCATTATCTGTGGCGCAAGTGTAGCTGTCTGGCTGACTATCTGATTGTAGAGACGGCAAGTGCCTTGACTGGTATTTTAGTTCTTCTTTCACAACCGATAACAGCAGTTCGAACGACAGTTGTCATTGTCATTTCCACTCTTGGCAACACTGATTTTCGTTCAATTTGCACCAAAGGCATAATTTACCGCAAAGGTTTTGCGGGCTATGCCCACTACATTTGGACACTTGAAAGGATAGAATAGAACCTGAGCATCCTGGGATATGGGGTTTTTGGTATTCAGGGGACGAAGGTGTAATGTGTCCTGTGTGCTGTGTTGTGTGTTTCGGTTTGATGATTGAGAATCTGATCTGAAATGTAAATGGTTCGTAAAAACTCAGAACACCGGTGCGTACTCTAGTATATATGAATCAAATGTTGGGTTAGTCCCCAGGGTTGTATAGATGTCCTATGTATATACGGTAACCTCGCTGCCGTTGGCAATCCGCCAATTCCGGCAGTTTTCGCCAGTTTCCATGGTGGTCCTCCGTCTTGATTGTTGTATCCGGGTTTGACAGCCGGACTTCCGTTGATAGCGTCAGCCTCACTCTGGCGTTTCCATGGTTACGGCTGGATGGTGGGCACGGTTCACACAGTTTTGGTGCATGGGCGCTAAATGACCAAGCCTGGTCGATGTGTCCGTCCTAACATTCAAATAACCTACCAAGGCTATTGGCGCGGCCGGCATGAGACACGACAATAAGTGTTATATTTGCATGCCTTCCACTCCTTGCCTTGCATCGCGATTAAATAAGTTCATGCGGTGCTGCATGTCAGTGCCTATGCACAGTTGTGCCCAAGGGTTCGTTCTCAGTACATATGTGGATATATGCAAATATACGCTTCGGTCATGATCGGTAAACGTGTGCCTACTTACTGCAGTTCTCCCCGCTCAATAGAGTAGCTGCCTGTCTCCAACTGTTTTGCCTGACTGGTGGGCTCTGACAATCCAAACAAGTGCAAAGTTGCTCTGTCGGAAAGTCATGCAAGATCAAGAGCAACTCGCTAGCCTACAGACTTGCTGAATGATTCATAAGTTGTGTATTGCTAAGGTAGACATTACGTTCGGGTGGCTTCCGTACCGATGCATGCTAGACCCAATGCACACCGACAGCTGGATCGCTTTGCCGCCCTCAGTCCTGGGATACGGAATCGACGCGAACGGCTGAATCGATGCGCCCCTAAGCCCAAATAACCAACCAACGGCTGAGTTGCCAAAGTTGCCACTGTGTGGGTTCGCGGCTTATGGCAGACTCGTCAGGCCCCCACATGGCGTGTAGTCGATGCCTGCACCCCACCCCAACTGCATAGTCCGGCCCCCACATGTCGTACAGTCCATACCTGCACCCCACCACCAACTGCATAGTCCAGCCCCCACATGGCGTGTAGTCCATCCCTGCACCCCGTCCCAAACTGCATAGTCCAGCCCCCACATGGCGTGTAGTCCATCCCTGCACCCCGTCCCAAACTGCATAGTCCTGCCCCCACATGGCGTGTAGTCCATACCTGCACCCCACCCCTAACTGCATAGTCCGGCCCCCACATGGCGTGCAGTCCATGCCTGCACCCCGCCCCCAACTGCATAGTCCGGCCCGCACATGTCGTGCAGTCGATGCCTGCACCGCGCCCCCAACTGCCTGGTGACCTGGCCATGTCGGAGGCTGCGCTGTGTGTGTGACTGGCGCGCCGTTCACCCCCAGCTGGACATCGCACACATGGAGCGGTTCGTGTCGCCGGTGAACCCCTCCATCTACCCGCACCTCACAGCTCTCCTGCTCGGCATCGGCATCTTCTACACCGCCTGGTTCTTCGTGTACGAGGTGAGACATCCCGTACGGCATGCACACCGACTCGCTGTTAGTGCACGTGGCAGGGTCACGTTGCTTGTCTTCTGTACTTTCTGTTTAGTTGCGTACGAGGTGATGCATGCGTTGAATTTGCACCGTCCGGTCTTCAGATATGTGGCGAGAAATTGTGTGCGTCATTTACATGGACGACTTTTTCATGCGAGAAATTGGCTAACTTACTGATCTACATCGTCTGATACTTCGTTTAAGAAGCTAAGCGTTTCGGCATTAACCACAAAGTCTATCTTCAAGTATGAAACGACGTATTCCTGCTTTCGATTGGTTTGTCAAGTCATGTTATGCCGCCTGGCTTTTGTTGTACGAAACATAATGGTCCTGCTCGTTTTATTTGCATGCTTCTCATGCCGTGGAACTTTGCGATGGAAGTAGCGGTACTCTGCTCGCCGTAGCAGAATTCGGCCCGAATTCACAGCTTAACACGCGAATCGGGAGGGGGTGGGCGGAATCCGCCCATATTGCAATAGCATTGTTATTGCAGTTAAATCTTGTGTTCCAAATTGATAAGCGTATCCGACACAGAAACAATTTGTGAAATCTGTTTGTAAAAATAGGAACTGCGGAGGTACAAAGTCGATCAACCGGCCGTCTGTCGTTGCTTGCCGACCACCCGGTCTCCCAGCCATTCGGCCGCCCAGCCATCCGGCCTCCCAGCCACCCGGCCTCCCAACCATCCGCCGCCCAGCCATCCGCCGCCCAGCCATCCGGCCGCCCAGCCATCCGGCCACCCAGCCATCCGGCCGCCCAGCCATCCGGCCGCCCGACCATCCGGCCGCCCAGCCATCCGGCCGCCCAGCCACCCGGCCTCCCAGCCACCCGGCCTCCCAACCATCCGCCGCCCAGCCATCCGGCCTCCCAGCCATCCGGCCTCCCAGCCATCCGCCGCCCAGCCATCCGGCCTCCCAGCCATCCGGCCTCCCAGCCATCCGGCCGCCCAGCCATCCGGCCTCCCAGCCATCCGGCCTCCCAGCTATCCGGCCGCCCAGCCATCCGGCCGCCCAGCCATCCGCCGCCCAGCCATCCGCCGCCCAGCCATCCGGCCACCAAGCCATCCGGCCACCCAGCCATCCGGCCGCCCGACCATCCGGCCGCCCGACCATCCGGCCGCCCGACCATCCGGCCGCCCGACCATCCGGCCGCCCGACCATCCGGCGCCTGACCATCTGTCCGCCCGACCATCCGTCCATCCGGTCGTCCGTCCACCCGGCCATCCGTCCACCCGGCCAAAGGTCCACCCAACCACCCGTCCGCCCGGCCATCCGTCCGCCCGGCCATCCGTCCGCCCGGCCATCTGTCCGCCCAGCAATCCGTCCACCCGGCCATCCGTCCACCCGGCCATCCGTCCACCCGGCCATCCGTCCGCCCAGCAATCCGTCCACCCGGCCATCCGTCCACCCGGCCAAAGGTCCACCCGACCATCCGTCCGCCCGGCCATCTGTCCGCCCAGCAATCCGTCCACCCGGCCATCCGTCCACCCGGCCAAAGGTCCGCCCGGCCATCCGTCCGCCGGCCGTCAAGCGTTTAAGGTCACAAAGGTTTCGACGACGCGGCGGCGCGACTTGCTAGCCGATCTGTCCCTTATTTGACCCTGAAATTTGGTGACCTGGAGTCACCAAATTCATACTGGAGAGAGCCACTACACCCGTAATTCCCTTCCCAATTGTGTGCTAGCTTCAGTAGTTTTCAAGATCTTAGGGAGTGGAATCCTCCCTCTCCGGATCGCGTTATATGAGAAGCCCTCCAGCGTGAGTGCTAATCCGGTACCAGGCAGGTCATGTGAAGACGTTGCAATGCCGTGGATGACGTTTAATATGCACTGCTGAGCCATCGCCCACCCCCAGACGAGGCATCACCTTTACGTGGTGGTGGGGATTGCGTGCCTCGAGGATCCGGCGGCTAGACCACCATGCAGCCTGGGAGAAGTCAGACTAAGAGTGCCTCACTCGTCCTTCCATCCGTACGCTCCCATTCCAATCCCAATATCATCCCAACATCCATGTCCTTCGTCTGGCCCCGCAACACCAACTATCCCTACTATGAGGAGGCAGGGCAACATCCCCGGTCCTGCCCACCAGCTCAGTTGTATCGGTGTAGTCGCGCCCCCTCGGCCCGTCCCCCGGGGTTGACGGAGTCCTGGAGGCTCAGGTCCCCCGTCGCACGGTGCTAGTTGTGACGGGGGACCATCACGCCTCTTTGGTCCTGATATCCCGGAGGGGCGGGCGGGCCCGTGGGGCCTCACACGGGTCAAGTGACTGGTCACCTCGGTCTGGGAGCCTGGGTCTCGTCCTAGTGCCCGCCGGACCGGCCGGCTGGGGTCGAGGGGTGGGCGGCGCTGGATCCCGGTCGGGGTGGTGAGTCTCTATCTTCCGGCCGGGTGATGGCGTCGCCTGCCCCGTATAGCTCCGCGAACGTTTGGCGTCCTCACGCATTCTTGTCCAGCATATGTTAGAGAGAAAGAAATACTATTCATCGAGAGCACTAGACAACTTTCATTTCGTCAAACCCGAGAGGCGTATGACGAAACCCATCCAAAACTATCGTATGCAGCGGCAGTGAGAGATACTCCCAGGATCCCCACAACAAGGCAGCATGCGAACACCACCCAGGTACTTGCGCAGCTCAGTGCCCTTCTTAACACATTTGGCATCTTCTGCACACCAGCGTCAGGCACAGGAAGTCAGGCCTCCGGTCAGTTTCGTTCACCAGATAAGGTGAGACGCCCGGACCAGGGATGATGTTACCTCGGTGGCATCAGATGTGGTGCTGGTAGCGGCCGAAAGTGTCGCCTCGAAGGGTGAGTGGACACTGGTACAGAGGACAAATAAACCAACAAAGTCCACCCCAGCCAAGCCCAACTCCTCGCCCCCTGTCTCCAGTGCCCCCATGTCATCCCTTCCCACCACCTCCCGCTCAAGATCCCCTCCACCTCCGTCTAACTTGCCGAGAAACACGACCTCCGCACCAACGTTGCCGGCTGCAAACACTAGTAGGACACTACCGATACCGGACGCGAGTCTCCAGAGGCAAGAGTCCGAGAGACGCGCCCGTGAGGCAAAGAGAATGCGACTTGCGGAAATGGAGAGGGTCCGAGCAGCAAGCCGCCAAGGAGTGGATAAGCCAGTTCCCTCGAGATCAGGCACTCCGGCGCCGCGACGGCCGGTGGAAGGTCAGTCCGGATCTTTGGCTGTTGGGAGTAGTAGCCCGCCCAAGATGCGCACTCCTCCTCCGCGCGTGAACGCTCCACAAACGCGCGTATCGCCTTGGGCCAGCTCCCCGCCGGAAGGAGAAGCGTCACCACGTTCCCGCTCGAGAACCCACTTACTTAGGACAGGGCCGATTGGTCGCCTCGATTCTGCGCCTGGTCGTACTGACTTTTAGACCGTGCATTCTAGTCTACTAGTCCGTACTAGTCTAATCACTAGTCAACATATCTTTTGTTTTACAATGGCATCAGGACCAGTCTCCAGGAGCTACAGATTTTACTGCATCACAGGAACCCGGTAGTCGCTTGTATACAAGAGACAAAGCTGTCACCCGACAATCCGCTATTCTTAAGCAACTACCGGGTATTTCGCAAGGACGGTAGCAGTGATACTGTTGCACATGGAGGTGTTATGTTGGCGGTGCACAACAGTGCTCCCGCCCAACCTCTCGCTCTACGTACGCCTCTCCAGGCGGTAGCCGCAAAAGTCGTTTTCGGTCATATCTCGTTCAGTATATGCTCCATATATCTCCCTCCTGGATCCGCACTGCCCTCTGCATCGCTCCGACGACTGCTAGCCGAGCTCCCTCCACCAATTTGGCTTCTGGGTGATTTTAACGCCCACCACACGTTGTGGGGATATGCAGATACCAATGTACGTGGACGAAGCCTGGAAACTTTCATGTTGGAGGAGTCCCTATGCATCTTGAACACTGGCGCACAAACCCACTTATCACTACCGTCTGGAAATACTTAAGCGATAGACCTTAGTATCGTTAGCCCGCAGATAGCGAAATACTTCGACTGGTTCGCTGGCCAAGATCTCCACGGTAGCGACCACTTCCCGGTTTGGCTGGAATTCCTAGAAGGAGCAGTTTTGGGGTCCAGGCCACAGCGGTAGAATTTTCGTTAAATCGAGTGGCCGGTTTTTACAGATCACCTGCAAGCATGTTTTAGCGAATGCGACACTCACTGTGCAATGTCTGTGCAAACTTTTACCTCCATACTTTTGCAGTGCGCTTTCGAGTGCATACCTCGCATTTCTGGCTCTCCTCGACGTGCACCCGTCCCGTGGTGGACTGAGGAGTGCAGAGCAGCGATTAGGAAGCAGCGCCGAGCCCTGAAACAATTTGGCCGAAATAGCGCCAATGAAAACCTATTAGCTTTTCGGAAAGCGAGGGCGGCTGCACGTCGCACGATCCGGGAGTCAAAGAAGGCGTCATGGAAGGCGTACGTCAGCAATCTGAATCGCTCTGTGCCATCGTCGCAAGTGTGGTCGCAAATGAAGCGTATCTCGGGGAAATTTCGGTCGCCCCCACTGCCAACTCTACACGTTGATGGCCGCGTCATTATTGAACCCTTCCATGTCGCAAATGCAATCGCTGGCGCCCTTGCAGAGAGCAGCATGAATCGCAACAGTAGCTCTAGTTTTAGGCGGCATCAAGCCTACTGCGAAGCTGCACCTGTTGATTTTGGAACCCTGGACCAGCACTCGTATAACGTACCCTTTACAATGACTGAGTTGATTTCAGCAACTGATTCCTTACGCTGTGTGTCTGAAGGACCAGACAATGTTCATAATGAGATGCTTCGTCACCTATCCCCAAACGCGCTTGAAATGCTCCTCAGGACTTTCAATGCTGTTTGGAATGGAGGCGAGTTTCCTTCCGCTTGGAGAGAAGCTACCGTATTCCCATTGCTGAAACCGGGGAAGAGCGGTTTCGAAACATTACATTATCGACCGATTTCGCTCACCTCATGTTTATGTAAATGGATGGAGAGGCTTGTGAGCCTGCGTATTACATGGCTCTTGTAGGATCGAAACTTTTTTTACGAATGCACAGTGTGGCTTTAGAAAATACCGCTCTACAACTGACCATGTGTTAAGACTGGATACGGAAGTCCGTGCGAGTTTCAAGCAAAAGCGACACGTAGGTGCGATCTTTTTCGACATCGAGGGCGCCTATGATACCACATGGGGGCACGGTATACTTTTAAAACTGGAATGCTGGCGTGCGCGTCCATATATGCACCTTTTTGAATAATTTTCTCGCCGATATGACGTATCGTGTACGGATTGGGAATGTCCTATCTGATACTTTTGCTCAGGTGAACGGTGTTCTTCAGGGAAGTATCCTGAGCGTTGCGCTGTTAGCTGTCATGATAAATGACGTTGGAAATGGTCTGCCACGTGGAATTGGTAAATCGCTCTTTGTTGATGACGTTGGAATCTGGTCCTCAGCATCACATACATCATCCCTATCGAGACAACTACAGATTGCGTTTTCGCGTCTGGAAAGGTGGAGTGTTCTAAATGGTTTTCGTTTCTCCAAGACAAAGAAGGTAGGTATGAACTTTTGCCTTCGTCGAAACTGTTGCAATCCAAAAATCCAACTTTACGGACAAGAAATACCCTTTCGACCGACAGCAAGATTCTTGGGTGTCCTCTTCGACACCCGCATTACGAATAGACACCACCTACAAGTTCTGCGCGAATTGTGCAGTAGTTCCCTAAATCTCATGAATTGCCTGTCTAGGACTGCATACGGATCGGACAAAACTACCCTTCTACGGCTATACCGATCACTTATACGATCCAAACTTGACTACTGCTGCTTTGTCTACGACTCGGCCAGCACCTCGAACAAACGCAGACTGGACACCACCCATCATGCAGCCTTGAGAATCGCAACGGGAGCATTCCGAACTTCGCCAATCGCTAGTCTCATGAACCGCCATTGTCATTGAGAAGAGCCAAACTCGGACTGCGCTACGCTTGCGGGTTGAAGCAATTTTCCACGCATCCGGCTTATGAGTCCGTGTTTTCCTCTCGCATACAGGAGATATTCCAGCATCAACGAGGCACTAGTTCGAACACATTTTGTCTCCGCGTACAGAAGTCGCTGCAGGAGAGCACCACTCGCTTGCGCAGCATTACGCGGGTGGAGTTAATGCCAACTCCCCCTTGGGAACTGACTCCTCCCCTGATAGACATTTACTTGATAGACACTCACAAAGCGAAGGTGATACCAGAACTATTTCGCATGAGAGCCCTAGAGCACCTAGGAACTTTTCGTGAGTGTGCTTTTACTTATACCGACGGTTCGAGGACAGAAAATGGTGTGGGCTGTGTTTTCGTGAATGGCCCCAACACGAGGATATTTACTCTGCCTGCACACGCATCCGTGTATACCGCGGAATTGATGGCCATTCAAAAAGTTATATGCTTAATTGAAGTGGGGCGTGAAAGTACTCATGTTATTGTCTCTGATTCATTAAGCAGTCTTTCGGCTCTGAAATCGTTTTATCCGCGCGATCCCATTTTATAGGACATCGCAATTCGCCTTAATACCCTCAGCCAGTCTGGGAAAAGCGTCGCACTATGCTGGGTCCCTAGCCATGTTTGAATCACTGGAAATGGCATGGCTGATGCAGCGGCAAAGAGAGCAGCCGGTAAGCCTTTTACCCATATACTTCCCTTCCAGCCACAAATCTCAATCAGGTGATCAACGCATTCTTCGAACTTGAGTGGCAGAAAGCATGGAACTCCATTGATAATAACAAGCTTAAAACATTGAAAAGCCGCTTAGTGGTTTGGAAATCATCAGTGAGAAAATCCCGCAGGCAAGAAATAGTACTATCTAGACTGAGGGTAGGGCACACATACGCCACCCATATTCATTTGCTGATGAATGAGTCCAGGCCGACATCCGACTATTGTGATGTACCCCTCACAGTGCGTCATGTCCTGTTGTCATGCCCCCGCTTTCGAGTGCAGCGAAGACGGCATTTTGGACGACTAGTAGACTCGCTTACTCTTTCTGACATTTTATGGGATGATTCGCGTTTCATCCACACGGGAAAATTATTGGAATATATCTCCGACATCAAGCTCCATGTCATCTGCCCATCACTGCAATGTGCTTTTGTCGTGCGTACTTAAAGATGAGACTTAAGTGTGTGAAACTGTGCACATGTACACTTCGGAGAAGGTTTGATTTTCTTTAGCAAGTAGCAAACCATTAGTTATGGGCGCTAAATGACCAAACCTGGTCGATGCGCCCTAAAACTCAAATATCCAACCAACCAGCCGTCGCCCACTGTCTGGCGCCGAATTAAGTTCCCTTCCCCGTCGAATTTCGTCCTCGCTGGAGGAATCGTGTTGGGTGTAAAATCAACCTAAATAGTTCAGACTTGTGTGAAACTATATAAAGAACCATCACAAATACATCATCATCATCATCATTATCATAATGCATGCATCACATGCACAATGGTGGCAGCATGAATACATCATGAGGATGACTGGTAGTATATTAGCTGTAGCTGTTGTTCTGTGTTTGGGGGGGGGGGGCGGAAAACTCACGAGAGAAACCATGTGTGGCAGTATCTTTAAGTATGAACTAGTTTTCACTCAGATGTTGAAGTGCAACACGGAACCGAAACATCCTGATTAATGAGATGCATGTTGGGGTTGTTCTTGCTTTACGAGATGTGTGAAGTGTGGTCATGATTGAGGGTAGTAATCGTGCTGCATAGTATTCGAATTTCTAAAAAATCGTTGATTTTAATGAACTTCTAACTTTTACCACACCGAAAGCACCTAGCTGTAGTTTATGTCCACCGCATCCATCTCAGACTCACCTGACACTTCCGAGTCCACTAGCGCCATTTTCAACGATTTGCATTACGAAATGGTGGAGTTAACCAGCGTAAAATCATTGCGCCCGAGCCCTGTGCTGGTGGCGCCATCGTTGGCATGAACATCAACTTCCTACTGAAGCTCAGTTCAGCTTCCAGGTTTTTCCATCATGTTCAAACTGTTATGCGAAAGACCATTGGAAGTAGTCGTCTACTTGTAATTAACTTTTTCCCCGACGAGGCACCACCTTTACGCGGTGGGGGGGGGGGGGATTGAGTGCCCCAATGACCCGGCGACCATCATACCGGCAGGGGGTGAGACCAGGAGTGCCTCTTGTCCTTCCGTCCGTACGCTCCCATTCCAATGCCTATCTCATCCCAACATCCATCTCTTTCATCTGGCCATGCAACACCAACTATCCATACTATGAGCAGGCAGGGCAGCTTCCCCGGTTCTGCCCACCAGCTCAGTTTTATCGGGGTAGCCGCGCCCCCTCAGCCCGCCCCCGGGGTTGACGGAGTCCTGGAGGTTGAGGTCCCCCGCCACACGGTGCTAGTTGTGACGGGGGACCAACACACCTCTTTGGTCCCGATATCCCGGAGGGGCGGGCGGGCCCGAGGGGCCCCACGCGGGCCAAGTGGCAGGTCGCGTCAGGCTGGGGGCCAGGGTTTCCCAGTGCTTGCCGGCCCGGCCGGCCGGGGTCAAGGGGTGGGCGGCGCTGGATCCCGTTATCGGGACACAGGCGTCCCCACAGTAAGCGTTTCTCAATCGCGACCGACATAACCAAGCGTCCCATCTTTCATTTTAGCCGTATTGACATAATTTGAGGGAGTAGCCCCTTGCGAATTCGGAACTTCGTAAGTGAAGAGCAACCATAATGCACATGCCACGTGAAATGAGTTATTCAGAGCAACTGTGGCTGTGTGGTTAAATCGAAGCAATGTTTAGTTTCCTCACTGGAAGTTACGGACGAAATTTAGTGCCTGGCGTCCCAATGTACGCATCCCTTGCTAAAATGGCGCCATCTCCCTTCTTTTTTTTCTTTCTCGAATGCATAAATATATTTATATGTATTCCCGCCGCATAGCGGTGTCATGTCAATGCTTGGTGTGCGTGGATTTCTATTCGTCGCGATGCGCACGAAACCGGCTTGACCTCATGATCAGACAGTTTCTCCAATTGGCCAATATGCATTTTTCGTTGTTTGTAGGCTCGCGGCTCGGTTGCACTCGAAATGACTAGGTCATCCCCAGTTTGCCAATGCAGCTGGGGATGTTGCATGATAATGTGGACATTATATGACACTCGGAGTAGATTGTGCCGTAAAGGAACGCTTGGAATGGTTGGTAGTGCGCAGTTCGTGAGCGGAAAAGATGTACTGATGGTGGAGAAAGATGTACTGTGAGTAGATGAGGGAGGCGGTACCACCAAACAGCCAATACTGTCCACTCACGAATGTTTGAATACAACAAACATAGGAATGGAATAAGACTTCCTGAATGTATCATATACATGTTGCTTATAGGTGGCTTTTGGCTTACATGTGGCTTGCATGTGGCTTCCAACATGTGGCTTGTATGTTACAAGGAGGGGAGACGGCAGGGGCAGAGGGAGATAGGTAGAAGCGACAGGGCGAAGGAGTGAGAGCGAGAGGGGAGATTGTGTCGATGATAGGTGAAGGAGCGGCATACCTAGATAACCAATCTAACGAGTGTGTACCTTGGCTAAGCTGGGGCCGCGGTAGCTCATTTGGTAGAGCGCCTGACTCTTGATCGCAAGATTGTGGGTTCGAATCTCACAACCGACGGCATTACCGAGTCAACCCGCGACCAATCGGCGTGAGAGGTTGGCGACGCTGTATGACCTAGCGGTTGAATGCGTCGTAAAAGAACCCAAGGCTCTTGGCTGAGCTCAGCCGAGAGAAGTAATCACCGATTATTCCTGGCCGTTGGATCGTGTCGTCAATACGTAATGTAAAGCTATGTATTGTACAGAGGGTTGCTGACTTTACTTCTCGGGCCAGCGTCTCTTCTGCTCGCCTTGGACAGTTTCGTATTATGTAGACCGTTTTGCCATATGTTTGTGTCGTTTGTGTATAATTCATGCCACTCGAGCATTGCGAAAATAGGTGAAGGGCTACCAACGATCGCTAAGCTTAGTCATTGTGCTATGCACCAGTTCATGACTCTCAGAGTCAATCCAACTGTCACAGCGTTAGCGATTTTCCCAGCAGGACGCCACTGCTCCGACTGCATCACGTAACCAGCCTCACGTTTCTGTCACTCGGCAGGTGACCAGCACCAAAATGTCACGTGACCTGGTGAAGGAGCTGGCGTTGGCAGTGATGGCGGCGTTGTTCATGGGTGTTGGCACCATGTTCCTGGCGCTTACCGTCGGCATCTATATCTGAGGTGAGTGCTGCAGTGTGTCTGCACCGCTCCACTATCCTGTTCAGCGTGAGTGTGCGCTGAAATCATCGGCCTATTGCCTGCTGAAATATAACGAAATCAAAGCATTTCCTCCGCTATTCCACACTGGTATTTTAACGCCATTTGTGGTACGGTTGCGAGTCGGTTTGTTAATACTGGAATCAAGTTCTTCAGTTATGGTCCCTTGCTGAGCTGATGGTATGTAAAAGACAACGAGCTGTTTTAGTGCATTGTACTAGTGCAATTTCTGATAGGAAGAGCGAGTAACAATGACGTCAGACAACCAGTAATGATTGCTGACTGGGGCCTTCAGCCATTGGTGACGCCATACGATGATGCTAGTGCCCGCCCAGTCTCCGACTGCTGAATGTGAAGCCGGCGTGGTCCGAATTCAAACTACCAAACCAGCAATCTGAATATGAACCTGTGTGCTCTTTTCCAGGGGCTTTACGGACGGCAAGCGGGATTTTGTCTCGGCGATGGAATTGAAGTTCATCACATATGCACCGTATCGTGTTTTTTTATTGTGCATCTTAAAACATTCAGCATTCCTTGCGATGAAACGAGCTCTTTCTGATTGCAAAAATACATGGTGACCTGTGGCAGTGACCGTGTTTACAACTGGCATCGAAAACTGACTGACTTGAAACACGTCTTCTACAATCAGACACAGTTCTAAGTGAAGTTTGATTCGCGTTTGATTTGTTGCATGCTGGGTATATTTTTGGCATGCTACAGTGAATTTGTGCCTCTGTCTTCGGTTCTATGACCTTTTGCTGTTGCATCTTGAATCACTACATCTGGCGGCCAAATATCAAGCTAAATAACAAGCGCCAATTGTTTAGGGCGTCATTGTTTTGCGCGTGCGTCGTGCTAGCAACGCACCAGACGACGTGGATACAGCGCGGGCACTAAGGGCGACGTCTGTCCCGACATAGCCGCTACTGCACTGTTGGCCCAGCATGGGCACTGGAGTGACGGTTATCTCGACACAGCTTGCCCTGTTGGCCCAGCATGGGCACTGGAGTGACGGTTATCTCGACACAGCCTGCCCTGTTGGCCCAGCATGGGCACTGGAGTGACGGCTATCTCGACACAGCCTGCCCTGTTGGCCCAGCATGGGCACTGGAGTGACGGTTATCTCGACACAGCTTGCCCTGTTGGCCCAGCATGGGCACTGGAGTGACGGTTATCTCGACACAGCCTGCCCTGTTGGCCCAGCATGGGCACTGGAGTGACGGTTATCTCGACACAGCTTGCCCTGTTGGCCCAGCATGGGCACTGGAGTGACGGTTATCTCGTACTACGGCACTGACAGCCCACCGCAGGCACAGAGGCCGGCGGTACAATCCGCAGCGGTGCAGCCCGGTGACGGCACAGCCCGTGATAGCACAACTCGCACCGACACGGCACGCTCTGCCATGGCTAGTCCGAAGGCCAGCGTACGTGTTCGGACACTTGGCGGAATATATTCCTGGCGGCGGCTGATAGGGGCTGCAGCCGGTCGGGCTGGCGGGCCGCCGGCGTCAGTGTACGCCGATGTGATTGTCCAGGCTGGCCGGACAATCACAGCGGAGACTGAAACTGAGCACGGTGGGCTGACCGCCACTGGCGCCTTCGCTGGCCCAGTAGGTAGCTTCGCGGCAGACAACGCTTCAGCGATATGGTCCTTTATCAAGGTTTTCGCGCTCGGAAGAAGAGAAGTGCCCTGGGTCGTTTGACGACACATTCGACTTCTAGGCCATATACCATCGCCGACCTCATATGGCACCGATCGGTAGAGTTGGGGCGTCTCAAGATAGAACGATTGACAGGCTACAGCGGCGCCAATCTCACGCCCATGGGTCGCGGATGGGCTTTGTGACCCTGTCAGTTAACGGGTTCGAATCTGCACTCCTGCGATGAGGGGTCAACTGACCCACACACTGAGCTGCTACGACCCTTTTCAGGCAGGAGATCCAGACAGTTCACGCGGGGAAATACAACTTGTTGACCAATTAGGGATGGTTAGCGTGCTCGCTTGCCCAGCCATTCAGCGTGGTTACCATCATCCCTGCTCGTTACTCTTCGTTCGGGACCAATCGGCGAGAGAGACTGGCGACGCTACATGACTCGACGGTCGACGTGTCGTAAAAACCAATTACCATCTACATCCAGTACAACCTCTGGAGGAGTTGTAGTGGGCCTCGCCATGACGCCCATTGAAGCCCTCTTCCCTCCCCATGTCTCCTCTTCCGTTGCTGTTTGCATGCATCAAGTTAAGCGTTTTTGATCCCTTCCAGTTGTTTATTTGACTTTGGCTCTTCGGTACTATACAATATTTTGCAACCGAGAAACCAAAATGGTGAGAAATCACCATGAATGCATTTCGTCCTGTCAATGCAACACCAATTATTTTCGTGATTTGGCATCAAGTACACCGCACACGATGTTGCATACAAACAATGTGGTTGAATCAGATATTGGTAACACCTAGGGCTGGAGATCTCTCACGAAGGAATGACAAAACATTTTCAGATTTAGTAGAAAAAATAGCGAATCGACATAGACAGGGAACGAAACCAAGGGAATCCAGACCCCGATCCATCCTGGACTTCAAGCCATGACAGCACCAGCTATTATGCTAAGCCTCCACCTAGCTTTGCTTATCTTAATGCTTGTTCTTGGACAAAAATTCCCTTACCTATTTTCTGAACAATATTTAGTGGATGGGGAACATGGGACGGATCTTTCCAAATCTTTACCGAATCTTGCATCAACCCAGTGGGTGTTCGAGTTGGAAAGCTCCACTGGTTTTATTGTGGTCTGGGGCGCAGTCAGGATTTTCTAGTAGGTGTGAACGGGGGGGGCGACCGCAAACAATGTTATATCGTGCCTGCATTTGGCGCGCAAAATGCGCCATTTTTTATCGTTTAGCTAGATGCAAATACCAACATTTCTTATCTTTTTTAATCGATGTGTGAACAAAATGTTCGGGGAGTGGGACGACCCCTCGCCCTGGATGCGCCTTTGATTATATGTTACACCACCGATGACTGCAGCGGAACTAGCGCATGGTCTGAACCAACCAAGTCAACAAAACTCCGGCACAACCCCGCGTAGTGCTTAAGTAACTCATCGCTGCCACCTGGCGTGTCGCACGGGCCCGACCTCCCTCCCGAGTCAATCATGACAGGGACGGATCCATAATTTTTATTGGATCTCACATTTCCTCTCAGGGGCGAGATTGGCTTAACAAAATCCATTCAACGGGGAACACACTCGAACCTTCGTGATGTGGCACATTTTCTAGCCAGAGGGGTACCATCTTTCCATGGGGATCCCTGGATCCGCCCCTATCCGCCCGACGCACTGATATGAAGGGGGTGAAGAAAATATACGCTTTGCAAGGATCTGGTAACGATATGGTAGCATATTGTACTTCTATTAGAAGGCGAATGTGATGAGTGAAATCCATACTTGACTTCGCATGTCCCTGTGGGGAGCATTTTGTATGTGCAGCTTTTAATAGTTCGTAAGTGAGGCAGATATTTTTTTGTATACCTAATCCAGTATCGGAAGATGGTTTGCATTTTTGGTTATGTAAATACCCGACATCCCAATTTGTTTCGCGTCATTGAGGGGAAAGTGGGTAAATAGGTAGGTAATGGGATTTGAATGCATTTTTAGTTAATTTCTTTGGAAAATGAGAACTTCCAAACACAAGCAATGCGAGTTAACCACCTATTTATATCTTAATTGAGTAGGTAACTACCTACCTAGGTATTCATTTCACCAAGAAAAGAACATGATTCAGTGAAATAAATTAGAGACAAAACATTTTGATAAGATAATAATAGTTATTCCCTCTTGCCCTTACAAAACATTATAAATATATATGGGGTAGGTGTGAATGGAGTTTGGATGGCATAATAGGTAGGTAGGTACCTACCTTTATAACTAATTGAGAATAATGCAAAATCACAATAATATAAATCACCAAGCCTGACAGCCAACTGATGTTTGATTGCCTTTCACCTGTGGGCAATACAACTTTGATGTTTCTGGATATTGTAGTTTGATGCAAAATTGAAACATGATAGTCTTCCAGACAAGATATGAATGTTAACATGAAGCTTACATGAACATGTTCTGTGCAGCCTGATGTTTGCTGCACCCTATGCCAATTTTAGGTTTTGTCAACATCAGACATTCATCGGATCTCAGTAAAATTCCTTGCATATATCCATTTTGGATGAGCAGTGTGTGTTATTGTGACTTTGAAACAACAATGTATGTCCATTGTGTGCCTGTCTGACATCTGTCCAAAAGTCAGATTTGTCTCAACTCTTAGTGAAGCTTCTATGGGCATGATGTAATTCAGCAGCACCACAAGCATACCTCCTACATCTGCCAAGAATAACTTGCTGGGGTGACTGAATTTTTGACGTTCCATTTTGTTTTAGATGGATGTCAATTGTATACTAATATCTTAGACAGATGGAGTGATTTTCAAACTTTGTGTGCACCAAAGTGCACTGGTTCATTGTATTCTGAATGTCACAGCACATCTTTATAGCATTTTTTCATACCAGAACATGTCAGTAAGGTCACCTTTGGTACTGGTGTGGGCCACTGCCATTACTTCACACTGTGTAAACTGGCCTACACTCCTGCATGCACCACTTAATGCTTGAGCATGCATCAACATGTGCCAGCCATTACCATTGCACATTGATGAGGTTGTATCCAGATTGCTATGCTTTGCTAACTGGATGCTGGATACATCTGCAAATTAACATTGGAGGAACAACATTTACCTTATCCCAGAACCTTGAATTTTTCATATAACAACCATGTGCTATTTTATATCTATTGATATTTCCAATGTGCTGATGACCCAGCACTTGTTTATTTGTGTTTTTATGGTAATGTTTGTATTGTTTTTTTGCAGGCATCTTATTGCTTTATTAGAAAGTATATTTGATATATTCTTCAATTCAGTGTCATGTATTTTCTTTCTTTTAATTTTAGTTATATTCAGTTAAGTGTATGTTCTTTGGAAATGGGATTTAATCTGAAAATGTTGCAATATGGACTACCGGCTATGGGCTATGCATGTGTCAGTTGTGAGCCTCATGCATTTTTTTTTGTCCAGAAAACCATACTCTACTCCGACTCCTCTGCACTACCCTATAATCCTCTGCACTACACATGTTGCTTCAACGTTTCTGTTTGAAAGCTCAGCATTTGTTCATGCAGTATCCTGACCTCACTCAATATTTGTTTACTGACATGAAAGTACTGAAAAACATATGTTAACTATTCATAAAGTCATAAAGTGTTAAGGCTTAATAAGGGCCACAAGGGCCCATCTGGGTCAAGCCTGTCTAGAAGATATTAGAAAGTACATGTTCACACCTATCAATTCCAAACCCATGCAATCCCTCCACCTGTGCCACCACAGCCAATCTCATCAGTATGACATCGCAAAGGAAGTTGCCAATATCCCATGCATCACAAGTTAGAATTCAAAAACAACATTTTCCTGTCTAAAAAATTTATCCACCCTACTTTTAAAGACATTCAATGAGGGACTCCCCACTGCATCAGCAGGCAGCCTATTCCATTGGTCAACAACCCTTTGACTGAAGACCTGTTGTCGTTTAACTGTCCTGCACCTCATTTTGTCTAACCTGAATTGATGACCCCTATGGGATACTCTAAACTGCAGAGCATCATTCAAATTGACCTGATCTAGCCCTCTAACAATTTTGTACATTTCAATCATGTCTCCCCTTAATCTCCTATACTTGAGTGAGTACATATCTAATGCATTAAGCCTTTCTCCATATTCTAAGTTACTTAATCCACTGACGAGTCTAGTGGCTTTGCGCTGGACTCTTTCTAACATATCTATATCCTTTTCTAGGTAGGGGCTCCATGCTTGTACAGAGTACTCCAAGCACATATGCTAAGTACAGCTTTTTCATGACTTCCCTGCTTTTATATTTCACACTTCTATTAATGAGTCCCAGCATTCTGAGTGCCCTATTTCTAGCTGAGATACATTGTTTTTCTGCTTTAAGGTCTTTTGAGACCAACACACCTACGTCCCTTTCCTCTTCAATAACATCCAGTTCCCTCCCTCCCATTTTATAACTGAATGTCTCGCCTGCAGACCCTATATGCATAACCTTACACTTATCATAGTTGAAAATCATCTGCCATTGATCAGCCCACTCTTTTAGGTCGTCCAAATCTAGTTGAATATTACTAGATTGATCTCTGCTGTTAGCCACTCCTACCAGCTTGATGTCATCAGCAAATTTGAACACTCTATTCCTCAGCCCTACTTCAATGTTGTTCACAAAGATGATAAAGAGGAGGGGCCCTAGAACAGAGCCCTGTGGCACTCCACTCAGAACATCTTTCCAACCAGATTTACATCCATTCAATACTACCCTTTGTTTCCTTCCCTGCAACCATGCTTCAATCCAATGTAGAACTTTTCCTACAATCCCATGTTGTTGTAATTGATGAATTAACCTTCCATGTGGAACTTTATCAAAAGCTTTGCTAAAGTCCAAGTACACAACATCCATCCTGCTTTCATTGTCTACTTCTTTGGTAACATACTCAATGAACTCCAATAGGTTAGTTAAACAAGACCTTTGAGATCGAAATCCATGTTGAGTATCCCTTAAAAGGTTGTGCCTATCAAGATGAATCTGAACATTCTGTTTAACCAGCTTTTCTAGTACTTTGCAAACTAATGAGGTCAAACTGACTGGCCTGTAGTTTCCTACACTCTTCCTATTTCCCTTTTTGAAAATTGGTACTACACTTGCATTTCTCCAATCTTCAGGTACTTCTGAATACTCCATAGATCGCCTGAAAATGATACCTAGGGGAGTTGCTAAAGCTTTAGCACACTCTACTAAGATCCTAGCATATATTTCATCTGGTCCGGAAGCTTTATTGGGTTTTATATTCTGCAACTGCTTCTCTACGGCTTCTGTAGTTATTGTAAGATCCTCCAGCATATCATCTGCCATGGCATGGCCTACAGATGTTCCTATTGTACCAGAATTATCTTTAGTGAAGACTGATGAGAATTGCTTGCTTAGGGATTCCACAATGTCGCAATCATCAACCACTATTTCCCCATCTACCTCCAGTGGTCCTACACTACACTTTTTAGCCTTAAATTTATAGAAGCTAAAGAATCTCTTAGCATTACCTGCTGAACATTCTCGAGCAAAGTTGATTTCAGCAAGTCTTTTAGATGCTCTAACACACCTCCTAACTTTATTTCTAGCTATTCTATATGATTCTAGGTTTAACCCAGAGTTAGTATCTTTTAGTTTCTTGAATGCTTGTTTCTTTGAGTCCAGTAATTGCTTAACTTCCCTAGTCAGCCACGAAGGGTGCTTAACCCTGTTTGATCTAATTTGCCTACTGGGAATGAACCTATCCTGACCCTGAAATAGCTTATCTTTTATCATTGTCCACATTTCATAAGCATCTAAGCCATTCAATATGTCTTCCCAATTAATTTCACTTAGGAAGCTCCTGAACTCACTGTAATTCCCTTTTGTAAAATTCGGAATCAATGTTCTGTTGGTTGCTACCCTTCCAACATATAATGAGAAGCGTATAATGTTGTGATCACTATTACCAAAGGTCTCTCCTACGTTAACATTTTGCACAAAATTTTCCTCATTAGTAAGCACTAGATCTAATATTTTATTTTCCCTTGTAGGCTCGTGTATCATTTGAAAGAAGAAATTGTCCTCAAAACAAGCCATGAAACATCTTTCTGATTTGCTTACACCTATTGTTTTGTTTCCCAATCCTGCTATGTTGAAATCCCCCAACAAAATAGTTCTCTCCTGTACTCTCCTACTTATCTCTTCCTGCATCAGCCTGTCAGTGTTTTCATTCTGGTCTGGAGGTCTATAGAATGCCCCAATCCTAAATTTTGTTCCATTCTTCAGAATTATATCTAACCACAAAGATTCTACTCCTGCACTATGTACTCCATCCTCTATGGAATGACATTTCATTACTTGCCTAACATACAAGAGAATGCCACCTCCTATCCTTCCCTCTCTTTGATAGGCATGCATGTTGTAGCCTGTCAATTCAAATTCTTGCAAGTTGTCTCCAAACATGCTTTCGTTAACCCATGCTTCTGTTATGCACACCAAATCTAGCTGTTCAGACAACATATATGCATGCAGTTCCCCAATTTTGTTCCTAACACTTCTGGCATTGACATAAAAACATGATAAATTATTCCTTCCATTGCTTGCTATGCTTCTCTCTTTATCAGCTACATCCCCCCATGTCCTGCCTAGTTTCCCTGTTTCCTGTTGAGAGCCTCCTCATACCTATTGCTGAGCAATTCCACTCCTCTCTTGCTCAGATGTAATCCATCTAAAGCAAACATCTCCGTCCTCCCCCAAAACTCCCCCCACAAATCCAAGAACTGCACCCCAAGCTCCTTACAAATGTTGGCCACCCTGGTATTGAGCCTAATGGCCCTCGAATACCACTCCATGCTGCATGGACCATAGGGAGGATGGATGTCACCACTCCTCTTTTCCTACTTCCTGCTAAACTACCTATCAAAGCCCTATAGGCTTTCATTGTTTCCTCTGTATTATTTTTTCCTACATCGTTAACTCCAACCTGCACAATTACCGTTGCACCCTCTCCACTTCCCCTCATTACTCCCTCCAGCCTATCCCTAACATCTTTCACCTGCGCTCCCGGGTAGCAAACACGCATCCGTCTGCTGGGATTCTTGCTACAAAATGTTCGGTCCATGTACCGAACCCTGGAATCCCCTATGACTAAAACCTCTCTCTCTCCATCTCTATCTTCAGCCATCTGGTCATCCCCACCTCCGTCCCTCTCATCATTACCTTCCCTCTCCTCCAGTGCATCAAACCTATTTTTAATTGGGACGCCCATGTCCACCTTCCTTAGCGCCAGTCGGGTGCTATGGCGCCTTGCCACCTTCCAACTGCCACCATCCCGGACCAAGCCATCCGAACTCCCGTCAGTCCTCCGCTCGGGCACCCGAGTTGCCTGGCTGGCACCTCCCATGATGGGTCCCGCCACCAAACACTTCAAGCGCTCCACCTCCCCCGTTAACATATCTAACCTCTTACTCAAGTCCCCAATGATTCCCACACACTTACAATTCCCACAGTCTCCTTCCATTTTTGTTGTTGTTTTTTTTTCTTTCTACTCTTAGTACTAAGTCTAGTTACTGTAAGCTTGTAAGCCTACAAGTATCTACTGTAATATATCTACAGTAATACAGTAATATAGCCTATAAGTATCTACAATACACTATAATCCCGTATAATTACACTAGATATGAAGATACCTACTGTAATTTATGCCCACTATTTTAGTCCTAAAATCTATCTTAAACTTACACACCAATTTGACACAAACTTATTCACTACAGAAGCCTACACTATAGAATTATACACTCTAGAATTACACACTACAGAGCTCACACCACACAAATATACACCACTGAATCAAACACTGTAGTACCCGTCCACAACACCCAACAATCCTGCAGTTACACTAGGATATGAAGATATACCTAGTGTAATGCTATGCCTACTATCTTAGTCTTAAAATCTATCTTAAACTTAAACACCAAATTGACACAGCCAACACCCTTAGAACTTAACAAAATGGCACTGGGCAGCCTCCCTGGGTTAATATATTTGCTGGTCTAATTTGTTACACTAGGATATGAAGATATACCTAGTGTAATGCTATGCCCACTATCTTAGTCTTAAAATCTATCTTAAACGTAAACACCAAATTGACACAGCCAACACCCTTAGAACTTAACAAAATGGCGCTGGGCAGCCTCCCTGGGTTAATATATTTGCTGGCCTAATTTGCTGGTCAAAAATACTTATTTGATAAAAACTGTTGAAATATACGCTCAGAAGCAACCGCTAAATATCTATACACAATTTATCCCAGTACACCGTCCTTTTCCGCAACACTTAGCTCGTATGTAGTAGCCACACCAAACACGTGTTTCCTCCCCAACGCCTGGCGGCAGACATTATATCAGAAGTCAGAATGTGGATGTAATATGGATGGAAAGTTGATGCTAGATCTTTTTACAGAACACCATTTGTCAGCAGATACGTTTTCATCACGAAGTCTCAAAAAGCATAATTTCATTCAATTTTTTATGCAAGTATGTCTGCATATCACACTGGAAAACCATCAAGCAATGCACCTAAAATATCTAAGCTGCCAACAACCAAGCCTGCTGGACCGCCCAGCCTGGAGACAAAAGAGAATGAGTCTACTGCACAGAGCAGAGAAGGCAAGCCGCGCCCATCCCAGCAGCCGCGCACAACGTCAGCGCCTGCTCTACGAGCACGGCCGGCCTCGTCATCCGCCAGGAAAGCTGCCATGTCGGCCGTCACGCAGTCCACCGTCTCGGTGGTACCCAAACCGCCAAAAATGGCGGCCGGGCCGCGCCAGCGAGCGCCACCTGCTGGCTCCGGCGGCGACAAGCCGGCGCCCAGTCGGCCCGCCGCGGTGAAGAGCGCCCAGCGGACTGGCCGGGTACCGCTGCGGCCGCGCGGCCTGGCCACCGTGTGTGCCGCTCAGCCTGTGTTCACCGGCGACGGCGAGCAGAGGGAACTGCACCCGGCCGTGGTCAAGAGCGCCAGGAGGTCGGGCCAGCTGAACCTCGCCGACAAGGCACTCGCTGTTGGTGAGTGTATTCCACTTAATCTGTGCGATGAGATAAATCGGTAAGATAAAACCAGTTTGGTGGTGGGCTTCCTTGAATAGGAATATGTACATTGGCCTGCTTCAGATGCTGCATGACTAGCACAGGCGATGCGCCCCAGAGTCAAAATAATCAACCAACCAATATTGGCCTGCTTATTGTCAGATGTGCTTGTCAAGGTGCAGTTTTTTTTCATTCATGGCTCTGCCTGTGGATAACAATTGTAAGTTCATGTATCATTCCAAAGTCAGCATCATGACGTTTTGTGTGTGTATTTTTCTCCTCCTTTTTGTGTGCGGGGGAGGGGATCTACTACCTCCATGCATCCTATTGCTGCTCCATATTGACATTGCAAGCATTTTAAGCCACTAGCCCTCATCTGAATTGAATGAACCCCCTTCTGTTGTGATTGGTCAAGCTCATTGGTTTGGAATCTAGATTCAATGCATAACCAAATGATGTAGCAAATGTTTTCATGCTGCCTTTTAACTTTAACTGTAGCTAGGTCTCTTGTGACACATGCTAGTCTGTTGTCCCGAGTCTAATAAGTTCTAGCTGTTGGGCCTCTTGTACGAACAGTTGATGACGTTTTCACTGCTATTACCTGACTAGGCCAGGACTTTGTGTGTAGAGTCTGATGTTAAAGGTACATGCAGAACACTGCTAGGGATGCCATCATGTTGAAGGGAAATATAATTTGGATGCTCGTATAAAGTGGCTGGAATATCCCAGGATATCCGAATTTGTCATATCACTTTGATTCGTCTCCCCATTCAGAAACCATGGACCCACCCTGTCCTAACCTCCCTCTCACCCGACCTGTGGTACCACCACTATCCTGACCTGCCCGGTCACCTGACCCATATTGCTGTCTCCTGCCCTGGTTTCCTGAGACCTGATCCATCGCCGTACACGTGGTGCCCCCCCCCCCCGTCTCCGTCAGGCCAGATGGTCGCTGTATGACCAACGCAGTCGATGCGCCCGAAAGCCCAAATAACCAACCAACCAAGGCCAGATGGTCAGCCTGGTCACATGACCCGTTGCTGTGCTGTGTGGTCATTTGCTCATCTGCGACCGTGTGCTCGACTGCTGAACTATGTGGTCTCGCCGGACCACTGACGGTGGCCCACCTCCGCCCAGTGCCTAGCAAGGTGTGGCACATCAACGAGATCGACAATGACGAGGCCAAGCAGCTGACCATGTCGATGGACGGCGACGAGCGCTGGTGGGACCAGGTGCCGCTCACCAAGCTGCTGCTCAGCGGCAACCGGCTGACGGAGCTCTCTGCCGAGGTCGGCCTGCTCACGCAGCTGCACACGCTCGACGTGAGTACCGGGTGCACTCGGCTGCATGGTCCGGACGTAGGCAGGGACGAGTAGCCTAGGGATAAGTTGCTCGTCTCGCAATCAAAAGGTTCTGGGTTCGAGTCTCACCTGTCGCTACTCTTCGCCCGCGACAAATCGGCATGAGAGATTGGCGACGCTACATGACTCAACGGTCGATGTGTCGTAAAAACTAATAACCAACCAATCCGGACGTAGGCGTAGAGATGCAGCCAGGAACATACTCGGGACGTGGGTATGGAGATGCACCCAGCTGCATGCTTCGGATGTGGATGTGCTGATGCACCCATCTACATATTCGAGACATGGATGTAGTTCGGCTGCATACACGGGACGTTGGCATGGGTATGTACTCGGTTGCGTGCTCTGGACATGAGAAGTGTACCGAGCTGTGCTCAGCTGTGTATTCCGCGCGTGGATGGATGGATATGCAGCGTCCTCTTGAGTCTGGATAGGGATACGGCATACGGTGAGATTTGCAAAATGACCAGATGTGGATGAGAACCGTCCTTATGTGGCCGCTCCCCTCCTCTACCACACAAGCTGCGGACTAACCCTGACCCTGACTCCGTTACCCCCGCAGCTGCACGACAACGTGCTACTTTCGCTGCCACCGGCCATCAGTCAGCTGGATCAGCTCACTCGACTGGTGGTCAGCCACAACCAGCTGCAGCAGCTGCCGGCCGTCACGCCACTGCGCCAGCTGCTGGCCGATCACAACCAGCTGACGGAGCTGCCAGAGCAGCTGGGCGATTGTCTGGACCTGGAGCTGCTGGTGAGTGATTGCCATCAGGGTAGTTCGAGGGCCGGAAGCAGCCACCACATGGGTCGAACTCGCAGCTCTCAAAATGTAGACGAACTCGTAAGTCCCACTTTCCTCTTTACATTAACCTCATCATGGTTCACCTGTGCTATCATCTTCATGCAAAGTAAATTATACTGAAGCAATTGTGAGCTCTATGTGGCCATTGTAAGCCATTGTGCTTGTAAACCATATTGATCAACCAACAATCACCAAGCACCGAGCCTTGCCGCACAAATCGTACAGAGTCCAATATTGTTTACAATTTTAAGCTGCTTCTAGCTCTTTAAATGTTCTGTAGTTTGTAATCGACCGATGTTAAGTACAGACATGCATACACTTGCATACAGCAACAACTTTGTATGATGTCAGTATCAACAGAACAATGTGCTCTTTCCGGATAAAAGAGAGGATGATTTTCCGGAGAGAATATTGCACTGGCTGACAAAATCCAGGACGGGCACTTTTCCATGTATTATCTTGTGTCGTTACTAGACGTCACCTCCCTCTATAACCAATTACTGAACATTCGAAACTAACCACGGCACGCGGTTAACGTCCATCTTGGGTGATGCCCATTTCCGCCCACTGCTGGACTTTGCCGAACATGGCAAACTTATCACCGGACGTCTTTGCCGTCCATCTCGGACCATGTCCTTATTTATTTATTTATTTATTTAGCAATACATGCCCTCCACGTGCAGTGGCTATTACGGACCTTCACCGTCCAGTGTTGGACATGACCGTCCGTCTCAAATTAAACGCGGAACGTGATTACTTTCCATCTAGGACCAATCGCTGCGCTAGTTATCGTCCATCTGGGGCCAATCACTGGACGTTGCCTTTTCTCTTTGATCAATCACTACCGTCCGTCTTGAGCCCATCAATGGACAGCCCGTTCTCCCCGTGTCAGCCCGTGTGCCCTGCATGACTCGTTACACCCTATGTCAGCCCGTACGTTCCGTGACAGTCCGTGTGCCTCATATGAGTCCGTGCACCTCATGTGAGTTCTTTCGCCCCGTGTAAGTCCGTACTCCCGTCCCCAGGATGTGAGTCATAACCAGCTGAACTCGCTGCCCACCGGGCTGGGATATCTACACAAGCTGAACCGTCTGAACGTCTCGGACAATCAGCTGAAGTCGCTGCCAGACGAGCTCGGCTCCATGACTTGTGAGTGACTGACGGAGACTGTATACACATATGTGAGGGACAGTTGTATGGTGGGACAAGGGGAAACGCGATTCACTTTTATACGGTGGGAGCCCAACACGCGAGTAGCGGTTGCATGGTGGGGGAAAGATGAACGTGAGTGAGTTATCTGACGGGTTTGGGAGGGGGCAGCACGTGAATGACGGTTATATGGTGGGGAGATCACGTGACTGATGGTTATATGGTGGGGAGAACACGTCAGTGATGGTTACATGGTGGGGAAATGGAACACGTGAGTGGCGGTTATCTAGCGGGGAGGGGAATAGAGGAACACGTGAGTAATGGTTGTCTCACAGGAAGGGTGAGAGAACATGATAGTAATGATTGATTGTATGGCATATGGGTGGTAGGGTGGCGGTTCGTGTCGTTGCGGGCGCCGGCCCGTCTGAGCAGTTCTTACCTCAGCGAAGCATGATTGATCGAAAGTATCCACATGTGGTCACGGTGGCTCAGTTGGTGGGACGTTAGATCTTTTATAGTAAGCTCGAATCCCGCAACCGGCTGGATTACCGAGTGCATCCGCGAGCGATCGGTGTGGTGGTTGGCGACGCTACACAGGCCGCCAGTTGAATGCGCCGTACAAACCCAAAGTTTTTCTCACACGTCCGTGGAATACAGCACGATGGCACGGCGCGGCACAGATCATCGGTGTCGACGTGAGCGAAGCCACACTGACAGTGTGTAACCCGGACAACTGGCTGCCACTTGTGACGCCCCGTGTTGATGATGTGCGGCGTACGCCGTACCGTGGGCGGGCGCGTGTGCTGTGACTGCCAGCCGTCTCCGTCTCGTCTAACGCCAGCTGTTGCTCCAGGCGCCGGCCACATCGGAGGGGGTATGTACCGTCGCTCTGTTGGCATGCTCTGCTCGCCACGCAGCTCCTTGCTGTGGCATGCGACCACTCCGCACCGGTGCACCTCAGGTCCCCTCCCGTGCCGTGTGTACGCTGACGAGTGTCGACATGTCGAGCCTGCATCGGCACGCGAGGACTGGTGTCGTCTCATGTCTACTTGGCCTACATCGGCACACCATAACTGGTGTAGTCTCATGCTCACCTGGCCTACATTGGTGACTATGTCAGCTTCTTGCCTTGTCACGTCTACACTGATGCAGAATACCGGACTGTTGATGTATCCCCTGACAAAGAATTCCGAGCTGTTAATGTCTTCACTGACACATGACTTCTAATGGCTCCACTATGACTGTATTTTACCGGGAAAAATTAGTCCTTGTCATGATAACCAGTTCTAACCGCTGAAAACTGAGGGAAAATCAGGCAAAAATTGGTGCCATTTTTACACCTCCCGGAGCATTTTCAGCTCCAGTTTTGCACGTTTTTGTGTATTATACACGTATCATGCGTGACAGTCCACCAGAAGTCAAAACAGGATGTCTTATATATCTGAAAATATTAAGCAAAGTATTTGCGGGACCTTTATTGGTAAAAACCACCAGGAGAGTGTTTGACATATCGATTTTTGCCAGTGGTAAAGCTAGTAAAAACATGTTTTGTGGTAAAAACTGACAAACGATACTGGACCGTTAATGCCTCCAGTGGAGCACGATACAGGATCTATTTCCACTGACATAGGATACTGAACTGTTGATGTCTCCATTGTCACACGATACCCGACTGTTATGTCTCACGGACACACGATACAGGATCGTTAATGTCTCCACTGGCACACTATACCGGACCATTAAGGTCTCCACTGACACACGATACCGGACTGTGAATGTCTCCACTGACACGATACGGAACTGTTAATGTCTCCATTGGCACATAACAGGGAAGTTAATGTCTCCACTGATACATTATGCTCGACCGCTGATATCTCCGCTGACATACGATACTAGACCTTTAATTCCTCCACTGATTCACTATGCCGGACCGCTGATGTCTCCACGGACACACTATACCGGACTGTTAATTTTTCCACTGACACACGGTACTAGACCATTGATGTCTCCACTGACACACGATACCAGAACGTTAATGTCTCCACTGACACGCTATACCGGACCGTTAATGTCTCACTGACCCACGATACTATACAATTAATGTCTCCACTGACACGCAATACTAGACAATTAATGTCTCCACTGACACGCAATACTAGACCATTAATGTCTCCACTGACACACCACACTAGACCTTTAATGTCTCCACTGATTCACTATACCGGATCGCTAATGTCTCCACTGATACCACGATACTAGACCATTAATGTCTCCACTGACACACGATACCAGACCATTAATGTATCCACTGACACACGGTACTAGACCGTTAATGTCTCCACTGACACACTATAACGGACTGTTAATGTCTCCACTGACACACGATACTAGACCGTTAATGTCTCCACTGACACGATACTAGACCGTTAATGTCTCCACTGATCCACGATACCAGACCGTTAATGTCTCCACTGACACACGATACTATACCTTTAATGTATCCACTGACACACGATACTATAGCTTTAATGTCTCCACTGACACACGATATTAGACCGTTACTGTCTACACTGACCCACAATACCAGACCTTTAATGTCTTCACTGACCCACTATACCAGACCTTTAATGCCACCACTGACCCACTATACCAGACCTTTAATGTCTCCACTGACACACGATACCAGACTTTTAATGTCTGCACTGACACACTATGCCGGACTATTAATGTTTCACTGACACACGATACCAGACATTTAATGTCTCCACTGACACACGATACCAGACATTTAATGTCTCCACTGACACACGATACCAGACCTTTAATTCCTCCACTGACACACGATACCAGACCTTTAATGCCTCCACTGACACACCGAGTCGGTGTGACACATGCGGCCTCGTTGCTATAAAAGGCTGGTCAAATTTACCCAGTCAGCACGTGTGCTGTAGGCGCCGTAGAGTGTCTGCAGTTGCATGTCGCTAGTTGGTAGCTAGTGGCCCCTGATGTTCGCTCACAGCTGCTGTAGAACGATTAGTGTGTTGGGTGTTCATTGCAACACCATCGCTCACAATTTTCAGGATATGCACGCATGCTTTCTTGCAACCTCAAGATATGCATCAGGAGTATTTGGTGCTCGGAAGCGCTTTGATCAATCTCAGACCAATGGTGTCAGCGGATCCAGAACTATCGCCTATTATATTTCTGACGTCATGCAATTGATTATCTTGAGCCCATATATTCGACACCAGTGTGTACGCGGTAACTCACATTGAAACACTTTCACCCAGTACATCATTCGGCTCATGTAGAATCGTTGATTTTGACCAGATCTACTATATTAGCACCAATGTCGAACCAATAGTGGATATTTATAGTGTATTATTTGTGATGATACCACACAGCATGTTGAGCTTGTTTTCAATGCTGAATATTACTACTTAACCACTTATGGGATTAGTTCTATCAACATTACTGTAAACGCTACTTGACACGCACACTAAAGATTTACTTTGCAAACATGCTGGGGCTATGGGAAGCCGACGATCGTATTTCGCACGTTCGTGAGGCCAATATTCGCGCAAGAAATACCATGAATTCAGGATGTCACGGCGTTCTGGGCATAGTCAGGGTGTCTGATATCGACCAATGTATCGAAGACCGTCGCCAGTGTCCTCATAATGGAAAGGCATCAGTGCGTTACCTTGAAAGATCTAGCTTAGCGATAGATACCAGTAATTAGGATGTGTGCCTAGGGCTATTTCCGTCCGAAGAAGCTACATACAGGCGCAGTGGTGCGCGGTGTAATGATAGGTCCGTGGAGACGTGCAGTGGCGCCCTTATCTCACAGTCCAGCATGGTGCGGTCACCTCTGGAGGCTGTACCCGCGGGTGCACGCGGTCGTCTCTGGAGGCTGTACCAGTGTTAAAATATTGGTTTTTCGTTAGGTGTGAGATGTCGAAACGAGCACAGTAGGATGACGAAATTTGTCATGGAATCAGTGTCATTTTAAGTGCCTTTGATGTCTTTCAGACCTAAATTTGAACCAATGTTTGTACCGTCATCAGTTGTTTTGAAATTCAAATGTTAAGTAGAGCTATATTCGAGATAGCGATAAAAATGAATACTTAGCAAACGAGGTAATGTTAGAAAGGAGACTCGAAGACTTCATAAGCACGCATCAAGAAGCAGGATGTCGATACTTCTTGGAGCAGGATGTCAATTGAGTGTTCAGAAAGTGGTAAATTCCACCTTATTTTGCTAATAATTTAACACTGGGCTATACCCGCGGGTGCACGCGCTGGTGTGGGTACAGAGGGTACAGATCTGGTGATTGCTCTCCACTAGTGCGCGATCGCAGTTGACATGGGCTCGTAGTGGGCTTTGAAAATAGCGATATGGACGGTGTGTTCAACTAGTTTCTTTGCTTCTATTGTGGCGCAGTGTGCCGTGATATGCTGTTTCTTTGTAGATGCACGATTATATGGACGAAACGCAAACAGCATTGCATCGTGAATTACCTGATGGTTCAAATTGTTTCTGTTAGTGGCAGGACCTTGATGCGGATCCAAAGCGACAGAATATATCGCAGGCCGAATCGGCGTTGCGTCATGTGTATTTTTTATAAGAAAATACTTTTCGTGTTTATGTTGTTTTGTTTATTGGTTGGTTCACGACACACTTTATGCACATTCACGGCTAATGGCGCCGCCCACACTGTTTCGCCGGTGGGCCGCGGGATTGGGAAATGTCCTGAGTGGCGCTAGATTCGAACCCGGGACCTTTGGTACTCATAGCCCGACACCTTAACCACTCGGCCATCCCCACCCCACTTTTTGTGTTTAGGTGGATTTCATTCTATCAGGTATTGCTCACATGCCTGTTGATCAAATTAGTACAGTCTCATAATACTGTGGGCCCTAAAACATCTAATAACAGACAATCATATTCCTGCTATGCACACATACAAACATGCCTAGAAATCTACCACATGACATGATGTGCTGGTTATGGGGACTATTTCTGCTGTAGGATCGTCAGAATGATCTTTCATGCGTGTGATGTAACTTTTCGGCGGGATGGTTTTTGAGATCGGAAGTACCGCTACCATATCAAGCGGTGCTTTTGTCCTCCTGAATCCACCGCTAGGTCGTATAACTTCAGTTCGGTGGCATGTTTTGTGTGGAGAGTTGAGTGCTGCGGCGGTTGCAAGCGATTGCTTGTTAACCCACGTCATGCTTCTCCAGGATAGGCAAACCAGTGCTTGCCAGCTATCTAAAATTAAAGATATCGGACAGGTAGACACGCTGTGTTTCACAATGGTTCATTGTATTTCTTCGTGTTGTGTCGTCGTTCCTTTGTTTCAGTATGATTTCACTTGTGGTCGTGCAAAATTATATTTTGAAAGCGTTACTTGAATCGGCCACTGAATTTCGTATGTTGTCTGCGGGTCGCCTGCCGAAATTTCAAACAGGCCTGTCGTGACATGTCTAGTTCCGCTTGTGTCCGCAGGGCTGCGCCACCTGGACCTGGCTCGGAACCGGCTGTGTTCAGTGCCCTCCTCACTGGGGCAGCTGACGCAGCTGGAGGTTCTTGACCTGCGCCAAAACCAGCTGACTGAGATACCCGAGCTGACCGAGTGTCACGCTCTCAAGGAGCTGCACGTGGGCTTTAACCAGATCAAGGTCAGTGTGGCCAGGACTGTTGAGACTGTTAGCCTTTCGCTTATGTTAAAAATACAAGTAGAAACATCCAGCATGTTTTATACATATTTCATCTCTGAGGCTTCCTCACGGTACACAGATTTAGGCACTGTTATAGCAACATTTGAATGTGACAAAGCAATTCAATATATCCCGTTGCAGATCGTGCCAACTTGTTCACTTAGCACCATCATTTTTCCAGGCAGCAGTAAATTCATGAGATATTTAGAAAGCTAATACGTATTTGTCCTTCCTGTCTGCATCGTTTATTCGCCATACCGATGCTGCAATCTATACACAGCTGCCATTCAGTGTTTTGAGTGAGCAGCCACGTCTCGATAAGAAGAGACAGAGCCCACTGATTTTGGCGATCATCACGCTAGCCTAACTTTCAATGGTATAGGTCGCTCTGGATTTTTGCTTCACTTGGATGTTCGCCCGTGCCCATAGCTTACCGTCATAACTGTGCCAAAAATTAGTGTTACAATGTTAGGCAATGCTTTAGGCAATGTTACAGCAACATTTGAATGTGACAAAGCAATTCAATATATCCCGTTACAGATCGTGCCAACTTGTTCACTTAGCACCATCATTTTTTTCCAAGCAGCAGTAAATTCATGAGATATTTAGAAAGCTAATACGTATTTTTTCCTTTCTGTCTGCATAGTTTATTCATCATACCGATGCTGCAATCTATACACAGCTGCCATTCAGTGTTTTGAGTGAGCAGCCACGTCTCGATAAGAAGAGGTAGAGCCCACTGATTTTGGCGATCATCACGCTAGTCTAACTTTCAATGGTATAGGTCGCTCTGGATTTTTGCTTCACTTGGATGTTCACTCGTGCCCATAGCTTACCGTCATAACTGTGCCAAAAATTCGTGTTGCAATTAATGGAACAATTTTATGGATATAATTCGCATATTAGCGACAAATACTGCCTGGGTTTCGTGGCAAATGTGCCAGGATGCGTATATCTTTGACTTGCACAGCTCCCAGTGAAGATAAGAAGTGCTAGAAAGGGAACTCTGGCAAAAACAACGAACTAGTCTGATCAGATTTTCAACCATTCGATGGAGCGACGACGCGCGCCTTACCGGCACAACAGTTCCCACCATTTTCTGGGATTCACCTGCGGGTGTTCCTACAACTTCGGTTATTGCGTCAATTTGTCTAATTGCCAGCACCAGGTCAGCTCGGTCCACATAAGTGCGTCTGTCTGGCAGTCTAACACCGGTGGGTCGGGTCACACCCTCAGGAGCTGAGCGCCGACCTAGTGGACAGCCTGAAGTCGCTGATCATCCTGGACCTGTCCAACAACAAGTTGGAGACGCTACCGGACGAAGTGTCAAGTCTGCAGCGACTTGAGCGACTGGACCTGCGCAACAACGACCTCTCTGTGTCAGTGGTATAGCTGACACGACCTGATCTGACCTGACTGCCCGCAATGATCTCTCAGTATCACTGATATATCTGACCCGACCTGATCTGACCTGACTGCCCACGATGATCTCTCAGTGTCAGTCGTACAGCTGACCCGATCTGACTGCTCACCACATGCTCTGTATCAGCTATACTGCTGTAAAGGGTCAGGTGATGAGTCAGTTCAGGTCAGATGTAGGACGGTGAGGGGAGGGGAGGCTACTAGCATCAACTGCCCTCGACCCGTTCTGGGGGTGACACAATTATTACTATAAATGTATTATATAGCCCGGGCGATGACAACTCGCTAGCCAACCTGCCGATGCTGTCGACATAGTTTCCGACACTGTTGACCCACCTGACAACACTGTTGACCCACCTGACAACACTGTTGACCCACCTGACAAACCTGTTGACCCACCTGCCAACACTGTTGACCCACCTGACAACACTGTTGACCCACCTGCCAACACTGTTGACCCACCCACTGACATTGGTGACCCACCTACTGGAACAGTTAGCACACCTACCAGCATTCTTGATCTACATCCGACCCTTTTGACCCACCTGCCAATGCTGTTAACCCACCTACCGACATTCTTGACACACCTGCTCTATTGTTTGCCCACTTACTGACACTGTTTCTCCACCTACCAATGCTACTCATCCACCCACCGATATTGTTCACCCAGGAACCGACGTCGTTGCCCGCCTATCGGCATTGTTGACCCACGTACCGACACTGTTGGCCCGCCTATCGGCATTGTTGACCTACGTACCGACGTTGTTGACCCGCCTATCGGCATTATTGACCCACGTACCGGCACTGTTGGCCCGTCTATCGGCATTGTTGACCCACGTACCGACGTTGTTGGCCCGCCTATCGCCAGTGCTCCACTGCGACTCTGTCTGCTGCCGCTTCTCAAGTCTGTCCAGCTGGAAGGCAACCCACTGCGCTCGCTGCGACGCGACCTGTTGACGCGCGGCACTCAGCACCTGCTGCGACACTTCAGGTCAGTCTGGTGCGGCACCTCAGCACTGTCTAGTGCGACACAGCACGTTAGTATGGTGCGACACCTCAGGTTAGCCTTCCTCTAACTGGGTGGTGCCATACCGAACTGAACCTGCCTGCCAACGCTGCCAACTAACGTCTTTGCTTTGAAATGCCATTGGTATTTGATCGCTCGCAAACTGGACCAATCGAGCGCAAACTGGGCTGAGTCGTGTTGCTGTATTTAGGTGTGAATGTAAAGCTAGCCATTAGTGGCTTTTCTACGTTGTCCAGCTGATGTTCTATGTTTTCACGGCTGCACCAAACGGCTGCACACACATGCAATTCTTTCAAATATGTTCGTACGCAATGTGTGTCTGTGTGCAGCATATGTCTAAATTCATCTGGAACGCCGTACTCCGCACGCATTTTGGTTCTGTTTTGATATGTCCATAACTTTGTTCTTACGATGATTTATCCTGACAGGGAAGAAATGTAAGCAGCGTCTCGGAGATTTGCCAAGGTCTGCTGATGCTCAGTCATGCTTGATTCACTGTTGTATTGTGATGTGCACTGCACCAGCTTCAGGCAGGCGCACCTTGTGTGGAGTGTGTATGCCGCACCAGCACGCCTGTAGTTAGAAGCCTGTTACCGCGTCTGCAAGGGTGCATCGCAGTCATATTCGTTCCGACACTGCCATCCTATTCTATCTCTTTACCCTCGATGCCAGCAACATGGTAGTGGCCGTCGCCCCCTCCCCCTCGTCGGTGCTTTTCCTGCTTGAGCTCAGTTGTGGGGTGTAGATGCCACCTGTGATATTACTATTGAGGTTTAATGCGAGAACTTCTGATTTCCTACAGGTAATGGAAATGCCACCCTTTCGAGTCGAATACATGATGTCAAATGCATGATGGTTGTACCCAACACTAATGCACAAAACCATATGTGGGTTTTTGTTATTTGATCCAAACATTAATTGGCGTAGTTTGAGCATGTACATCCCATGTAACCTCGCATGCGATCCCTGTGTGATTTATCTCTGACGTCCATCCGTGTGATTCTCATGTGACCCGTGGACATCCAAGTGACCTCATCCAGGACTTATCCTTTCATCTATGACACTTGTGGCATGTCTGTGATACCTGGTGAAGCGCATCGTCTTGTAATATGCATGCCTTCATGGGGTCTCTGCGTGACCTTGTGACCTGTATGACGTGACCCCCATATGACCTCGTGGCCGGTGTGATGCCGCAGGGAGCGGCTGCAGGGCCAGGCGGAGCTGGACGGAGTGCTAATCCCAGGACTAGGTCAGCGGTCAGCGGCCTCTGACTCGGCCCCCTGGCGGACGGACGAACAGGCTCGACTGCACCACGTGCACAAGGTGGGGCCAGAGCGGTCGTACGCAGGTGTGGCGATATGCAGATGTCTCTGTTGATGTTTGATGAGGCTGTGTGGAAATGCGGGTTTACCGACTTGGGTGTGTGTGCGTAGTAGTTGTTGGTATGGGTGTGTTGTGGTGTGGATGCAGGATGGCGGTGATGTTGGTGTGGATATACCATGCAAGTGGTTGCAGTGTGGTCCAAGTGATGAGGATGATCCTGCGTTGGGGAGAAACGGTTTGCGGTCTCATACCGCAGCACCACCCGAGCTCACCCACGGCGAGACTGTGGCGTATGCCGTCTGTTCGTTTTCCCGGTTCCTCGGACACTTCTTGTTTGCCTACGGTGTGAAGAATATCGTACTTTTTTTTGGTGGGGGGGGGGGGAATGGCGCAAGGATTCAATTTACACATATGACGTTAACTGTCTTACGTGACGTGCACTTGCGGCCCCTATGCCGTGCGGCCATTATCGGTTTGACCATATAACTGGGCCATTATCCGTCCGTGTCCCTGCAGATGAAGAGCAGCCGCCAGTGGTGTCACAGTAACCAGAAGGCGGCCGACATTCCAGCCGACCTGATCAATATGGCGCACGAGGCCGAGGTGGCCACCGTCGACCTCAGCAAGAACGTGCTGGTCACTGTTCCCGACAGGTGGGCGACGCCGCACATGATAACTGCTCTGGGTAGGTGGGTAGGTCGGGGCAAAACTACTCTGGGCGGGTCAGAAGGTCAGGGCAGGACTCTTCTGGGCGGGTGAGTAGGTCGGCGTAGAACTGCTGAGCAGATGGATAGGTCAGGGCAGGACTGTTCTGGGCGGGTGAGTATGTCGGCGCAGAACTGCTTCGGGTGGGTGGGAAGGTCGGGGTAGAACTACTCTGGGCCACTGAATAGGTCGGGACAGAACTGCTCTGGGCGAGTGAGTAGGTCAGGACAGAACTGGTCTGGGAGGGCGAGTAGGTTGGGGCAGGACTGTTCTGGGCGGCTGAATAGGTCGAGGCAGGCAGGCAGGCAGGCAGGCAGGCTGGCTGAGTAGGTCTGCCTCGACCTACTCAGCCGCCCATAACTGCTCTGGGTGGGTGAGTAGGTCGGAGCAGAACTACTCTGGGCGAGTGAGGTCGGGTCAGAACTGCTATGGGCAGATGATAGGTCAGGTCAGAACTACTCTGGGCGGACGAGTAGATTGGACAGGACTGTTCTGAGCGGGTGAGTAGGTCCGGAAAGAACTGCTCTGGACGGGTGAAAAGGTCGGGGAGGAGCTGCTCTGCACAGTCGGGCAGGTCATTGCAGGAATCTGCTCTGAGCAGATGGGTAGGTCGGGACAGAAGAACTGCAGTATGGATAGGTCACTAAATCCTGTAAAATAATTACTTTGGATGGACAAGCATTTTTTGGTTGATTGAGCACGATCGTATTTTCATGTCAACCACTAACACTGGGATGCACGTTATAATATATTTGCTTGGAGGTGGAAGCCTATTGGTTAAGAGCGACTTTTAAGTAGATGATAACTACTTGGAGTACCCACATTGAAATTCAGATAGCTCTTTCCAAGAATGTAATTTAGTCATCCTTTGTCGTCTTATATATGTACCTTGAATTTTCCCACCTATGAACATTTTTCTGCATATAAAACATTAAACAAGACAATACGTTTATTGCATGTGGCTTTGGTCGCGTCCCGAGAGGCCAGCTGAATCCTGCCGGTGCGGGAGCGTGCTGTTTGGCCCCGTCCGGTACGGCTCGCTGCCGCGCTCGCTGCCATGCCCGCCACGGAGTTGGCTGACTGCAGTGGCAGCCTGTGCTATCGAGCCATATTTATAGCCGCGACTCCGCGCCCACTGAACACTGCCGAACGGCCGACACAGCGCTGCGATGTTGCGTGTGTTATGTCACTGCCGTCATCCAGTACATGGGCGACCTCGGGCGTGACGAGGTATGGCCGGGGGCGGGCTGTGTTCATTCCCGACGTGGCCTACACCACCCGAGCTGACTGTGGTCGTTGTGCCGACCTGCCGCCTCCCAGCGAAGTTGGCACCCGTCCTGCAGAGAAGCTCGCTTTAGCTCGACAGCCCGGCTGTAGTGGCCAGTGCTGCTGGCGTCCGCCTCGCGTCATCTGGCGGTGACGGTGACAATCAGCCGACCACCCGCAGTCTGCTGCTGCTCAGCGGCCACCTGGCCGAGCTGAACCTCAGCACCAACCGGCTGACGTCGCTGCCGGCCGAGCTGGGACGGTGCTGCCACCTGACGTACGTCAACGTCAGCGGCAACCAGCTGAGCTCGCTGCCCGACAGCCTGTCCGGGCTTAAGTACCTGCGAGAGGTGTGCCTGTCACTCAACAGGTAACTGACCGTCGGCACGGTCCCGTGCAGATCTGTCCTGACTTAATGTGATGGAAACGAACCTAACGTGTTATGGCTGTGACATACACAATTTGCTGAATGTATAAGAATACGACCATTCTGGAATACATTGAGTGACAGGTGTTAGAGTTCATTGAATGTTTCCACCGGAGGTGTCCACCAGAACCTCTATTGAAAACTTGTTGATGCCCTTGAGCATTACATGTGCAGCGCTTAAATTGACGAAAGTCAAAGGTACCAAAACTAGCAGCTTTGTTACGACCGATTCCTGTTTCACTGGGTGAGTCACTGTATTCGTCCTGTCACAAAGCACAGCGTATAAACCACAATACTGTCATGTCCCCGCCTTCGAGTGCAGCGAGGACGGCATTTTGGACGACTAGTAGACTCACTTACTCGTTCTGGCATTTTAGGGAACGATTCGCCTTTCATCCACACGGGAAAACTATTTGAATATATCTCCGACATCAGGCTCCATATCTGTCCATTACTGTAATGTTCTTTTGTCTTTCATGCATAATTAAAGATGTGACTTAGGTGTGTGAAACTGTGTATATGTATGATTCGGAAGAAGGCTGGACTAGTTTTAGCATGTAGCAAACTATTAGTTATGGGTGCTAAATGACCAAACCTGGTCGATGTGCTCTAAAACTCTCCCCTAAAGATAAACAACCATAAACCACACTACGCCCCACCGGAACAGATTATACTTCCCCATTCTCTAAGAACTTGAAACGACATAAAGCTTGAAACGACATGAAGCTTTCAGATTAGGTTGGTATATGGAGACTTCCAGAGTAGGTGGGGGCATGGAAACATTTGAAGTTGTTGAATGTATGGAGAAATTTCCTTTTACGAGTGCGACAAGATCGCAAGGTGAAACGTACCCAATGGTCAATTAGGTAACCACACAAAGCGCGGTCGCTTTTGGAAATCAGATCAAATCTGGTCCAGTTTAACTGCAAGTGATTTGACCGATTCTTATCTGTTTCCGGCCAGTGTCTTGTTATTTGTGTACGACCATTATCATGCCGTTGTCTGTTTTCGACCATTGTCTTGTTATCTGTCCACAATCTGTCTTGTCGTTGTCTGTTTCCGACCATTGACATGTCTTTGTCTCAACGATCATTGTCTTGCTGTTCCCGATCCTTGTCTGATTGTTGTCGGTCCCCGATACTTTACTTGCTCTTGTCTGATCCCTTGTCTTATTGTTGTTGGTCTCCAATCCCTGTCTCGCTGTTGTGTCCCGGACTATTGGATTGGCTGTCTTTCATTATTGTCCGTCCCTGACGCCGTTCCGTATCTGAATTCCAAGGAATCGAATCATTCATGTTTAGTTTGTATGGTCTCACGTGTGTACAGCTACGCAGCAGGCCCAGATCGCGATGCATTGGTTGCTTGGAATGTCGACAATGGGTCCAACGTATGCGCCCGCAGCAAGAGCTGGCTCGTAACCAGCACACACCGGCGACTCGAACGATGTTCACCGTCGGCATGCGTCGCAATAAGTTCCGCGACTCAGTCGGCAATTAACGCGCGTGCTGACTCGCCGAGCGACGACAACAAGCGGCGTGGTTCGCCGAGTCGTGCTGTGTGCTGTTGTCGCCGGCCGTCGTCGGACAGTGTGTCCACAGCGGCGGCGTGGTTTGCCGAGTCGTGCTGTGTGCTGTTGTCGCCGGCCGTCGTCGGACAGTGTCCACAGCGGCGGCGTGGCTCGCCGAGTCGTGCTGTGTGCTGTTGTCGCCGGCCGTCGTCGGACAGTGTGTCCACAGCGGCGGCGTGGTTTGCCGAGTCGTGCTGTGTGCTGTTGTCGCCAGCCGTCGTCGGACAGTGTGTCCACAGCGGCGGCGTGGTTTGCTGAGTCGTGCTGTGTGCTGTTGTCGCCGGCCGTCGTCGGACAGTATTTCCACATCGGCGGCGTGTCGGCTGGTGTCCGCGGCTGGCTGGCTTGTGACGGATGTTCGGCGCGCGGCAGGTTTGCCAGCGTGCCGTCCGTGCTATACGGCCTGCCGTCACTGGAGATCATTCTGGCCAGAGACAACCAGATCGAGACGATCGAGGTGGAGCGGCTGCTAGGACTGGGCCGACTCGCCACACTCGACTTGAGTAACAACAGCATAGCGCACGTGCCCGCCAAATTGGGTACCGTCACACAGCTCAGGTACCGTCACACAGCTCAGGTACCGTCACACAGCTCAGGTACCGTCACACAGCTCAGGTACCGTCACACAGCTCAGGTACCGTCACACAGCTCAGGTACCGTCACACAGCTCAGGTACCGTCACACAGCTCAGGTACCGTCACACAGCTCAGGTACCGTCACACAGCTCAGGTACCGTCACACAGCTCAGGTACCGTCACACAGCTCAGGTACCGTCACACAGCTCAGGTACCGTCACACAGCTCAGGTGCCGTCACACAGCTCAGGTACCGTCACACATCTCAGGTACCGTCACACAGCTCAGGTACCTAAAGCTCAGGTACCGTCACACAGCTCAGGTACCGTCACACAGCTCAGGTACCGTCACACAGCTCAGGTACCGTCATACACAGCTCAGGTACCGTCACACAGCTCAGGTACCGTCACACAGCTCAGGTACCGTCACACAGCTCAGGTACCGTCACACAGCTCAGGTACCGTCACACAGCTCAGGTACCGTCACACAGCTCAGGTACCGTCACTCAGGCACAGCTCAGGTACCGTCACACAGCTCAGGTACCGTCACACAGCTCAGGTACCGTCACACAGCTCAGGTACCGTCACACAGCTCAGGTACCGTCACACAGCTCAGGTACCGTCACACAGCTCAGGTACCGTCACACAGCTCAGGTACCGTCACACAGCTCAGGTACCGTCACACAGCTCAGGTACCGTCACACAGCTCAGGTACCGTCACACAGCTCAGGTACCGTCACACAGCTCAGATACCGTCACACATCTCAGGTGTCGTCACACAGCTCAGATACCGTCACACATCTCAGGTGCCGTTACACATCTCAGGTGCCGTTACACATCTCAGGTGCCGTCACACAGCTCAGGTACCGTCACACAGCTCAGATACCGTCACACATCTCAGGTGTCGTCACACAGCTAAGGCGCTGTCACACAGACGAGGTACCGTCACACAGGTCAGGCACCGTCACGCAGCTCAGGTACCGTCACACAGCTAAGGTGCCGTCGCGCAGATCAAATGCTGTCATACAGCTCAGAAAATGTCTAACGTCTAATTTTGTTGTAAGATCGTGAGTTAGAATCCCAAAACTGGTGGGGTTGCCGAACCCACCCCCGACCAATTTGCGTGAAGTGTTGGCGACGTTGTGTGGCCGATAAGTCGAATGCGTCGTATAAAACCCAAGGTCCTTCTTCAGAAAAGTCAAGTGTGCCAGCCGGCTAGATCAGCTGGTCCAAGCCCCGTCCTGTATTGGGTTCTCCTGTCCTCACAAGATACGGGTCGAGTCGCTTAGTCCATTTACGTAGCCCCGGCTATGAGAGCCAGCTGGCAACTGACCCGATTATGTAGGGTATGCGGTATGTTAGCTGTGTCGGTGCATTGGCGACATGTTGAGCGTCCGCTCAATATTCTGCCGTTGGACTGGAACTCTCAAATCCGGTTGTGGGTCAGGGCTCACGTGACAAGTTCTGCGTCGCATAGGGCTCTGGTCCGCACAGCCACCTAGTAACACATCCGAACTACATCTTTTAAAAGTATGATTTTGGTGACTCAGGAAAGATGGATAGGGAGATGAAATATATGGTCGAATACAGGATCATGTTGACGGTTATACTTCGCGGCTGACAGCTCCCATTTCTTTGCACCATTCAATACTGGAATTTCTGAGGGGCCAAAATTCGTAGTAGGCACTTGTCCAGTGTCAAGTGCCATTTATGCGGATTGTGGCTGATGATGTATACGATGATATGATGTGGAATTGTGTGTTGACATGTCGTGTACTATAGAAAATTAACGTCTAAAAAGCCATCTGCGTTGAGACTAAAAACAATATAGCTAGAATAGCTTGATGCATGTGGACCGCGGATGGTTAGCATTTACTGTAAGAAGCCAGCTGTATTGGAAATTAAGGTTTTCCACCCGAATCGAGCTGGTTCCTGGCGATTTTCGACTCTCATTAAATGATATTATCGTTGCTCTGCTGATGCTTGTGCTCCACAATTGTTCAGTACGGAATTTTCTGACAGGTCTCTGAGTCTGGAGGGAAACACTTTCAAGCAGCCTCGACCAACAATACTGGCTCAGGGAACTGCCTCGGTGCTGCAGTACCTCCGCGACAGGATACCCATGTCGGAGAGGGCCCAGTGAGCGTCCTCTGCCGTCTGACCGCCCGCGGAGGGACCAAAGAAGGGCACACGTGCCAGGTGTTCGCTATGTGGGGTTTGGTGAGTGCTCCTACCGTCTCCTCTTGATGCTCTGGCCCTGGAAAGGGCACTTAAAAAAAAACTGTGCCTTCAGCGTCTGCTCGTCTTGCTTGTGATGGTTTAGTGACAGTTTGCGCCTCCACTGTGTGACTCGTCACGGAGGGGCCAATGTTCACCGTCAGCTGCTTAGCTCGCCGCGGTGCATGACCTTTGGCTACGTGGCCCACCGATGATTGGACGCGCAATGCGCCAGCTCCATTTTTCTAGCCATCGTCGGTTGTGCTGAAGCTCAGTACGGCAGGCATGGCACCTTGTGACCAAAGGTGAGGCTGATGCCACCAGAGTACCACGCCGCCAGTTAGCGCGTTATAAATGACTAGACCGGTTGACAGTCCTCGATTCGTGCTTATGTCTCATTATATTTTGCCACAGCAATTGACCATCAGTCCCCAAATAATCACAGCGCGAGTGGTTGTGGGGGATGGGTGCCACACTGCGAGTGGTATTGAGACCTTAGCTAAGCGCAGGGTTGGGCGGGGGACGAGTTACGTCGTCCACCGTGCACCGCTGCCCAGCCGGACGGCAGCGGCGACTAGTATGTCGGATTGTGCCGCCACGCTCTGGCTAAGGGCCGGCTTGCATCGCCACCATTTGGATGTGATTGACTCTTCCTACGCAAGCAACAGCCAGCGGCAGTAGCTGGTGTCGGCCCTGCACTCATGGCCAGAACAGGCCTTTGTTGATCGTCGTGAACTGGAGCAGCTCGTGATTTTATTTACTGAACGTTCGCCGGCATTGTGTGCATTCTGCGCGTACTGTGCCTAGTCTTATGCAATACGTGATTGCATTTAGATGCGCAACATGTACTCCCCGTTATGCAACTTGAAGGCGTTCCAAGTTCAACTGATATTCTGCATATGGCCCATGCAGGCACTCAAGCAGTGTTTGTGTGCAAGAGATCAGAGGAGCTGAATACCGAGCTGGTCTTGACATGATGGCATCATGTCGTTTCTAATATGTTCCATTTTGTGATATTTGATTGTAAAACACTTAAGCGATAAGATCCGCATGCATCGGTGTCCGATGTCTGTCTCGTGTTTGTGAAGTATACATCGGTCATCGCGACGCGGTATTCCTACGTCCCGAGGTCCTGGCGGTAAGGACGGCTAAAGAGAACATGACTGGTGAGTATGTGCTGCACTTCCATCTACGGGTGGTCATCCATAGGTGACGTGAAATCAGGCACAGCAACCGGCAGAAAGATCAAAGGAAGATGGTCAAAAGAGGATGATCCATGCATTATTTTGGTAGCGGGTATATGTCTGTATGTGTATAATTGTGTATGCACGTTGATCTGTACGTTTGTAATCGATTGAAATGTGAGAATCAGTGCAGTCATTCATGCCAGTGGCGTACCCAAGATTTTCGTATGGGGGCCAACAAAATTATCGAATAGAGACTATTTCGGCACACGAAGCGCGGCGAAAATTTTTGGTTTTGCGTTGTGAGTCTCGAAATTTATTGCAGAATCTAGTGTGTTTGGTTTCCAAAGTGCTACAGGCCGCTGCCTGCGCCCCTTGGTCGCCTGCGTCCCGCTGCCTGCCTGCACCTCTAATTCCTGTCGCACGCCGGCCAAAGTTCGCCCGGCGCGGTGGTGAGCTGGAATGTTCACAACGCCTCGGCAATTGTCCCTCAGTGTAGATGTCGGAGTTGCGTCATACTAGGTGCCATGACAAGAGCGTGGCACGTGATTCAAGCGTGAGTAGATGCTCCGATTGGTTTAACGTTGAAGGCGCAAGAAACTGCAGCGCAAGTAAGCGTTCACTATCATGGCGATAGCTCGGCTACCAAGAAGCGCCGCCATATGAAACCGACACACCATGATGCATATAATTGAATGGGGAATTACGTCTTTCCATTGTTGTGATCTGCACGTGCCGCGTGGCGTCACCTATGGAAGGTAAAACGTGGAAGTTAATGTGCTTTTGTTGCCTTTCACGATTGTCGTCAGATTTCTGTGCTCGGACCAGACAGCAGTTTAAAACATAAACATATTGTCAGGTAGTTAATACCCTGGCCGTGGGTAGTCTAGGAATGGACCTGCGCGTTTATGATACACACCAGGTTTCGGTAAAGAACAGCTCACGCTTTGGCCACGTGGGTTCAGAAGCTCCGAGGACCAAACAGCTGTGGGAGTCGGCCACTAATATTCTTGACTCAAGCTGTCAGCGCAGTCGACCGATGCGACCGGAAGTTGCTACAGTACAGTGTAAAGAACAGCGTCCGTCTCTGTGCGTCTCCTGGGACCCTCTCTTTTCTTTTCACTTAAACACCGGTATATATACGACATAGCCTAGACTATACAGTAGGGTGTGTCACGAAGGACCTTTTTTTGGAAATTGCACTTTGCTTAGTGAAATTATCGTGCAGATCACCTTAAAAAAACCTGTGGTCGAAACCAAATCGAAATCAAACAATAAACAAAATATGCGACAGGCCGATAAAGAAACAAATTTGCCGGGCGCCCGGCGTTGAAGTCTCCAGTGATGGCGCTCCGTTGCGATTGGCATCTAACACCACGCGTCCGGCCACCGTCGGAGCGCCGCCGCGGCGCTGTGACGAAATGGCAGCAGTCGTTGCTGTGGATGACTGATGAATGGATTCTGGCGATGAAGCTCATGAATAAAACTCAATGAAAGTGTTTAGTGGGGTAAAAGGCTTTTGATAAGCACCAGTCGCTTAATAAGTTTCCTGGATATTTGACGCATGAAAGAAAGGTTCACTTTACGTCGCTTGTTCGTTCCATTTTCAATAAGTAGATCTATCGGCGTATAATGTTAATATTTTCACTTTTGAAAGCTTGAACATCTTCAAAATTCGTCGTCTGTTTACATCGAAGACCAATTAAATCATTATGAGACACTTGATATCTTATTGTTATGACAAATAGACCAGGCGAAATCGGCATCATGCTCCGTTCCACTACAACCGAAGGAGACGGGCATACAGCGACGTCACCTTTTGTACGAGCGGCCACATTTTTTGTACGAACTATCATTTTATAACTGTACTACTTGTCTACATGCTCGACAGAAAACCCGACATCAAATCCTTTTTGCTGCTGAGCACTGGCATTGCCGACCTGTGTTTCAACTTCGCCATAATGTAACCGTGGCGGGCCTCTTCACCAATTACCTTCAAAGACGCCTCGGTCACCACTTTCACCATCCGTTCCACCGTCTGACTGTGCACGGGGTATGGCGGTACTTCGAGAGGACTCGCGATGATGTCTAGTAAGTCATCATCGGACAGTTGTTGCGTCAAGGGCGGCTCGGTTATCGCCTCATTACACCAATCAATCAGCTCCATGATGCTGTTTGCCCCCATATTCACTTTTGGAAGCTTGAACTTCCGCACTTCGTCAGTATCACTTTCGACTTGAGTTCTGCGACACTGCTGGATTTGAGTGACCGACCTTTCCCGTGTGGCTTGATCTTGGCCCGCTGCCATTGCTAGCAGTACTGCCTCAGGGTGACACCAGTAGCTGTTGCGCTGTATTACCGGCTGCACCATGGCCGCTATCTCAGGTCGCAAACTTTTGAGAAGTTGCACGCTGTGCAGCGCATTACCAGGACCGTCAGAACATTTCCAATTCTTGTTGATGCAGAACCACATGGGAGTATAGTGGCACACGATGAACTCCGCTAGCATTCTCAGACTGTCTGATGGCTGTTCGGTTGATATGTAAAGCCGGAGAATTCGCGCCGCCAGTCAGCCACCTGGAGTGGTTTAGTGGACCGATCTTCATTTTCGCAGTTCTATCTGAGATACTGGACAGCGCGTAGTCTGGACACTACGCGCCAGACTGTACAGAATAGCCTGGTCTGAACTTAGGTCACTGAGAACCTCCTGCGTCATTTCTGAAACATTTCCGCCATCGATTGGCTCAAAATCGACCACTGGCAAGGTTTCTACTGCGCCTGCAGCAGCCCGGCCAATCAGCCCACTAAACGACTTAGGTCCTGTTGTGACTCCATCTAACTGGCTAAATACTGCACGAAGATTAAGTTCATTTGCATGAAGTTGGCACACAAACCAGTGGACGGGGCGTTTTTGTCCGAGCTCAAACAAACGGATAACACCACCTTTTTGGCCAGTATTAACTCTCGTGCTGTCACAGCCAAGCACAGAAACATCCGCACCAAACTCATATGCCACGGCGTTCAGGTCCTGAAAAATGTCCTCCGCTTTCCTAGTCTGTGGGGTAAAATGTCTTAAATATGCACTGTCTGGCTCGGATACAACCACAATGTGCTCTTCCGTCTTCTTTGAACTGGCTGTCATAAGCGTGTCATCTTTTCTACCGTCGAAGTAGAGACCAGATACACGACCTGCATGATCCTCATGGCTCTGGGCTACTACCTCTCTTCTAATCCGATCCCTTGCTCGCCATACTTTTTTGCTATCCACTATGCAGTCCATATCGTCAGAAGTGATGCGACCAATGTCCACTTGGAAACCGTTTATGATCGCAGCACACGCACGATTAGACACTCCGTACCGATCTGCTGCTAGAGCCGTATTTAGCAGTTCGTCTGTGTTACTGTTCACCATATACTCTGACTCATTGACTACAGATGTGAGCGATGATGAATCTGTGGCGGAATCTTGGTCTGAATTAGAATCTAGCTGGGCCATTCCAGAAGGTCCCGGTTGTGGTGATGTGACTCTCTCGGCGGTCAGACGCCTCCTTTCGTCCATGGCGCGTCGACGAGTGGTTTCAGGGATATCTGCGGTGCCGATTTGCATTTGGCGAGGTCCTCTCTGGTCTTGGACAAAGGGAAACTCCATCCGTGGCACTTTGTCGGCCATCGCACATTTGCAGCTATCGATATCAGCACATTTTCGCGATATCGCGATATCACATTTCAGCACATCGATATCAGATATCAGCACGGCTCGTGTCGCCCTCGTTAATAGGTTGTCCCTACTGCTGATAATCCCAGTTTCCCTTGAAACTTGAGTAACGAAAGGGAACAGGAGACTTGGATTGACTAATAAAACAGGGATGTATGGCATGCGAAGATATTTTGTGTCGTTAGTGCGTACGCAATTTATTCGAATGATGATTCATAGCACTGTGAAAGGTGGAGCACAGACAAAGGAAAGTGGAGCGATCAGTCCTTCAGTGAAGTTTAATCTTTACAATCAAATATATCCCGGCTCCCCTGATCTGTTTTTGAAGTACCAGAATCAATTTATAAATCATCCACAGCAACGACTGCCGCCTTTTTCGTCACAGCGCCGCGGCGGCGCTCCGACGGCGGCCGACGCGTGGTGTTAGATGCCAATCGCAACGGAGCGCCATCACTGGAGACTTCAACGCCGGGCGCCCGGCAAATTTGTTTCTTTATCGGCCTGTCGCATATTTTGTTTATTGTTTGATTTCGATTTGGTTGCGACCACAGGGTTTTTTTAGGTGATCTGCACGATAATTTCACTAAGCATAAGAAAAACCGTTCAGGCGACACACCCTACTATACAGCATTTCTAACAAGCAGCGTCTTGATTGGTGAACTCGCGCTGCGCAGTAGGCTATATTGTATGCCGGACCATGATTGGTCAGTCGAGACAGCGGCCATTGCTCGGGGGGCGTGATGGGGTCAAAAGGTGCCACGTGCTTCCACCGGGCGGGCGACGGCTCTGGCTTCCGTGCAGACGAGAGTTGTGGGGGGCGTGGCGGCTGGCGGCATAGCAACCCGCCAGGTTACGGAGCCCTTCCGGCCGGAGGCGGTCGTTTGGGTATGTTGGGAATGCCACGTTTTGATAGGGCCACATTATCCGACGAGTTCACAGATAGGCCAGTTCCGGCGTGTGTGGTACGTTTATCGGCCGGATGCAGGATGGGCATTCCTGGGATTCCGGACTCTGTTACAACTACAGCGCCGAGGTTTGACATCGGGAATATTAACTTACCAATTAAGTTCTACGATCCGCTAGATGAATCACGGCCACGAAGTTGTACACTATTTATTTGGCTTGAGCACGCACTTTCCATACTTTCGAAGATTCGAGACGAATGTTCGTAGGATTCCAGTTGTCACTGGCCCTTTTTTAACTAGTTATACACAAATCCCTAGATATACGCATTACATACCATTCCCTAATTAAACAAACCCACAAAATTTCTTAATGGAACACGTTATATAAGCTCCCCTAAATACACAGGCTACAATTTATACATGGTTGGTTATGAACGTGGCACGCACTACATTGTGGCACTCCAGTTCGTTCGCGGACGACGGTTGACCATTTCCGTCGGCAGGTTCACTCCGTCACTCGGAAGTGTGTTTCTGGTGCGTCGTGATCTGGTGCGTCGCCTGGAAACACCAATGGCGGCATTTCGGTAGGCGCGGCGGGGCTGGCTTGACGCCAGGCCTGGATTCGGGTGTAACGTGCCAATATTTGCTGACGCCTCAGGCGGGCGCCCGTAATGATGGCGGCCGGAGCTTCCGGCACCGACAGGTCAGCAGACGCCAGTTGCTGTGCTGGAGGGTCGACCGAACTTGGGATGTCAGCGGCCGTAGCGGCGGCCGTTGCTCCCGGGGCGGCGTTGGCGCCGTCGGCTTCCGCTGCGTTGACAGAACCGTCCGGTGGTTGCTGGCGAGGGGATTGGGTGACACAATCCCACATCCCCGCCTCGCAGCAGGTACACCATCTCGGTAGCTGTCTGGTCGGGTGGACCGGGGTCCCGGCCTACCTTGAGGTCCGTAACGATCGAATGGCAGGGGCGTCCTTAGGTTGCGCAAACGCCGATAGAGGTCTGTCGGTAGGAGCGACAGCTCTACCCACTTGGCTCCTGTCGAAGCTCTCCCAGGAGCACAGGTACTCCTCGTCTCGCAGGCCACGACGACGGGCGAGGACTTGAGCAATCTCGCACTGCATGGCGCTGTCAGGGCGACGGGCTGGAGCAGTCTGATTTGCTCGTCAGATCGGCCTCAGTGGTCAACTCGGTTTAGGGTCGAACAATGACGACAGCTTCACCGGGTGTATCAGGGGGAGGGGATTGACGGGGTGCTGTTTCGGCTGCGGGAACGGAGCTTTGTTGATGTTTCACAATCCAGTACACGAGGCAGCACGTCGCAGCAATCACCAAGGCCACCGGGACTACCAGTGTCGAGTGAGTCGGTTTAGACTGGTACTTATTTTTCGGCAACAGGCACATGCACTCTCCATGTTTCGTGCGTTGCGTACAACATTCCGCGCCGCAAGAACAAAGCTCCGTGGGAGGTTTCACACATGAGAATTAACAAGATAGGGAACATTTTGACCACCGTTGACATTTTGTAACAGAATAACACTGGTGTCACAAGAGACAGCAGTTGAGTGGGCGCCACAGCGTCTCACATGATGCGCTTCATACCAGCGCAGCGCATTCCGTTATGGATGACGTCACTGCGTCACCCCCCCCCCGATGAGGCATCACCTTTCCGTGGTGGGGGGGGGGATTGCGTGCATCAAGGATCCGGCGGCCAGACCACCAGGCAGACGGGGAGAGGTCAGACTAAGAGTGCCTCACTCGACCTTCCATCCATACGCCCCCATTCCAATGCCCACCTCATCCCAATCCATGTCCTTCACCTAGCCCCACAACACTAACTATCAATACTATGAGCAGGCAGGGAAACCTCCCCGGTCCTCCCCACCAGCTCCGTTTTATCGGGGTAGCCGCGCCCCATCGGCCCGTCCCCCGGGGGTTGACGGAGTCCTGGAGGTTGAGGTCCCCCGTCGCACGGTGCTAGTTGTGACGGGGACCAACACACCTCTTTGGTCCCGACATCCCGGAGGGGCGGGCGAGCCCGTGGGGCCTCACGCGGGCCAGGTGGCTAGTCGCCTCGGGCCGGGGACCTGGGATTCTTCCCAGTGTCTGCCAGCCCGGCCGGGTGTGGTCAAGGGGTGGGCGGTGCTGGATCCCGGTCGGGGTGGTGAGTGTCTCTCTCCCGGCCGGGCGAAGGCGCCGCCTGCCCCGTATAGCTCCTCGGGCGCCTGGCGACCTCCAGTTCGCGGGACCCAGGCGTCCCCCAGTAGGGCCCCTTAGGGGTGGGGCGCCTGAGGAGCCGAAACCAAGAACAGCGCATGGCACCTACAACAACCAAAAACATTCCTGGTCCCTCTCGTGAGGGCCAGATCACCTGCTCCGGCGGAAGTAACACGTTTTCCGCTACCCCGCGAGTCCTTATTCTTCGAGGGAAAGCACAGTCTCTTGGTTCTTTGTCCCCCTTTCATAGACGTAACGGATGCGACCGGTTTGGAAAAGTTGTTCGTTGTGAGAAGTTGAAGGATGGAGGGTTGGAGGTGGAGTTTGCGGTGGCTGAGGAAGCGGAGAGAGCCTTGTCGATGACTAAGTTTGTTTATAGTGTGAGAAAGGGTGGTAAGAAGGTAGACGAAATTATTCCATTATACGTAGAACCCCATAAAACCAAGAACTCGTCGAGAGGTATCATCAATTGTTTTGACTTGAGGGACGTACCGGAGGAAGAGATTGTCGATGGACTAGCAGAATTTGGAGTGATTGAAGCGAGAAAGTTGAAGGTGAGAAGATGGGCGCTAAATGACCTCGCAGTCGGCGCGCCCTTAAGCCAAAATAATAAATCAGAAGGTGAGGAGAGGTGCAGAGATGGCCACAACCAACAACACCGTACTAAGATTTAACACGAGCGATCTTCCTGGTGAGATTCGTGTGGGATATGTCCGAGTTAAGGTTCGTATTTTCTTCCCCAACCGTATGAGGTGTTTTAAATGCCAGAAATTCAGTCATACAAACCAGTTTTGTCATAATCGCCCTGCATGTGGCAAGTGCGCCTCTCAAGAGCAAGGAAGTGAGCATTGCTCCTCCGAGACCACCCGTTGCGCAAACTGTAGCCCAGGGCAGGACCCCCACTCGTCGTATGACAGGACTTGCCCGATCTACCTGAAGGAGAAGGAAATTATTGCTATTAAACACACACAAAAAAGTAACCGGCGAGGCCAGAGATGTGTATGAACACACTCACCCCAGAATCACCTACGCATCAAAAGCCAAAAGTCATACCGTGATCCCACAACATATTCAGCCCGACAAGCTTTCTGAGCTCATCTCTCAAATGATAGCCCTACTTCGTTCCTTTGGAGTGCCCCTTACGATACCAACAAGTAACAGGCAGCCAACCCAAGACTGCGTTGAGACCACCGAAATGCCCCCCACCATAAGTAATCCTGCACATGACACAACCGACACGGCAGAGTGTGTTGCTTTGGCGCCAAGGGCCCAGGAAGTCGTAGTTACCCCACCCGTTACAGAGCGAGCTCCAGAAGAGTGGCATCGTGTTTAGCGGACTAAGAAGCCCCCTAAGACCTCCACTACCCTCGAATCCTTACCCGCCATACCCACCGAACCCACTCCTATCCAGCCTTACAAAACCACGCCAACTCCCCCACCCCCACCACCACCAACCATCTCGGATCCAAAGCTTGGACATCCTATGGTGCATGTGCGCCCTGGAACCCAAGATTTAGGAGCACAGGGTCGCACCGCCCGACATGTCCCAACCCCCCCGACCTCCAAGCCTGAGGGCCAGCGCCCACTGGCGACACCTCACTCCACGCCATTACCCGCAGGGGCCATGAGACCGCCGGGGACACCTCGAACCGTGCAACCCCCAATATCCTCCCCATCCCCGAATCGAGTTATGAAGCGTTCTCTTTCCGGTGCGGTGTCGCCAAGTGAGTTTGGGAGCCCGCGTTCACGCCCACGAAGCCAAGACCCTCGACTACAGGACCATGACTTGCCACTCTTGGCCTTTTACGCTCTTAGCTTAGGACTTCCTCTTTCACTTACTGACAAATGAGTAATATTCTACAGTGGAACTGTAGAGGTGTGAGAACTAGCATTAACGAATTACAACATATTTTGCACCGTCGTACACCGGCCGTAATATGCCTACAGGAGACCAAACTATCTCCTGGTGCTTCCTTTTATTTCAGAAACTACTCTGTTTTACGCAAGGACGTCGTCACCCACGCTGTGGCACATGGTAGTGTGCTTCTTGCCGTCCACCACTCAGTCCCCTTCCAACAAGTACACCTGAGATCAAACATCCAGACTGTCACTGCTCGGATAATAATTAATCGCCGTGTTACCACCATATGCTCCATATACTTACCCCCAGGAACAATCTTTCCACTTGCAGAACTGCTGCAAGTGGTAAATCAGCTCGCTCCCCCGCTGATTTTTTGCGGTGACTTTAAGGCACATCACCATGTTTGAGGCTCAGCGAATGGTACTGGTCGTGGACGTGCATTGGAGCGTATAATCCGGAATTTTCCACTTGGTATTCTTAACACTGGAACTCCAACACACATTACATTGCAAACAGGACAGACCTCAGTGCTGGACCTGACGCTTTGCAGCCCTGAACTTTCTCCCTGTTTAGAGTGATCGGTGGATGATGATCCAGGTACAAGTGACCATTTTCCCGTTTGGACTCGCTTTATTGATGGTGTGGAAGCTGGTCGACGACCCCCAAGTGGATTTTTTTAAAAAGCTGACTGGAGTTCCTTCCAGTCCGATGTCGAGGAGAGACTCGGCGAGTGCTCCGAAGGATTGGTTTCCATAGAGATGTTTACAACCACAACGTTGCAAAGTGCTCACCAATATATTCCTCATTCGTCGGGCACGCCACGCCGTGTACCAGTCCCCTGGTGGTCTGATAAATGCCGAGATGCATTACGTGCTAGAAAGAAGACATTCCGTATTTTCAATCGTGACAGCTGCATGGCGAATCTCGTAGCTTTCCGCAAGGCAAGGGTACACGCGAGGCGCACAATTGCTGACTCCAAGCGACAATCCTGGAAAGCTTATGTCAACACGTTCAACCGTTCCACCTCACTGTCATCGGTGTGGTCCCGCATCAAACGCATCTCAGGCAAACTTACCTGTACCCCACTCCTCACACTGCACATAAATGGACAAGATATTATTAATCCGAAGGATGTCGCTAACGAGATTGGATGGGCCTTCTCAGAACGATCGAAAATTGAAAACAGTAGACGTTTCTCGGAATGCAAAGCCCGGTGTGAGGCACTGCCCCTTGATTTTACAACAATAGATTCTACCGATTACAACAGTCCATTCTCTATTTCCGAACTGACTGCTGCTTTAATCACCCTTAGGAACGTAGCAGAAGGACCCGACACCTTACACAATGATATTATTAAACATCTGCCGATTACAGCCTTAAACACACTTCTGCAAGTGTTCAGCGAAATGTTGGAAAGGGGAACATTTCCATTGACATGGCGGAGGGCGCTTGTCGTCCCTATCTGCAAGCCAAACAAAACTGGAAAGGACCCACTTCATTATCGACCCATATCACTGACCTGTTCTCTTTGCAAATTGTTTGAAAAAATGGTGAACTTGCGACTCTTGTGGTTTTTGGAACACACCCATGTACTCACCTCGATACAGAGTGGTTTTCGCAGACATCGTAGCACATTTGACCATATTTTAGCTCTCGATTCCGTTGTACGCCTGAGTTTCATGAAACTATGTCATACCGCTGTCATATTTTTCGACGTTGACGGCGCTTATGATACCGCATGGCGTCATGGTATCCCCATGAAGTTGTACCAAATAGCCATAAGAGGCCCGATGGGGTTTTTCTTGACGATATTTTTTTAACAAACAGGACATTTCGGGTCAGAATAGGTGGCGACCTCGCTGACACCTTCCAACAGATGGATGGGGTTCCGCAGGGAAGTATATTGAGTGTGACTCTGTTCGCCATTGCCATAAATGATGTGGGTAATGCACTGCCAACATCGGTAGGACGAGCGCTATTCGTGGATGATTTTACAGTATGGTTCTCCTCTCGTACGGTGCGGACGGTGGAAAGACAGCTCAAATTTAACTGTAGTGAAATTGATGGAATGGTGTGATAGAACTGGTTTCACTTTATCCACCTCAAAGACTGCCGCTGTTCACTTCTGTCGGAAACGCCGTTGCACAGACCCAACGATAAGGATGAACGGTCGCCTCATACCTTTCAGACCTGCAGTCAAGTTTCTGGGGGTGTGGATGGATCGCCATGTTACGTATAAAACTTACATCACTGACCTTGTCAACAAATGTACAAAAGGTCTCCATGTAATGAGCACCGTTTCTAGGTGTTCATATGGAGCTGACAGACCAGTTTTACTTCTCATGCACCGATCGTTCGTGCGTTCTAAAATTTACTATGGATCTTTTATTTATGACGGAGCGAGTGCCACATCCAAGCGCTGTCCTGGTGTGATCCACAATTCAGCCCTTCGCATCGTTACTGGAGCCTTCCGCTCCTCATCGGCTGCTAGTGTAATGGTAGAAGTAGACGAGCCACCTCTTGCACTACGCCGTAAGTTATTGGGCGCGAGATATGCATGCAATGTTGCTCAAAACCGGAACCATCCAGCCCATCGGTGGATTTTCGCAGGGACGTCAAGAGCACGTCACATTACTCAGCGTGGATTACCGTTTTCCACTCGAATGTCCCCGATTCTTCGAGAATGTAATATCCGGCCGCGTTTCGTAGCACGTGTAATCACTCCGAGGACTCCCCCTTGGCATGTTGTCCCAGTGAAAACTGACATGACTCTAACCTGCTCAAAGAAAGGGCAGGTAAGCCCGGAGTAACTCCGCATGTTAGCATTGGAAAAAATACACGAACATCACGACTTTTCATGCATTTACACAGACGGCTCAAAGGCGGCCTCTGGTGTCGGGTGTGCTTTCGTAAGTAGACAAGGTGTTCGATCATTTTGTTTACCGACGCAAACATCGATTTTTACTGCCGAACTGTATGCCATTCTGCAAGCCCTCTATTTTATACAGAAAGACCGGTCCACAAAACACGTGGTTTTCACAGACTCTTTGAGCAGTCTCCTGGCACTGAACACCTTTAACCAGGATAACCGACTTGTTCGGAGGATTACCAAAGTCGTAAAATCCCTAGGTGACGTCGGCAGAAATATCGTGTTCTGTTGGATTCCCAGCCATGTTGGACTCACGGGAAACGAAGCTGCCGACATTACCGCCAAACACGCCATTGATAATGGCGGTGTGGTCCGTCTATGGCTCCCTCCAATGGATCTATACCCCACTATGTTATCAAATATGCGTTCAGAATGGCAACGAACCTGGAATTCCAAGTGTAGTAAGCTCAGAGTTTTAAAACCGACACTAGAAAAGTGGCTGTCCTCTCACCGAACCAAACGCCGGGAAGAAGCAATACACTGCCGATTGAGAATAGGTCATACATTCGCAACACACAGTTACATGCTTACCGGTGACGACCGACCTCTATGTCTCTTTACGTATGCTTATAGGGAACGACTCTGAGGTCGTGGCGTCTGGGAATATTTTTACGTTCATTCGACAAGCTCGACTTGACGGGTATACCCCCACCCGTGAAGTTAGATAGCAAGATTTGATAGCAGCACCGTAGAGTGATTAAAATTTAGTTATGGGCGCAAAGTGACCCTTGATGTCGATGCGCCCCTAAACTCCAATCCACCACCACCACCTCCTCGTTTTAGTGTGTTGTTTTTTGGGCACCGATGATATTGTTATGTGTCAGGGCGCTTTCGAAGATCCCGATGTCTTCATTTAACGCCCGGTGCTTTTGTTCGTTGTGGAACCATGTTGCCATTTCCGGCCCAGCCTCTTTCTGGCCCTTATGACCTCTGTATGCCTTAAGAGCTTCTTGTGTATTTTTTAGACGTCCAGGTATGTTTATTTATGGCTGCAACGCATATGTTAAGGCCCTGTTGCTTTTTTGGGAGACTATGTGCGTTTTGGAGGGCCAGTTGTGTTGTCGGCCCCCGTTGTGCTCTTAGGATCATGTTGTGTTTATTTGGGTTTCTGACGCACATTTGTGGTACTCCAGTACGATTTTGTGGCTTCGGTGCGCTGCTTCTTAGACCCAGCGCGACTTATCGCGCCCAGGCACGTTATTTCGGGTACCCAACGCCAGTTGTCTGGCCTCAACGCGATTTTTGTGGATTTTTTTTGTAAAGTCCGAATCGCGACCTGATGTTTCGAGTCCCTGGCGCCACGTTTATACATCTCACCTCGATTTTGTTTAGATACGGTATGTTTTTCAGTGCCATACGCAATTTGTGAAGGCATCTGGTGCATGTTCGGTGCTCCAGAGCCATTTTCTTGAAACGGACATTTATTTTGTTGAATTCATTCTTATTTTGGAAGGCTCCAGCTTGATTTCTTTTCGGATACCGATTTCGTTTTGGTGGTCACACTGTTCTTACGTGTGAGCCTAAACGCCAATTTTGTGGAGCTTCGACGGTACTACCGATGGGAATTGTGGGTCCCGAGCGCGATATTTTGGGGTACAGATTGGAGTTTGTAGGAAGCGTTGTACTTAGCTGTTGCCCCAACGCGATTTTGGCGGTTCCTATTGCAAGTTTTCGAGCCTCAGAACGAGTTTTCTGGGGCCCGAAGTACTTATTTTGAGGCACCTGCGCAAATTCTGGTGGACCGACGCGAATTTTGGTGGCCTCAGCGCGAGTTTTGGAGCCCCGGCACGATTTTTCGGAGCTTATGCCTCTCAGGATAGGGGATTTGCCCCTTTGATATGCCACTGCGACCACTGAATGAGTATGTTTTTGTCCCAGAGTGACATTCCGGTTACAAATTGATTTTTGGAACAGCTGCAACTTTTGGGGCCCAGTGCGCCCTTCTTGGCCTCCAGGGTGATTTTCAAGGGCTGCGGCGCGATTTTTTATATAGTCCAATGTGATATTTTCGGCCCCGACGTCATTTGCTTGGATCCCCAGCGCGAACTTTACCTGCCTCCACACTTTTTTCGGGTCTAAAACGTTATAGTTTTTTGACGTCATTGTTGGGCCCCAAATTTGGAGTGTTTTGTGTGTGTTTTTTTCAGAGTTGGATCCATGTCCGGAGCGTTTTTCGTTGCTCCAGCTTAATTTGTTTTGGTTCCAATGGGACTGTTGTGGAATGGTACGACCCGTCGTGCCACTAGATTGATTGCCTATCATGGTCCGGTCGTACATTTTTGTAACACCCATGCTCAGTGTGATTTTCATGACCCCCGGGCGGATTTTTTGGGTCCATATCGTAATTTTGAAATACCCCGGCACTATTTGTACCATTTCTTAGGGGTTTCTTGCAAATTATAGGCCTCATCTCGCATCATAAGTATCTCGTCCCATTTACTGGAGCCTCTTTACCAGTTTTCAACGACTTATGTCCTACCTTCTTCCATATTCAATGTCCTCTCTCGTCTTGAAGGGCCCTCTTTTACATCCTGGGGCCCTTTACCATGGCATGGGGCTTCCTCTCATGTCCCAGGGACATTGTCTGCCAAATTAGGGGCCTTCTGCCACGCCTCGTGGGTCTCCTCTATCCTGGTAAAGCCTTACAGTCTTGAGGGAATCTTTCGTTTTGGAAACCTCACACCTCCTCATACCTGTTACCACTCCCATCTTAAGGGCCTCCTCTCATTTTCTTGAAAATCTTTCCGGTCTTCGGGCCCTCATTCGGTTCTGGAGAACTACTTCTTTTTGTGGGACACCTCTCGAGTCCGGCAAGGCCCTCATTTCTCTTCTAGAGTCCTTTTTTCAAATTATGGACCTCCTCTTACGTCTTGTGGACTTCTTGCTCTGCGTTTTGATTCGAACTTCGCCCATCTTACAGGTGGTATCTTAAGGGTGGTATCTTGTGTCGTTCCCTTCCGAATTAGGTGCCTCCTGCCATGTCTCTGGATCATCCTTTTCTATCTTGGTGGAACCTTCATCGTTTTGGTGCCTATTTTTGCGTCTCATAAATCCCACATCATATCCACTGGCTTTCTTTTCCGTCTTAAGGCCTCGTCCCATTTTCTGGGGCCTCCATTTCCGTATTTGTGGTCTCCTTTACAATTTTGTCTGCCTCCGTGCCAATTTTTGGCAATCTCTTGATTTTCTGGGCCTCCTAGGTGACTCCTTTTTAAGATTATGGGACTCATTTCACGTCTTGGAGGAGTCTCTTATAGGAACCTGATTATATTTTCTGGGGGCCTCGTTATCAATCTTCGATCCACCTTGACAGCATCATCTTCTGTCCCGTCGGCTCCTTGCTCACCTTTATGTTTTATGGCTTTCCGGATAGTGGTTTCCTCAAATTACAGGGGGCGCCCCCACCCCAAATCTCAAGGCAAGGGGTGGAGACAATTTCCCCCGCTGCCCCCACCCCGGTAGCGACGTCCCTGCACCGAAACCTCATCGCATATTCAATGGCTTTCTTTTCCGGCTTAGGACCTCCTCTCATTTCATTGGGCTTCCCTTCCCGTATTGAGGCTCCTCTGCGATGTTGTGGGGCCTCCGTGCCAATTTTGGCACTCTCTTGGTTTCTGGGGCTTCCTACCCCCTAGGTGACATCTTTTTGAAATTATGGGCCTTCTCCTGGAGGGCCTTAATTTCTAGAATCTCCTTTTCGTCCTGGATGGCCTCCTTTTCGTCCTGAGGGCCTCCGTGTCAATATTTGGCACTCGCTTGATTTATGGGGCCTCCTACCCTCTCCTAGGTGACTTCTTTTTACAAATTATGCGCCTCCTCCAGGATGCCCCTAATTTGTAGAATCTCTTTTTCGTCTTGGGGGCCTCATTTTCGTCCTGGGGCCTTCGTTCCGTCCTGGGGTCTTCCTTTTCGTCCTGGGGGCCTCCTTCCCATCCTGGGGGCCTCCTTTTCGTACTGGAGGGCTTCATTTTCGTCCTGGGGGCCACCTTTTCATCTTGGGGGCCTCCTTTTCGTCCTGGAGGGCCTCCTTTTAGTCCTGGAGTGCCTCCTTTTCGTCCTGGGGCCTCATTTTCGTCCTGGAGGGCCTCCTTTTCATCATGGGGGCCTCCTTTTCGTCCTGGGGGCCTCCTTTCCATCCTGGGGGCCTTCTTTTCGTCCTGTGGGCCTCCTTTTCGGCCTGTGGGCCTCCTTTTCGTCCTGGAGGGCCTCCTTTTCGTCCCGGGGGACTCATTTTCGTCCTGGGGCGTTCTTTTCGTCCTGGAGGGCCTCCTTTTCGTCCTGGAGGGACTCCTTTTCATCCTGGAGGGCCTCCTTTTCGTCAAGTGGGCCTCTAATTTGTAGAATCTCTTTTTCGTCTTGGGGGCCTCCTTTTCGTTCTGGGGCCTTCTTTCCGTCCTGGATGGCCTCCTTTTCGTCCTGGAGGGCCTCCGTTCCATCTTGGGACCTCCTTTTCGTCCTGGAGGGCCTCCTTTTCGTCCTGGAGTGCCTCCTTTTCGTCCTGGGGGCCTCCTTTTCGTCCTGGTGGGCCTCCTTTTCATCATGGGGGTCTCCGTTTCGTCCTGGGGCCTCCTTTCCATCATGGGGGTCTCCTTTTCGTCCTGGGGGCCTCCTTTCCATCCTGGGGGCTTCCTTTTCGTCATGTGGGACTCCTTTTCGTCCTGGGGTCCTCCTCAAATTTCAGGGGGCGGCGCCCCCCAGTCTCACGGCAGGGGGCAATTGCCCCCGCTGCCCCCCCCAGCGGTGACGCCCCTGGTGGTCCGTGAGGGCTGGTTCGAAGGCGCCGTCCCAGGATATCAACTACTGCAGACTCTTCGCGGTCTCATTTTGTCTCTAATTTTCCTGGGACGGATGCTGGGGTCTCCACGCTCATTTTTTCTGCGGATGCACCTGATACGTTCAACAGCGAACTGGCGCCCTCCTCTGTCTTCGCTATAGAGAAGTGTCTGGAGCACCATTTCGTTGTGAGCATACCAGGCACTGGAGTGGAGATACGGCATCACGATGCTCACGTCTTCCCCATGCTGCAGCCGAGTGAGCTGCAGCTGGCGCAGCACATGCCGCGGCCCATCCAGGCAGTTGTGCTGCATCTTCGCGCGAAGCCACATCAGATAATAAACCCCACAATGAATTCAACGATACGCCAGAGGTTTTTGCATGCAGTACCTCCCAGGTCATGATCTGACACGCACAGTGTAGGTACATGCACCGGCAGCTTTTGCCCGGGCTAACACAAAGACATAAAGACATAAAAGATTAGTGCAACTATGAGCCACAAGGGCCCTTCTTGGTTGCACTCTGTACACTGAACCAGTTGCCCACCAAAACTGTCAATCAGCCCTCCCTGTAATGCTGAAAAGCAAGCCCTATATTCTTATAATGATTGTCTATGCTGTTTTTAAAGATGTTCAATGTGCTGCTACTGACGATGTTTTCTGGCAGCTGGTTCTAGTGTTCCACTACCCTGTTGGTGAAGAAAGTTTGCCTTAACCTTGTTCTGCTGTGGTTAACTTTAATTTTGAATTTATGACCTCTAATTGCATCATTTCTGTTAAATTCAAACATTTCCCCAAGGTATCCCCTCTCCAGACCATTGACAAATTTAAAGACCTCGATGAGATCTCCTCTCAGCCTTCTATATCTAAGTGAAAACATATTCAATTTCTTCAATCTTTCCTCATATGCCAGGTTGCTTATGCCATTAACCATTTTTGTAGCCCTTTTTTGTACTCTCTCCAAAAGCTAACAATCTTTTACATAGCTAGGAGACCAAGCTTGGATGCAGTATTCCAAATGTGGCCTGACGTATGCACAGTAAAGCTTCCTGATCACTTCCTCACTTCTGTATGATACATTCCTATTTATTGCCCCGAGTATTATCAGTGCCTTCTTCCTTGCTTCCTTGGTCTGTTCTGATACCCCCAGTTTTGTGTTTAGAATAACACCTAAATCCTTCTCCTGTTGAGTCACTGATAGCACTTGGCCACCCATCAAGTATGGAGCCTTCATATGCTGCTTACCTACATGCATGATTTTGCACTTATCAAAGTTAAATTTCATTTGCCATTCTTCGGACCACTTCACAAGTTCGTCTAAGTCTTTTTGCATCGAGATATGCTCATCCTGACCTGTTATTGCCCTAAAGACCTTCAAATCATCCGCAAATTTCAAAACTTTACTGCTTAGGCCATCTAACATCTAAGAGGGAGGTGGGGAATATGCTAAAACAACTGTGAATTTCATGAAATGTAGAACTGGGGTGCTTATGCCGTCCAGTCAGTTGTGTTCCGCACCTTCGCGCGATGTTTGCCTTGGATATTTCCAGTGTTCACTGATTGTTGTCTGACATGTGTCCCTTGGGGAAAAAATAGGCATCCATGGTCCCATGGTGATCACGGGGAACTTCTATAATCACGGCGAATTTTAATCATTTTTATCACCAGCGAATGTGATTTTCGCCTGAACGTGATGTGGAAAGGCTATTTGAATGTCTCAACGTGGAACGAATGGCTACCTATTCGTTGCATGTTGAAACATTCAGATAGCCGTTCAAGACAGCCTTGCATTTGGTATGTCATGCACACGCGTACAAAGTAGCCTCCCTCAATCGTGCTGCTATGTAGTTCAAACTGCGAATAAATATAAAGCGTTGTCTATATTTATATGCCCAGGGAGTGATTCTGAAGTCTTCAAATGAGCAAGTGTAGAAACCGCGGTTGTATTATGATTGTTACTTGTTTAAACCTAAGAGTTCCTTGTATGCCCAGAAATTTACATTTGCTGGTGTATTAGAATACACAAGATAGCCGATATTTTCTTAGCTATCGATTTTACGACAATATTGCGTTGTTCCAGTCGACTCAGCTCGTCAAGACGATCAAAAAGAGGTACTATCTGACCGACTTATCTGGATTGGTTCTCACAGCCAATATGGCGCCGAATGCCGAAAATAGTCTTTTCGAAACGCTTTTTTTAAAATGCCGATTGCTGAGCGATCTAGTTTTATGCCGAATTGTTAGGCACATATCAAAGCAAAATAAAAGCAGTAGCCGTTTTTGGTAGCACAACTTTGAAAATTATCGACACAGGCTAACCGCCACACCGCCACCTACTCCACACGCGGTGAACTTCACTCGACAGTGCAACTCCACTCGACGCACCACACCACCACACCACCACACCCCCAGCTCAACACGCGGCGAACTTCACTCGACAGGGTAACTCCACTCAACCGACCACACCACCACATCCCCAGCTACTCAGCACGCGGTGAACTTCACTCGACAGTGTACCTCCACCCGACGCACCGCGCCGGACAGACAGGGCCGTACGGCGTCACTCGGAAGCGTGAGAGCACAGAGAGCAACCGCCGCGGCTCAACTGTCACAAGCCATCACGTGATCGTCTGGCCACTGGTTGGCACTGTCCACCGTGACATGCAACAGGAAGCATCTGCGGGTCACGTGATCGTCTGGCCACTGGTCAGCACTGTCAACCGTGAAGTAAAACATGAAGCATCTGCTTGTCACGTGATCGTCTAGTCACTGGCCAGCACTATGAACCGTGGCATGCAACAAGAAGCATCTTCTTGTCACATGATCGTCTGGTCTCTGGCCAGCACTGTCAACCACGTCGTGTAACAGGAAACATCTGCTTGTCGGCCATGCTGCAAGGTTTTATATCATAGCGATCAGAATATTCAAAACCTACTTCTTGGCCATGCATTGGCAGGTTTTTATCTCGTGTTTCGATCAAACTGATCGCACAGTCCATTACAAATCTGATGAGAAACGTGAGCACATGATCTCTCGAACTCAATGCCCTGATGATGATGGCAATGCTGTTGCGTGTGCTTTTCTTGAGACGTATTTATCAAAACCCTAGTTTCGACAAATTGTCCTCCATGGTAACTTACGTGGCACAAATCCGAACAACGATTTGCGGGATAGAATTACCTTTTCACCATCCCCATCTGCCGGCGTTTGCTCCCGATTGAAACCACCTTTCCTCGGCGGTAGCGTGCACTGCCTCTGACCTCTCCTCGATGTTGGAGATCCACAACGCATGAACCCATAACGCCAGCTGTGGTTTGTGTCGTTGGCGTCGCTCAGTGCTGGGCCCTGCCCAGTTCGCGCCAGTTACGTTGCTGTCGGCCCAACCGAGAACATGATGCACGTGACTGGTCCGCCACAGAGAGAGAGGAGGAGCGGCGAGAAGCGGTGAGCAGTGAGAACTGAGCCCTAGACTACTCGTCCCCCCATCTCATTATACTGGTTGAAATAGCACGCCCTTATCACCATGTGCAGATACGGAACATTGAGGGGCAAGAGCCCCCTGAATGCTGGCTCTATCCCCTGACAACTTAGACTTTTGATTAACAAGGGGTACCACGGAGCATGTGACCTATGGATGTAGGGCTTCCCATTAACTTCATGAATTTTGCACCCAAATAATACATGATATAATAATCATAATAATCATAGTAACAACATATATATATATATATATATATATATGCCTGCCGTCTTATATATGAAAACTTGCCGGTAATTACGTAAGCATTTTAACAGGAGGGAGAAGGTTGAAATCCACTGACATAGGAACGATGGTGATGGGTTTGTCATCTTGAAGCGCCAAATTAAGTTTTTGTATGATAAATTTAGTCAGATTTGTTGCTGGGGTGGCTTTAGGAACCAGGGTTCTATTGCTAAGCAGAGCTTGTTGCGTGAGCCCTGGACCCACCAACTGATCCATAAATTCCAGTTCAACTGCAGAATTTTGATCAAAAGTTTAACGTGCCGTCAATGCACCAACACGGCCGCCCGGTAGCTCGTCTCCGGCCTTATTGGCCCAGCTGCCAACAAGATGATACACCCGGCCGGGGCTAAACGCGAGCGCGCGATGCGACTCGAACCCCGTGTTGCTGGGACAGGGGAGACCAGTGCAAACCAGCGCTCCGACCAACTGAGCTACCGGGGCGGCGTAAGTTGCTAAGTTGTTCCTATTTATCTCAGTATAAGATAACAATGGGTACATATGAAATATACTGATCGAAATTCGGCGACTATTTGTATGAGATTTACTTGAGCCACCTTTAAATCAGTTTGCTCCCGCATGCAAATACTAGGTACGACACTGTTCACGCTACAATATCTGGGATGTGTGAACCCCGAGTCTTAATCACTTAAAGGGGCTTACTTAGACCTCCAATGTAAAATCCAGCTCATGAAATATAGGTGGTTCTGTTGTTGGGGAGGGAAGGTGGTGCGAACAGTAGGAGCAGTCCCTCCTACAACCTCAAAACACTGCAGCTTAAGGTTGTTGATTCCTGGTTTTTTTTTCAGGCAATATTTTGAGACATCTGGATGAAAAACTTGATTTTTCCCTTGCACCAGCCTTGACGGATTGTCGACAGCACTAACCATGAGTGTATCCCAAAGTGAGGCAACAGGGTGACCAACTCCTTCCCTGAAGTGACGAAACCTCAATTGGAATTCACCTGAAATTGAATACTCAGTGTACTGAGGCTTATGATATTGGCAGGAATGTACGCAGACATGTTTCAGCCCCTTTTTCCACACCATTGTAGAATAAGGGAAAACCACATATATGATTAATGCTCTAGCATTACAATCAGGTACTTGTACCAAATGCTGACATCATTTGCTATCAGAAAAAAAAATCACCTTACATGTCAGGAAAGCTGTAGCTTATTGCTTTATTCATCTTTTTAGGCATGCATGGCCACACATCCTCTTCTTAATAGCATCCTTTGCACTGTAGTTGGTCCAACTTTTATCTAGTACATTCAGTGTGCCTCTTCCTTTAGGGGTCATGTGTCTTTGGGAACCAGCTGATGCACACTGCACCTTCAAGTTACTAATATTTATGGTCTGGGATGTGACCATGGAGAAAGAATGCTCCAATGAATATGCAGTCCAGGATAAAATTCCATGAATTATGCATGGTAATTCATAAGCAAATTGAGTTCACAAAAGCATCATAGTTGGAAAGGAGAACCTAGTAGGTTTTCACTAGAAAACCTACTAGGTTCCGTTGTACCCTTTAGTCTTAGTACCCAGAACTGAGCAGCCCCTTGGCGGAGTGGCGGCTCCGCCCACCGTCTGGCGGCGCATGCGTGGCGAGCGGCGGAGCGGCGCCGGCGCCTGCGGCATTCGCTGGTCGTGGTCGCCAAGAGTCGCGCGCCGGACTGTTGTCCTGCGTGCCAACTGCCCGCCGCAGCCAGCCAGCTCGCACCCGACTCGCCGCCGCTGTAAACGACGGCGGCCGGCGTCACGTGCATGGAAAGGAGAAAGGTCGTCGATAGAAGAAGAGGCCAGCAATTCCCCACTCGTAAGAGTGCCAAGCACCCGGTGCTATTGGTAAGTAGCAGTGTCTGGAGAGGCATCAGCGGAAGTAAAATCCTCAGGTCTCATCTACGCTTTGTTTTTTTTCAATCACGCTGACGATTGTAGAATATGCGAAATACTGTTCTGTTCCTGCGCCTTCCATATGACAGATGCACGTCTGTTATGCATGTATATATGTATATATATATATATATATATATATATATATATATATATGTGTGTGTGTTTGTATGTGTATGTGTATGTGCATGTGTATGTGTGTGTGCATGTGTGTGTATGTGTGTGCATCAGTGCAGTATGTACTTGTGAGTGTGTGTGTATGCATGTCGTATGCACAAAAGTGAGTGAAAATTATTTTGTCTATTAATACGGGACATACATATTGGTGGGCAGATTATCTTGGCAGCGGTTCATCATTGACGTGGATGGAACGCATACTTAGTCATGTATAATACATATTTCATTCATGGAATGCACTTAAGCTGCAATAGTAAAATAATGCAATGTCGATAAAAATGTCAGCGTTGTAATTGCTATCATCATCGTATGCTGTGTATGTGCGATGTATTGTCTCTAATATGCATGTATAGTGCGTCTCGTATGTCTGGAACAACGATTGATCTCCCGGATGTGCCGGTGTCGCCGATATAAATTTCCGGACGCGGATCAATGAGTGGCAGGATGCCACCCCCGAGGCGGCGGCGCCATTCATTAGAATATGTGATCGTGTCGAATGAGGCTTCGGACGATAGAAATGTGGGCTGAATTACCAATCGGGTGGAATGTGATGTCATGGCGTGTACAATTGTTTCTGGAGACTGGTGATGGTCGCGCCAGGTAACGACTAGGGGAGCGAAACTTAGGGTGGAAAATTCAGGTGATTGTAACGCGCTTTTTCGACCATCGCAAGTGGTAAGATTCTTACCCCCCCCCCCCCCAAAAAAACAAAAAAAAACAAAACAATATCGGTGTTATCACGCGCCCTGGAGGGGGGAGGGGGCGAAATCCGCACACACTTCTGGTTTTTCATGTATGGCTCCAGACTGTACCGGTTGATATACGCCATTTTTGGCGTACCTGCTTAGAAATGTCAGGCGTGTTGCTTAGAGTACGAAAAACGGAAATCGGTCGAACATCTTTCGAACTGGGGGCCGTTAAAGTCAAAACATTTCGTAGCGCCAGACCGCAAAAATCTGCGCTGGTGTGCTTCCCCTATATTGGCAAAAGGGATGTGTTTTTGGCAACACATGCAATTTGTTTGATGTATATTGTTATGCTATATAGTTTCAAAGTCATGTTAGGTCACCGAAGTTAAGTCAGGTCAAGTTCATGACAGGTTAATGGAACTAAACTTGGTCAACTTGAATATTGTCATCAATGAAAATGACTGTCATACGATTGATGTCACTTTGCATGTTACTCCCTACACACCCTGAAAATTACTGCTTGTCATTGTGTACCTAAACGTTTCCATGCTTTACTCATTTACTTCACTCCTTTCTTTGCGAAGCCGATTACCCCGAGCCGCCCGACGGAGCAGTCGAGCGGGCGGCCCGGCTCCGGTAGCTGGAGCAGGTAATGACCGGATACAGTGCTGCTATATAGGTGGCCTCAGGTCAAATGCCGGGTTTAGCATCTGTATTGGATCATTAGTAACGTCCAAAATATCATTTATGGCCATTTTGGAGCATTTAAAGAAAATGAGAAGCCATGTCACGCAAAACCAGAACATTTTCGCATATTTGACCTCATTTGACTGTGAAGATATTGACCTAAGGTCATGCAATTTGCACACAATAGAGTTAACCACCGTACCACCCTGCGAATTGTGTTGCTCCAGCTTTGATAGGAGCCGAGATTTTTGGGGGCGGAATCCGCCCCCCGCCCCAGTGCGCGTTATTTTCAGAGGCCCTCCAGGGCGCGTGTTATTGGTTGTGGAACGTTTTTACCCAAGCAATGGCGTAGAACACACCTGCAGTTTTCTTCCTAAAGTCATCGCCACAAGGTTTGCGTCACTTATTTGGAGCGCACGGCCTCAAGCGTTCCAAGGTTCGCCGGCTCATGGCTGGTACCATGCTAGACAGTATGCATAAATGACATTTGAACTGTGACGTTTCGTATTTCGTTTTTACCTTTTGGAACCGAATTCCGGTGAAATACAATTTGAAATGGAGTAAAAGAGTATTGTCCATAATCTTGCTGTGTCGTACATACTGCACAATTGTATACCTACATGTAGAGTCACTGACGGATCTAGCCCACCGGTTTGGGGGGGGGGGCAACTTTCGGAATTTGTCGTCAACCTCCGCCCCTCCCCCCACCCCCAATGGCGTGCCTAGGATTTGCATGAAGGTTGGGATGGGGGACGAGTAGTTTAGGGGTAAGTTGCTCGTCTCGCAATCGAAAGGTTGTGGGTTCGAGTCTCACCTGTCGCTACTCTTCGCCCGCGACCAATCGGCGTGAGAGATTGGCGACGCTACATGACTCAACGGTCGATGTGTCGTAAAACCAATAACCAACCGAAGGTTGGGATGGATTTGGAGGGTGCCCATCCTGTCGTTATTTTTTTGTTTAATGGCAATGCTGGCAAATGCACTGTATTGCCAGCATTATTTTGGCTTATGCCAAATTATTTTGACTTCAACCACAAGCTTACCTTTGTTCAAGAAAAAAAATTGAAAAAGTATCTAAAAGTTGTCAATCTTTTGCATGGTAAATTAGAACCATTAAACCGGTTGCATATTTGTTGTATTCCCGCTCTTTCCACAGTGCAAAACCCTGACCTGCTGTTCGCATGACCACATTAGCAGCTGTCTCCAAGATAGTCATTATTGAGAAAATTGTTAATGTGAGCTTCTTCTTTGGAGTAACAGCAAGCAAGCTGATTTCAGTCTCATTGGGGTGGTGCAACTCTGGATCTCAGCAGGCAGAGGCCGGGCTGGGGCCGACTTCTGGTACAGGCGGAAGATAGAGACAGGAGAGGTTGGAGGCGGAAACTATCCCCTCAGGGGAAGGTTGAAATGGAGAATCCAGACTGAAAATAAGGACAGACATATACTTCAATATGCACCTTTGGGTTCGCAACATTCTATTCCCAGACATCTTAGTTTAGACAATTATCTTGCCACAACAAGAACAACAAAGTGTTCCATCTATGAAAATGCCCCATTTGATTATCAATCCATAATTATATCTCCAATGGGAGGTTAGACTAGCTTAGCACGCGCTCTGGGGGGGGGGGGGTAAAATCCGCCCAGCCCTCCAGTTTTTCGCACATAACTCAAGATTTTACCGACCGATTGACTCCATTCCTTGCGTACCTGCTACGAAATGACTGGCGCTTTGTTTAAAGCCAGAAAACGAAATCAGCCGAACATTATTCGAGTTGGGGGACGTTAAAGTGAACAAAATTCGCAGCACCAGACATCTAAAATCGGCGCTGATGCACTTCCCAAATATTGGCAAAGGGAAGTGTTCTTGGCGACAGTAACGATTTATTTGATGTGTATTGTTATGCCATATTGTTTCAAAGTCATGTTTGGTCACCGAGGTCAAGTCAGGTCAAGTGCATGACAGGTTAATGGAACCAAACTTGGTCAATTGGAATGTTGTCAACAATGAAGATGACCGTCATGCGATTGATGTCACTTTGCATGTTACTCCCTACACATCTTGAAAACTACCGCTTGTCATTGTGTACCGAAGCGTTTCAGTACTGTATTCATGTAGGTACTTCACTCCTTTCTTTGGGAAGCTGATTGCGCCGAGCCGCCCAACGGAGCAGTCGGATGGGCTGTCCGGTTCCGGTAACTGGAGCAAGTAATGACCCGATAAAGTTCTGCTATATAGGTGACTTGAGGTTAAATGCCTCTGGCATACAATGGTCTTGCATCTGTATTGCATCATTAGTAATGTCCAAAATATCATTGATGCCCATTTTGGAGCATTTAACCACAATCACCGGGAGCATAACAATGACAAGCCAATCCACGCAAAACCATAAAGTTTTGATATTTTGACCTCATTTCACCTTAAAGATATTGACCTAAGGCTTGGAATTTGCACACAATAGAGTTCACTATCGTACCCATCCACCCTGCGAATTTCGTCGCTCCAACTTTAATAGGAACCCAGATCTTAGGGGGGGGGGCGGAATCCGCCACCTCCAGTGTACGTAATTTGCATAGGCCCTTCAGGGTGCCTGTTAGGTTCTGTCGCATTTTTATTTGATGTTTTATAAACATTACTTTTTGTAAAACTGAAAGCCTCCTTTTGGTGTTACTTTGCTCACAAACTGAAAAGTAAATAATTGCACAGAAAATGAGTGGTCCTAATTGGTCTCAGTCGCATTCATAAACATTGCATTGGAAAGGTATATTCCAAGGATTCATAAAACGCCTTCAACCATGAATTTACTACCTGATTTTCCATGTCAGAATTTGTTGAAAGGATTTTTCTTTATCACATCAATAACATAATCTAACCAAGCTGAAACAAACCTAACCCTATATGCTTGCTTCATGCAGGTAAAATGTGCAAATCTTGTTTTCTGGGTACCTTAATACGCGCTCTTGAGGACCTCTGAAGATTACGCGCACTGGGCGGTGGCGGATTTCGTTACCGTCCCCCTAAGATCTCGGCTCCTATTGAAACTGGAGCAACGAAATTCCCAGGGTGGATGGGTACACCAGTGATCTCTATTGTGTACAGATTTCATGTCCTTAGATCATTGTATTCAAGGTCAAATGAGGTCAACATTTCACGTTTTCTGGTTTTGCGTGGCTTGGCTTGTCAACGTTCTCGATCGCTGTGATTGTGTTTAAATGCTCAGAAATCGGCATCAATGATGTTTTGGACATTACTAATGATGCAATACCGATGTTAAACCTGGCATTTGACCTCGGGTCACCTATGTAGCAGCACTTTATTAGGCCATTACCTGCTCCAGTTACCGGAACCAGGCCGCCTGCCCCACTGCTCCGTTGGGCGGCTCCGCGCAATCGGCTTTGCAAAAAAAGGAACGAAGTGCATAAATGCAGTACGGAATCGATACACAATGACAAACAATAGTTTTTAGGATGTGTAGGGAGTAACATGCATAGTGACATCAATCACATGAGTCGTTTGCATTTATGACAGCATTCCAGTTGACCAAGTTTGGTTCCATTAACCTGTCATGAACTTGACCTGACTTGGCCTCGGTTACCTAACATGACTTTGTAACTATATAGCATGACCATATACATGAAACAAGTCGCTAGTGTTGTCAAGAACACTCCTTTTGCCAATATATTGGAAGCACTTCAGAGCCCATTTTTGTATTCTGGCGCTGATAATATTTTTCACTTCTAACTTAACTCGCAAAAAATCGGCTGATTTTCATTTTTCGTGCTTTACACAACGCACCGGTCATTTTTAAGCAAGTACGCAAACAATAGCGTATATCGGCCGGTAAAATCTGGAGTTATGTAGGAAAAACCCGAGGGGTGGGCGGATTTCGTCCCCAGGGCACGTGTTAAAGTGCAATAATACCCAAAGCATAAGGCAATAATCACAACATACTAGGAAGGTACGTATGTACCGACCTAGGTATGTACTAAGTAACAGGCAAAGCTTGTCTGGTGTTATCAGATTTGAAACTTTTCAGAACAAAAGGTGACTAAGCTTACCAAAGGCCGGATCAATTTCTGGGAATAATATGTGGCAAAATCGTTTTTTTATTGTTTTTTTCTAACTTAAAACAGAAACCTAGCTTAACCCAACCTAACCAAACCTAACCTATTTGTTTGCTTCATGAGGGTGTATGTGCAAAACTTGTCTCATAGATGCGTACATTAAGCCAGTATTAAATGTTTTCTTCTTCTTTAGGTGTGAGATGTCGAAAGGAGCCCATGAAGATGTCGATCTTGCCCATGGAAGTGATGTCGTTTACAATATCGTATAAGTTCTTGAAGCTCAATTTTGAGCCAATAGCCTGTATATGTGCATCTGTTTCGTATATTTTGGGAGACACCTATTATAGGGATGCTTATGTCAATGACAATGATAAGAATGGCATACTATCAGCAAATTCTCTTGAAAAGTAGACCATATCATGAGTAATCTCTACTTGAAATCGCGTTCGTTACAAGATACATAAAAATATATAATGGTAACCATAAGCATGATACTTACACACAAACCACTGTTAGGAACGAGACATGAAGACTTCACAAACACATCAAGAAGCATGATGTCGATAGTTGTTTGGGAAGGATGTCTTCTTATTGTTCAATAGGTGGTGCATTCCATCTTATTGCACGAATAATCTATCACTGCCTTATACTGCAATAAAACCCTTAAAGTTTGGTAGCCCGGTCCTACCACCCGAATCTTCCTTGCTTGCCAACCCACCAGTTATCTCTTATTCAGGGTCTAAACACCCACATACCTCTTCTTGCTATTCTTTTTTAAAAAAAAATCATCCAACGTAGTCTGTCTCTTCATCTTAGCGACCCACAGCATCAACATACGAAGCGTGCTGCTCAACTGGGCTTAATTGGACACACGCACAAAACATCCCGTTCAAATTTCGCTTTCGAAATCTGGCTCACTGGGTTTGCTTGCCCGTTACTGGCTAAACTAAATTCATGAAGCTATCTTACTAAGGAATAATGAAACTGATGATTTTGTCAACTCTTGCTGTAAGTGCTGTAAGCAGAACTTAAACAGCATAGAACCTTCGATGTGTGTCAGAATCTACTATGCTACCATATTGAGCTTCCAAACAATTATGAAAATAACTTTAAAATTGGAGATTCTTTTACATGGAGCGCTATTTTCAAAGTTACCGTATTTTAATATAGTTTACTTCTGTTGGTTTCGGGGGAAAAGACATGATGGCCCCCCTTTAAGGCGTTTCGGAGGGCCCATGGCCGGAATGGCCCCCCTTGGATTAGCCAGTGTGCAGAGTTCGCCTTCGCAGCAAGATGTATGTTTCAATTTTGAAATATTATTTGCATATTTGTTGATAGTGTATTGTTTGGTGGACATCATGCAAACTAGCACATGTATAGACAGTAATTGCGTTGTTCGGTACAACGTTTGCGAATTTCTACAAAATCTGCATCTTCATGTTGTGTTAAGCCAGGAGACGTCAAGCTGAAATGTTGACTCGTGAATCGTTCCATCAGGTGCTGTATTTGAACTTAATGCTGAGAGGTGCAGAATTCTGAAGCTGTGAAACATTCTCTGAGGAGCTTGGTGCAAAAATGATGTGATGTATCCTAGTTTATGGTGTGCATGATGGGCGAATAATTATAAATGCATGGTGACAAAACCATCTGTGGAAAGATCTGGGCATGTACATGGACATGGCGTTGTGGCGATTGTGGAAGGTGGTTTGCTAGGAGCCGAGTCTGACCACGCATCGTATGCTGACATTGTGCACTTTGGGATTGCAGAAGCCAATAAGATGAGTCCGTCGGCAAAGCCTACCCGCTTCGCGGTCCAAGCTTGGCTTAAGGAGAATCTCCTGCTGATCGCCACCTTATCAGGCGTTTTCATGGGCGTCATCCTAGGTATGGCACAGTTGAAATACTTCATATGGTGTTAAGCATGCATGTATATGCATATGTATATATACGTACATGTATACATGCATGCATATATATATATATATATAGGTACATATATGTGAATATATATTTGTATACATATATATATATATATATATATATATATATATATATATATATATATATATATATATATATATGTATATATATATGCATCCTCATGTACTATCATACAGTGATGATGATCCATCCTCCAAAAGGATGTGGATTCTGAAGGGTCATCCTAACACTGCTGTCTTTCACACTTGTGTCCTCACCATGCACGCAATGTTGCAAATATTAATGTCTTAGCCTTCCTCGTAGTCCCTGGGTGCGCCCCTGCTCCAGCATGGCATTAGCCTGCGACAGTCATTGTTCACGTGGCGAGCAGAACGGCCGAGGTTCACATGACGCGGAAGTCTGTGCGGGAGCACGTGGTGACCACGGCTCCCGACTTTAATCTCACGTCTGGTGGCCGGCCGGGGCGTGCCACGGACGCTCTGTGCTCTTGAGTTCACCGGCTGAACGTCGGTCGCGTGGCTCCCGGCGGCGTGTATCGCTAGAGGCGTCCCGGACGATAATATCGGTTGCAAGTCATTTCCGCTCACCAAGCGAGGAGAGGGCGACAGGTGTAACTTTGGTGTACCCGTAAGTGTATCGGGAATTCATTTAATTGTGTTAGTCCCGGGGGTTAGGTGGGTAGGACGCACGATGTTATATCACACACATTACAAAGACGCCTTGCGTTACCTTATAGCAAAACATTACATTGAATGGGAACTCGTCAAGCTTTGAATGGCCTTCCATATAAGGTTAAGCGTTTAGGAATTGTTTGACGTGTGATATTTCGGGTACGGTCCACGATCACATATCAACCCAATGGCGAACCACTACAATCGCATATACCCTATGATCACCATGACCGCTTATGATGATAGCTCTTACCCCAGTACTGACAGCAACTTTTTCTCGGTACTGCTGACGGCTCCATCCCTAGTCATGGTGGCAGCTACCTTTCGGTACTGATGACAACTCCCTTCCCGCTACTGGTCATAGTTCTTTCTCCGGTACTGATGACAGATCCGTTTCCCTACTGACGACAGCTCTTACCTCAGTACTGGTGATAGCTCCCTCGCCAGCACTGACGGCAGCTTCTCCATCAGGCGTGACGATCCGTCCCTACAAGCCGGACGAGACAACAAAACTGCTGATCGCCTACCCAGGAGAGCTGTTCATGCGGCTGCTGAAGCTGATGATCGTGCCACTGGTCATTGCCAGTCTCGTTACAGGTCAGCGACACGGTGGATCAGATATCACTGCTCATTTTACGGGCTGTTGAGACTGCACTATGGTGAGCAGAGGTCACTGATACCGTCAGCTGTTGGTGACACCATGATCACAGAACAATGGTCATCACAGATGCAGCCTGGTACAGTTGTAGGGGGAGAGGGGAGAGGGGGAGGGGCAGCACAGTCACGATGTTGTGCACACTGTCATATAGAATTTCCTCGATATAGGCGCCGTCAGTGCACTCCAACCTCGAATTCCCAAACTGTTCACCCGATCATCAGCGCCAAATTGAGACCATCAATTCAATTTAAAGCCACTTATTGGAACAGTCAATCCAATATCAGGCTCAATAGTGATACCTGTAGTGGAATAAAAACAACTTCACGTTCTCACCACCTACATTCTTAACCATCGAAGTTCGACATTTTTTACTAGTAGTGTGAGGGGAGGCCTATTTGCCTCCACATAATCCTTTGTTCGAAGCAATGTAGAGTGAAGCGATCAACTGAAATTTGAAGCTGCATCCTTGCAGTTTAGTGGCACTTCTAACATTTTCCTATAACTCTTAGCTGACCTGCCAGGTCAGGTCAAACCGGTTAATGTCGGCGTGCAAGCATCTGTCTTCGACGTAGTATTCGAACCCTGATGTAAAACAAATACGATTTCCTGCTTCATTATTGATGAAATGCGAACTGAAAGGCCGCACGTGCAAAGGTTAAGGTCAAGGTCAAGGTCAAATACTTAGAAGTGTGTGAAAAGATGGAAATTTCACAAAACAGATGGCAATTAGCAAGTTCGGAGTGTGACATTTTATATGCACTTGATGTATGCTAGCGCGACAGTCTCACCTGTTCAATTTCACAGCATGCTCTCTGGCTATCAGTCTCCGCTTTTTGTCACGTGACGTTGCTCATATATGACTTTTAGATTACACTTAAATGATTCTAAAATTTTATGAAACTCCTAAATTGTAGGCGACCAAACTCACCCTTGCTGCTTCTCAGGATACACGGTAAGTCCGAAAACGATCGCTTAAGTACTCGTTCGAGCTATCGCTTAAGTACGAGAGCTAATTTGCTGTTAGTTTTCCGCAGGTCAACGGTAGGTCAACATTCACAAAACAAACACTTTTCCCTTTCAACTACGCCCTTCCATTAGGACACACTTACCTTTCGCCTGCGTAAGCTGTATGGTGGCATTTGTGAACAATTTGTGAAATCGTTCCTGGTAATGGTGCAATACATAACGAGATGAGAGTACCCAGAATTATATCATCTCTCGGTTTCAACATAAGTCCGACCGTCATAAGTGTTGACTTCCTTTGAATTTAAAGGCGTGGGTGGGTAAGCGTCGTTACGATTCGTCTGCTCGATTCTACGGGGTAGTTGGATGGAAAGTTTCTGAAATATGCAAAACGGGATGGCAGAATCCATCCACACACAAGAATCGCGGTTCAAATAATCGCACATGAGTTGATTGTAGTCCTTCGTGACTCAATGTTCAGCCAAATTTCAGCATCATGAACCCAATCGTAAGCCTGACAGTAATGTCTTCAGTTCAATTGTGAGCACGATATTGGCATAATTGTGTAATCACCATCAAAATATTGGCATGGTCAGTGCTGTCCGAAACGACATATTGTCACCATCGAACCAATGCGAATCAATGTACCTTCGTACGAGTAAGTTTTTCTTGGGTGCTTAGCACAACTTAAACCCAGGCGCTCCGCCACGACCAACAAAATTGGGCGACGTCGGGCTTTTTAAGTGGATCATTCCCATGGCATAATATTAAGTGCAGAAAATGTTGAGTGCACGTGTCCCTTTCTGCTCCCCGCAATTTGTGGTGGGGCCCTTAATAACAACTGAACTTTCCACGGTACGTTGCCCAATATATCCACTAGCCAGTGCAATATTCAAGGGTGAGCAATTCTGGAATAAATTTACTTCTGTTTATAAATAATTCGGAACATGAAGTTATGCACCACCCTGCGCTTTTTGCAGATCTTACCTCCCCAAGGTGAATTTGAGGTTGCAGTAGATGATACGTTCTAACTTGCTACCGACCTACTACCGACCACGCTACAAATATCCACTGCTTTATAAAAATAAAGAATTTACTGCTAAATACTTTCGCCATCAATTTAGCCTGAACAATGGTTTTCTGGGCTTGGTCACGAGCATTCGTTCCGTAATTGAGCCTGCTTATAGTCAGAGTCCATCGTCAGCGTTTCGCAGACGAAATCACAAGATTGATCTTCGTGTAAGAGTTACAGATTTCGCACTAAGCAAGGTACAATATTGTATATCATCATATTAGACATATCCCAAGAGCTTCCACACCCAAATGTCTATTTTTGTGCGCATTCTTAAGAAAGCCTTTTCTCAGGTATGATTTATTTACAAGAAGCTCCATATTCCCCCGGAATCCTGGAACGTTTTTCGCTGTATTTGAGAACGACTTGAGTACGTTGACATTTTAATTTTGTTCCAAGCAATTATTATGCCATACACACTGTGTGCCAAATAGTAATGAACAACACTGTACGTCAAATAGATCAGTACCGGCACAAAGTCGAGTTTTGTGCCGGTACTGAACTCCTAACTGATCAACATACAACAGAGGGATGGCATGGTGTCTACCCACTCTAAAGATGGTGTCTACCCCTCGACAAAAGAAAGTCAATAAATACTGTCTCATATCACGGCGCAAAGAGAGCAGCGGGAGGACTGCTGCCTCTCCCACAGGGAATAATCGAGCGCATCCTATAGAGAGGGACTGAATGCACCTTGCACTGAGCGACACATCATCTGCTAATGGAAGTGACGCAACACATCAATAGATCTACACCCCCATGTGGATGCAGAGCAGATTGCCCACCACAGGGGGGCGACCGTTTCGTGAAGCTCCGGTACCGGTGCCACGCCGGATGCCGGTATGTGGCTGAGGTTGCCGCCGACAGCAGACGATGCGGTGATTCCCAGCGCCGGCCGGGCCCACCTCTGACCTGGCCGGCTGACCTGGCCGGCTGACCTGGCCGGCTGACCTGGCCGGCCGCCGGGCAGTGACGGCCTTGCGAGGTCGCTGTGCCGCAGCAGCCACGTTTCCATGTGGCGGGTCGGGTGTGTGTGTTGTGTCGGGACGGCGGGCTGACCGCCGTACAGTCCGGAGAGCTGCACGATATGCGTGGCACCAGCCATCGGCCGAAATTGTGCTGTCGAACTGTAGCCTATCACCCGGGATCAGATATTTCCACCCTCTCAACATCACAGATTGACTCCGAGGTGGATTTAGGAAACTTTGTAGATTCCTGAACGCCCACTGAATGCACTAAAATACCCTGAATAAGCGCACCCCTACGTAAAAAGTACGATAGCCAAACAAAGCTGAATGTCAACATAATCGGCCTTATGATACACATTGTGGTGATCTGGTTTTTGCGTGACATTAGGTTATGTTTCATACGTGCCCTTTTGTATAAGATGGGCTGTGTTGAAGCAACGCGATATATTACTGGTCGTTCAATACTGTGCTGTGCATTGTGAATACTCTATCCCATTGGGTCGTCAAGAGCAATGAGTTTGTGGAAGCACGAAACAAAAGGGCAAGTAGCAAGTATGGCAGTTTTTCGGAGGGAAGGGTCGCTTTGTTGGACTAATTTACTTTTAAAAGGTTCCCCTCTATTCATGTCCAAAATATGGGTATAACTTTGTATGCTTTTGGAAGCGAACTTGTCTCCTCCCCTCCAACGTTGGCTTTGCCATCCAAACAGTTTTAACTTTTAAGATGGGAATATTTGGTATGCCCCATTCCATTTGGGCCCTTCCATTGTCTCCATTCATTGTACCTAGCCAATAATGTTCCGAAACCTATACATATAACCCAGAAATAAGAAACCATCGCCATTATATTCGCTATACGCCCTCTGTTGCACGGATTTGCCTGTGGAATGGCAAACTTTAGCGGGCAGGATGTCAACATTTCCATCAGATTTAGGCCCCTCAGAAGCCACGCGGACTTCCAGTGCTGTAATCGTTGCATCACTGAAGAAGGGGTTTCCACGGGGAAGCATTCACAGTACGCAGGCGCTGAAACTGGCAACCATCACAGTATATTTGCCATGTGAAAAGGGAACTCGCTGTGGTCATCATTGATGAGCTCTGAACCAAGTGCTGCGCTTCTTGTTTTTGGTAGGCGGCAAAACATACAGTTCAAGCTATGTGGACGGAGCCTGGCTAAGAATGCTGTGTTAGCACATGCAGCACGCGCGGACATCAGCCACTGGGCACGCTAGATCACTGGCTTGAAAGCATCTTCTCCACGAGAAATTAGCATCGACCAATGCACGACCGTTTCTCAAGTAGGTGTATCCACTTAGTGACTGGAGAAAGGGGAGGAGGCAGGAAGCCTTGCTTTTGCTTTAAACCAGGCCTTGAACTACATTTTAGGCGGCTCCACAGGTGGTCAGTTAGGTTACGCGAGGTGCTGTCTCCAGAAATTGCATAGTACCCTGAAGCAATATCAAATGACAGATCGGACTGAGGCGACACCTGTAAATATCAGAACAAGCGCGATCTCCCCCCGGAAAGCAGCTCGAATGGTAGCTCCGAGGGCAAAGTTAACTTCTTGAATGCCATATATTACCTGCAGAAAACAGAACTGGGCTCCCTTGCACGCAAAAGGACATGCGTCTGCCTGCAAGGCCCAGCACAGGTTACAACGTCGCGTGTTCGCTCAGTAAAAGTTTCCCCAGTGGTAAAAGTGTCGCAAAAATACCGAGCGCGGCAGCGCAGAACAATTTGCGGTGCTAATTGGTCTTGTTTCTTTTCTCCTTCCGCAAGTCTGTTTCTTTTCTCCTTCCGCAAGTCTGAGGTCCATTTGGCTGGCACATCTCCACAGATGGCGTCGCTAGTTTTCACTGAGGCCGGGCGATGCTCCGCAGTGTGCAGGTCGTGGCCTGTCCTGGACCTCTGCATACGTCCGGTGTAGTTAAGATGTTGTTCCAAGCTTGCGACTTCAGTAAGGATCTGTCGAAATTATTAATTTTTGAAAAGGAGGTCTGGTGAAGTGGTCTTGACGCAGGAATGTTGTTTCACAAAATGAGTTCGGAAAATGACCATATGTTCACGTTGGGGAGGGGCGAAATAGAAAATAGGTGCCCCTGAAACCTGTCGGAGCAGGACAACGTGACCAGGAAGGCGTATGCAAGTGAGAATTGGCGATGATGATGAGTAAGTGTACAAGGGAGAGTGGGAGGAGATGGGAGGAGGCCCGGCCGATATCCAAAAGACCTCACAGACTCCTGTTGCTGCCGGCTACAATTATGCTGCGATAAGATCTGTTCCATTTCCAATGCTGACCAGCCCGCCGGGAATGAGAATTTCTGCCAAGCCGTTCTGGCGTGAGCAGCTCACCGCCTGTATGCCGGGAGAGGAGTCTTCCGTCCCATCCCTCCGATTTTATATGAGAGGACGCCCCCGTTCGGAAGGTATGCTGGGAGAGGACGCCCCCGTCCGGTCGGTATGCTGGGACATGAGATCTCGTCTCGTCGGTGTGCTGGAAGAGGAGGCTTCTACACCGCCGGGTGCCGGGAGCAGTGTGTTGGAGTTGAGTTAGTTGGACTTCACTGATTCCGGAGTGACTCATCTTTTTCACTGAAATGTGTTGGAGTTGGAGTCATTCACGCACGTCCCATCCGAGTCGGAATGATTCTACTTTGTTTAAAATAAATTGGAATTAATTCCACTTAAACTCCTAATGGTACTGTGTTACTTGTTATAAAGCAGCTCGTGCATCATAATTAAGTTCAAAGCAGGGATAACATTTCACTGTTCAACTACCGTTCTGGATCTCCGTGCAGGGATACCAATGCGATGCACGTCTGGAACGCGAGATAGTCGAGAGTCGGACACGCGTGAAATTGTCAGCGTGTGTGGTGTGCTCTGAGGGTCGGTGTGTCACAGGGGTGTTGTAAGAGGAATATCTGCCCCATTCATGAGTTATTTGGCTGTGCCACGTGATATAAGGGTCTCGCCCTCAGTGACATCACAACCAGTGGTAGTGATTCCGTCAGGGAGGGTTCCTCTGTTACGGAGCCTTCGTTCTTCGAGTTTTTCCACAAGCAGGAAAGAAGAGAATGGTGTGAGAAATGGTGAAGCTATGGGGGGAAGCCGACATTGAGGGGACACTTTCCCCTTATAAGTATATGAAACAGTATCCCTGGGCAGGAGGCTTCCTGTCCCGCCGGTGCACACTGTGATAACTGGAGGGAAAAACTGGCCATAAATCATAGCGGACAAAGTATGCTAATTACCGGGGTGATTTTGGCCTTAGTCGAAAGAGCTTAAAATTTGGATCATATGAAGAAGATTTATTGTCTTAAATATTGCCTAACCCAGGAATGTCAGAGGTTATACCTGCTAGAGGGAAGGAAGTATTCCGCTCCACTCATTTTGCTTCCGCGAAATATCTTGGGAATCAATTGAGATAGATAGCTCAAAGTGTGCACACACTTACATGAGTATCCAGTGTACCTTGTCTTAAACTATCGACGTCCGGTCTTCCATGATGACATCATGATGACGTCATACGTGAAGTCCACTGGCGTTCCTATATTTGATGATTACTAGTGAGCGTTTGTTATACGAGTATTCTACAGTGTAAATGTGGCCTTATAATTCCTCCGCAGAATAGATCCAAGATCTTGTCCTAAGTGGCTGAAATTACGCTAAAGTATTTCACTAAGATATGTACTCAGGTTGGCTCACTTCAGAGCTTCTGAGAGCCCCGCGAAGCTTGCTGGGCCGATTCGGTGATGACCCCACCTGTCGCAACACGAAAGCTGCGTCCTTCATGCCCTCAGTACGAGCACTTTGCCCAGCAACCTCCACGAGCTGCAGGGAACTGTTGAGTAACTCTCGAGGATGCCCGATGCTGAGAACTGGCGCTGAGGTGATCGTAGATTCCAGTTGGTCGCCCACGCGCTCTTTCCACGGTCTCGTCACCAAGGCGGGTCTTGGCTTCATCATCATTCACGACGTGGTCACTACGCTTCAGGACACGGAAAACACCTCGTATCCCGAAAGATTACTCACAAACTGATTTCTGAATTTGTTCTGGGCTCGCATGCACTTAACCCACTTTCCTTTTAAGTTCTTGGCGATAAGTCGGTCGCCTTTCTCAAGTCCACAATCGACGACTCACTTCGGAGGCATCCCTGATGGATTTTCTCCATGATCAACTGCAAACTATAATTAAACACGCACACAATAGTTCCCACGCCCAGACGCTTTTGCACTAGTTAAGAAGTCCACCAATTCCTCTTCTGATGCGCACCTCCGTGTTCACTGTACACAAAATTCAACCACAATGACCCGAACTTTACACGCAAAGACAACTTCCCTGCCGTGGGAGACTCTGTGCGCGACCTATTTCGACTCAGTCGCTTCGTCAGTCAGGGAGCTTTTTGGTATAGCAAGCACTGGATCAGGTTACCAGGTCAAGACACCCCACCAGCCGACGCGTCGCGACGTCCGACTACTGCGACAACATTTGTGCACGTGTTCGTCGTTTTTTTACACTTAATGTTGTCCATGTTCATTGACTTATTTCTATGTCAAATCTTGTGAACATTTTCATAAAAACTGTGACTTCGTCTCCTTTCATCATTTTCTCATACAATGGCGCCAGAAATACGGAATAAAAATAGTCTAGAAGTGCGTTTATGGCCAGTTTTTTCCTTGAGATATCACACAGTGCGGTGTCCTGTCACGCCAGTGTGCCAAATAGAGAAGGTCCTGACCAACCAGTGTTCCATGAGAGGAGGTCTTATCCCGTCGGTGTGCTGGGAGAGGAGGTCCTATCCCGCCGGTGTGCTAAGAGAAGAGGTCCTGTCCCGCCGTGCACTGGGAGAGGAGGTCCTATCCCGCCGGTGTGCTAAGAGAAAAGGTCTTGTCCCGCCGTGCACTGGGAGAGGAGGTCCTATCCCGCCGGTGTGCTGGGAGAGGAGGTCCTATCTCGCCGGTGTGCTAAGAGAAAAGGTCCTGTCCCGCTGGTGTGCTGGGAGAGGAGGTCCTATCCCGCCGGTGTGCTGGGAGAGGAGGTCCTATCCCGCCGGTGTGCTGGGAGAGGAGGTCCTGTCCCGCTGGTGTGCTGGGAGAGGAGGTCCTATCCCGCCGGTGTGCTGGGAGAGGAGGTCCTGTCCCGCTAGTGTGCTGGAAGATGAGGCTCCCGTCATGCCGGTGTGCCAGGAGAGGTTTTGTCCCGCCCGTATGCTGGGAGAGGGGTACTGTCCCAGCGGTGAGCTGGAAGAAAAGGTCCTGTCCCGCCGATTTGCTGGGAGAGGAAGTCCTGTCAAACCGTCGTGCCAGAAGAGCAGGCTTCCTCTCCCGCCAGTGTGCTGGGAGAGGAGGCTTCCTTCGCGCCAGTACCGGCCGTCCTGGTATTGATCATGCCGGGGCGGCAGCGGTGTCGGCGGTGGCTTCGTAGCTGGGTGGCAGAGCGCCAGTCACATGGGCCGCTGGGAACAGCACGAGCTCCGGCTCCTCTCCCCGGTTGCAGCCGTCTGGACCCGCGCTGGCGGTCAGTGACCACAGTCGCCGCCAGAGATGTGTCTCCTCAGGGGTGGAGCCTGCCACGGACGGCGTAGCAGAGTCTGGCGCAGACTTGTCTGATCTATTAAATGTCGACAGATGTAGTAGGAAGCGAGCCATGGAGTGTTCATCCCCAAGAACGTTTACTGTAGTAACGCCGTAACAAATGCTTCAGGATTAGTAATGTCCAATAACAATGAATGAGTACTCGCTTAAACCGTAGTTTTATTAACAACCACGTTAAATTGCGTGCCGAACTTAGAGTATAGATTCTTCTTATAATTTTCATAGTTTTTGCGGGTGTAGCGTTCATAACGTAATGCTGAAATATCGTTTGCCTGTGCTAAATGTTGCAACATGGCTTGTCATATGGTCGTTTGATGAACTCGACACTGACCATTTCATCCCTAGCTGGTTTCTTCATGCCAAGCCTGGCATTTGACCGTGCTTTGTCTGGTGCTTTTTAAGGATTACCATATGACACAGTTAAACAATAATATGGTGGAGCAGACCCGAGCTGACATGCACCGAAATATAGCGCAGCGCTGCAGTGCAGCACGGCTGCGTTGTAGTAAACCACGTCTTCGGCACGGCAGGATGGCTTGAAAATGACGTGGATAGTAAAGCATGCACTTTCCTGTAAATGTGATGCGATTGCATTCTCCACATTTCAAGTAACATTTACTATGTCAATTCAGGACCTCCTATGAGATCAATACCCAGACGGAATATCTTCTTTTGCATCTGTCTAGTTCCAGTTAGCTTGTAGCTCCATATTATAATGTCAGAAACATCTGGCATCTATGTTCATAGTTGGGACTATGGATATGGAAGGCATAGTATTCAATGTTATGAATGCTCGATTGGTGACGTCTACCTGGCCCTGCTGGAACAGTTACTTCACCGCCCAGCCTTGAAGCCTTGAGTCATCCAAGCCTACCGACAGACTGGCCTTCTGACCTTCCAGCCTCATGATCTTCTGACAACAGAACCATGCGCTGTATGACCAACGTAGTCGATGCGCGCCCTTAAGCCCAAATAATCAATCAGTAGTCGATGCGCCCGTAAGCCCAAATAACCAGCCGACAACCGAACCATCCAGCCACTCCAGGGACCTAGTCTCCCGACCTCATGATCACCGAATCTCCTGATCTGATCTCCCGACCATTGAGCGACTTGGTCGCCCGATCCCATGGTCAACGAACCTGCTGACCTCCTGACCTCTGACCTCCATCGGCAGTCTGGTGGTCGCGCCACAAGTTTCCAGAGTTTGGCGGACTGTCAGCGGTAGTTTTGCAATTTTCACACGTGAAACGTCAAAAGATATGTCCGCTACTCATGTGTGCTTCACAGAGGGCGCAGAGCCGTATACGGCTCTGTTACTGGCTACCTTGCGAAGGGATAGAAGTATGCCTCTATTCCTTCCCAAGGTACCGCGAAAACACAACTAAGAGTAGCAGTGCGAATGGCCCCCACCAGCCGGAATCCCCGATTTGATCAGATATATCCGCACCCTTTTGCTAATCCGAAGTGCCTTGTGTTGAGATGAAAAATAGACACATAAATAGACACTACGATAAATAGACACATCTGCCACCGATGCATTTTGCCACACCTCGGGTGCTATTCACAGATGTGATGCACCCCCTTCCCAGGGGCTCACGGTCTCGGGCAGATGGAGGGTGAAGATACCATTGGTTAGTGATCGCCCGCCAGCGTATTCCCCGACTGGCGCCCCTTTGTGACCGAATTTTAGGATTCTTTCAACAACTTTGGAGCCCTTTTACTCGTGTTTTTTTTTTTGTCATCCGCCCCCATTTTTGTGTGACTTCGTTAGAAATTGCCATTTCTTCGAAACCTCGCTAGGCAGTTTTGGTGCCCGTAGGAAGTTCGCCGTTTACCCGTATAAGTATTCTAACTATGATGCTGATGTGCACTTTAGCATTGACCTAAACTGAGGAATAGAATTGCATTGTTATCATTGCTGGCCAAGATGCGCCATATTGGCACACTTCACGCCTGTGACCAAGTGTACCAATAAACCCGGCTAGGTCAAAGGCACACTTGACGAATACAAATTTCTAGTTTCAAGTGATAAGCTTGCAGACTTTGTCGCTTTCCAGCACGATTTTGACGAGAAAGTATTGCGTGTTATGTTGGTTTTCGGGATATTTGCGCCGGGTTGTATCTTCCAGGTCTTCGGAAATATTTGGTCGGGCCTTCTCGCTCTCAGAATCTCCCAAATGTGCGTACTTTCTACTGCGGGGAGATCTGCCCTCTCCAGCTCTTATTATTGCAGAAAATTCATTCTTAGTTAATATTGTATGGTCCCAAGTCGAGTATGTGCTTTAGCTTGATGCCACTACCCTGTTCTATCCAATGTTCTCCAAAAGCTTGCTATGATATGAATAATGTTCATATACAATACTGCTAAAATGCATCGGGAAATGTAGGAATGTATGCTACCCAGATCAATTTTCGTTGGCCTGACATGGCAGTCACGTAACCCCCTAAGCTCCAATAAGCGACAGATTGGCCCTCTGCCAGAGTCGAATGTGTGTCAGTTTGGAATGTGCGCTAGCACGCAGGCAGATCAGGCTGACATGCAAAACAGTCGCCAGTCGTCAACCAGAAGATCTGCGCACGCCAGTAACTCTTACTCAGCGTAGAATGTTTATTACAGAACCGTGCTGACGATCGTAGTCTGCTTGTTAGGATTGGGTGGCGACCGAGATGACGTCATGCGGTGTTTGTGTGTGTGCTCGGCCTGTGCGATTGGCGCAGGCGGTGATTGCATGGCCGGTCGATCAGCATTGGCTTTCTGGCTACTTTCATCATACAACGTGATTACGGGAACGTTGATCAATAGAGGTGATTTGTGATTTGTGTATTGTTTGTTTTATGCTGCCAGGAGGCTACCAGAACGTTATAACGGGAAGTAATTATTTTTCGAGTCCCGTCCTCAAGGGGCTCCTCTAGCTCGAAGTAGCCGATCAAGCTCTTAGAGCACGTGTTCCCAGCCGTGCTTAGAAAACCCCTTCACCAGCCTCAATCCAGACCATTTTTGACGCGCTTCGTGGTCGCAAAATGGTCCCTGGCTTGATCAATGTGGACTATAGCCTATTAGCCTCCTTGGTTGCGTTGCTCCATACTGCTATTTTGAATGCAAATATGCCGTTAGTACTATGATGAACGTGCTTCATTCATGGTGGAAAAGCTGGAGATATATCTGAACGTGTCACTGACACGTTCAGAGATCAACGTCACCGAACCCGTTAAGGTGAAATGCCTGGAAATGTATGATGAACCGTTGAACAGAAGTTTTTTAGCAGATGACACAGATGTGCACACATCAATTGTCAGTAGTTTTCCAAATTTGTTAGGCGATGGCATGCATGACGGAGGCTTTACCACAGAGGAATAGCAGGTGGTGTGGGGGTAAATCCTCCAAGATTCAGTTTTCAGTTCAGTCACAGGGTTAAGTGCCAGGGCTAAGTCACAAACCTTTCGGTTCGCACCATGGCGTCGCCTGGACTGTTAGTTGCTGGCCTGGGTTCCTGCTTCGTCCCACCGCGGGTCGGATGGGCGTGACCCAGCAGCATCGCAGACTGACCGGTGTGCCAGAAAGCCCGTGACGTCAGCCACTCAGACAGGCCCCACCAGGGACTCGTCTCGCGTGCTAACGGCGGGGCAGTGGATCAGCAGTCAATTACTGACGGGCCCCCACAGGCACGGAACTGTCTGATTGCTTTAACGCTACTCCGGGGGTCAGCTGGGCGGTGACGATGGCCCCCGAAATAGTCGATGCACCCGACCCCCCCCCCGTTAAAAACTTCCTAAGCGAGTCTCTGGGTCACACGGTACCCGCGAGATGGAAGGGGAGGGAAACGCCCCGACGGTTCGTCTGTTCGCTTGTCAGCCATCCTGTCCGGTCCAAGTATGAAAACAACACGTTGGACTGGCACTGACAACAAGGAACTCACGTTGACAACAAGACTAAGAGCACCTCGGTGGCCGTGGCTATGGCAGCTGCCAGCTGTCTCGATGGCCGTAGTTGTATGAAGCTGCCAGCTGTCTCTGTGGCCGTGGTTATGGCAGCTGCCAGCTGTCTCAATGGCCGTGGATATGGCGGCTGCCAGCTGTCTCGGTGGTCGTGGCTATGATAGCTGTCAGCTATTTCAGTGGCCGTGGATATGGCAGCTGCCAGCTGTCTCGGTGGTCGTGGCTATGACAGCTGCCAGCTGTTTCGGTGGCCGTAGCTATGGCAGCTGTCGGCTCTTTCGGTGGCCGTGGCAGTGGGTAGCTGTCAGCTGCCAGCTGCCCACTGATTTAGCTCGCTTCCGAAGGTTACGCGCTCTGCTGGGCGTTTATTGGGATGAGGATGGGGGATGCGGGTGACCCCTTCACAACCGTTGGTCTCCAGTTTCATTTCACCCGTCCGGGTGAAATTTGAAGGAGGAAGAGGGCTAACCGGGCCAGTGGGCTTCCATGTTGCTAGCTAACGGTGACCTGCAACAAGAGTCTGGATAGTCTGGATCAGGCGAGATAAACTAAGGAGAATGCACAGTTTTTGGTGTGACTGCGGCGATACTAAATCTATGTCTAAAACTGTTCGGCAGATCAGATGATTAACCGCCCAAGAGTATCTGTGTACTTTGGGTAGTTTTTGCCGCGATCCCGTGCACATTGCTGGCAACAACTGTTAGTTTTCCCGCTCTCTGTCGGGCGCAAGACGCCAGCCAGGCTCAACACCTCCAGAGACGATGTCATGCTACTCTCCTCTAGCCAGTAGCTGTTAGTATTCTTCTCCGTTTGTCGCTGAGTTCGACCACGACGGACTATCGCTCCACCGTGTTGAATTTTGCAACTCTTTTTCATTTTAGACTGCTCCCCGGTCCTCAGTCAATCTGCACATGTCGAGTTCTGATTAGTGCCGTAGATATCCGCCCACGATGCTCCGGGCAGGTGTGACACTTGCCACCATAGGATGGAGATGCCGACTGATGTCTGGTGATGTGCCATCTGGCCCCTACCTCTGCTATTGGCTATTACAATAACATCATCACAAGCATCATTTATTAATTAACCTGGACAGATTGACATTAAGTGTCTGAACTAAAAAGTAAGTTCGGAACAGGGGTGTCGATTAAAAAAAACATTGGGGGGGGGGAAGGGGGCCGAAGTGCCAACGCACTAGACCCCCGTCCCCCAAAAGAAAACTCATCGGATTTTGCTCACTATATTTTGAAGTCTCACAAATTCTGGGTTTTTATTCCACGAGGTGTATGCTTATGTTTATTCAGCATCCTCGCCAACGGGGAAAATCGTCCCATAACTGATCAAGTCACATAATTAAAAGAGCAGTGCACAGTGCATGTCAGCATAACAGCTCTGAGTAATAGCATGCAACTGCAGTGTCATACAGTGGGCTTGGATCTATCGTCGTCATCGTCATCGTCATCGTCATCGTCATCGTCATCGTCATCGTCATCGTCGTCATCGTCGTCATCGTCATCGTCATCGTCATCGTCATCGTCATCGTCATCGTCATCGTCATCGTCATCGTCGTCTTCGTCTTCGTCATCGTCATCGTCGTCACCGTCACCGTCACCGTCACCGTCACCGTCACCGTCACCGTCACCGTCACCGTCACCGTCACCGTCACCGTCACCGTCATCGTCATCGTCATCGTCACCGTCACCGTCACCGTCACCGTCACCGTCACCCTCCACCCTTCACTCCACACACCAAGAAGCACACACCGGCTTAAATAAATAAAAAATTCAGCGATCAGATGCCGGCTAAAACACACCGGTCTTGATGGAGTATCGTAGCATAACAGACCTGAACGGTGGTGACGATGGGTGAAAGTATTTCCTTGTTGCCTAACATTAGGGAGGGGCGAAGCCAAGGTTGTGATGGGGCAAGTTCAAGATCGGGGAATGGATACAGCTGCCACAAAAGCAGACATCGCAAACAATGTCCTCTGATTAATCATATGCGTTGGTGTCAGTGATAAAATATTCGTGAAATAGAGTGGGAATGTCACTTTCTGAATACTCAATCGACATCCTTCTCCAAGAAGTATCGACATCCCGCTCCTTGATGCATGCCTATGAAGTCTTCGCGTCTCTTTTCTAACAGTATCTCGTTTATATGTAGCATGTGTATGTTCTCGATACACATGCTACATATATGTTCTCAATATATGTGCAATGTGCAACATTTTGTAAAGTGGGAATAATGGCAAAAGCCAAAACATTTTTCAAATCGGTGGAATTGGTATGGTCCCCGCCCCCGTGGGTCAATTTTTTTCGACCAATTCTCTTTTGGGGGGCTCCAGCCATATATTGAGGCTCTTAGGGTTCCGCTGTATTTAATTGAGGCGTTTACTTTTCGCACATGTGTTGAAACCCCAGCACAACCTTGGCTCTTCTGGTATGATTCATCGGGATCCCAGCGTGACTTTTCTGGCCCAGGTGTGTAGTTTCTGGGGGGCTCAGCAGTTTTGTGGGTTCGACTCAAATTTTCGTGACTTCTGAATTATTTATAGTCCGAGTCCCGGCCTGATTTTTCGGGCACCAGACGTTTGTGTCTCACCGCGATTTTTCGAGCTCCGTTATACCATTATTTCGGGACCGTACGCAAATTTTGAAGGCATCCGGGGGCACGTTTGGAGCTCTGGAAAGATGTTCCTGACCCGGACATGTGTTTTTCGGAATCTCTCCTTATTTTAGAAGGCATCGACGTACTTTTTATGGAGTTCAGGTGTGGTTTTTGGGACCATGCTGTGCTTGCAGAGAGGAATATGTTATGCCTCGACCGAATTTTTTGGTACTACCGCCAGAATTCTGGGTCCAGTACGTGATATTTGTGCATATCGTCGCGGGTTGTAATTAGCTGCGCCCAACGCGATTTTGGTGAACCCCGGTGCAAATTTTCGTGGGCCTGGTGTAAGTTTTAAGGCGCTCGGTGTATTCACTTTCAACCCACTACGCGAACACTGGGGCCCCGACGCGAATGTATCGGGCCCAGTGCGATTTTTTGGGAACCGGCGCGATTCTTTTGAGCCTGCCCTTTCAGTATGGGGTGGGCGGGGTGGCATTTTTCCCTTTGGTACGCCACTGCGGCTGCTCGACGTGTTTTTTCTTCGCAGATGGCACCATCGAGAGTAGAAAGGCCCGTCGGATAATTTTATTTCATGACATATTCTGAGTTGTCCGGTGCTCTGGTCAATTCGATAGTCCCCTTGTGGTTTTTGGGGTCAAAACTATTCTTGTAAGCGCCCTCCAGTATATTTTTGGACCCCAGTACGATCCTTCGGGCTCTCGGTGCGTTGTTTTTTTTCGGTGCCTCAAAACATTTTTTTTTTCGGGGACCGACGCCTTCCTAATTTGTGGATCGTCCATGCAATTTTTGCCGCCCGCAGGGTGACATTCTAGGGAGCTATTGGCTTTTGGGAAGTCAGCTGCGACTTGTGGGGCCCCGACGCGGTGTTTTGCCCCCCAGTGAGATTTTCAAAGGAAGTGGCGTGAATTTGTTTTGATTTAAGTGCGATTTTTGGCTCCTTGGTCACTTGTTTCGATCCATTGCGCGAGTTTTAGTGACTACGATACGTTTTGTGGGGCCCAACACGTTTTGTGGCTTTTGGAGCCATTGTTGGGATCCCAGAGTTAAGTTTCGTGTCCGGTCTGTTTTTATTTTCCCCGGCTTAATTTTTGGGTGACATCAACAAGACTTTTAGAGACCCGATGAGACCTATCATACCTCTGGAGTGATTTACAGTGGCCCGGGCGATAATTATTGATATCCCAGGCTCAGCGCGATTTTCAGGGGGTCCCGGCCCGACCGTTTGTGGCCCAGTTGTGATTTTCTGGAACCCGGTACGACTTTTTTGGGGTCACAGCGTGATTTTCAGTGGCCCAGTTGGAAGCTTTTGAGGCCCCAGCGTTATCAGAGACCCCTGCGCGACTTTTGGGGACACCCGATGTGATTTTTGCTGAGAGCAAGCGGGATTTTTATGGACCGTGTCGTAATTTTTTTCCTGAGCTCGGCGGATTATTGGGGGCCCCACAACCTATCAGGAGGGTGGGGGGCAACTGCCCACAATGCTCTCCCCCATTCGGTATGCCACTGTGCAATGTAATACTGTAATATAAAAATCCAGGGGTAGTTCATCTGGTTCATCACTAACACATGATTTCAACTCCCAAGTTCTCCAGACAGTTTGAGGAAAGTAAAACATCTGCTACGTGGATCGGCAAGGATGGAGGAAAAGGCAACAGGGATACAATGTAATTCAGATCACAGTAGTTAGTTACAATATATGCCTTCTTCCACAGGCTACTTTGGAGATGGATGCGTTCCTGAAGTTTTGTCAGGGTTGGAGTTGGAGGTGGATGGAGCAGCACTGTGAAGGACATAACATGTGGCTCAAAGGACTTCTACATTCAAAGGAATACACTTCCTTCATCCGCTTCAAACATGATTCAAGAAAGCACTGTCACCGATTTTAAACACGAAAAAGAGTGGGCCACCTGGTGTTTGTAATGTTATTGAAGTGATATTGTTTGTCTTGTTAGTGAACTGATCACTTATATGATGATGTATAAGCGCTTCAACTTTGCCTGCCTCTGTCATGAAAACTTGTTATTTTCCAATGATATGAATATAAGATGCATTCAAATTACATCAGAAATGATCAGAATAACTTATTATCCACAAACCGGTGTATTTGTGAATTCATCATGGACGGTGATGAATTTATCATGTTTCTTAATACAAATGATGTAGATCTGACCTGCAAATTGGCAACTGAGTAAATGTTGTCAGCCCAGGAATCCATTCCTGAAAATATAGCACTTTCAAAATGTTATTGTTCTTTGTAAAGCAATAAGTGCAATGCTCTCATCACGTGCACCATGCAGCACAAAAAGAGAGATTATTGCAGTCTAAGGTAACCACAAAACAAGTTGTACACCCATTTTACATCCATGAATCATTCAAAGGTTTTGAATTATGTTAGGCCAGGCTTTTGCTGTAAGATAGTTTTTTTCCTTTAAAAAAAAAAAGTTTTTTGTTTGTTCAAAAACAGCTCAAGCTAGATTAGGTTAGGAGGCTTTTTACTTTGAAAATGTTTGTAAGCCAAAAAACATGTTAGGAAATTGTCCATTGGAAAATAATTGTATTTCATGGTAGGTTTCATTATGGTATGGAAGGCTAGGCTAGATTAAGTAAGGTTATGTTACATCTTCTTTTTCTTTGCTGTATGAATCTTATATAAAAATGTATCCTTTCGGCCCCGCCGCTCGGAATGTAGTCATTCATTCATTTGTACAAAAAAAAGATGTCTTATCAGTGTGGCAAGATAACCAGTGTTACTGGAGCTGCCCGGCCGCGCCGTCGGCGGCCAGGCATCCGGAAAGGTACCCGTTAGTTCCGACTAACGGGCCCGACACGTGTGTCTGACGCATCGGTGACGTTCACCCACCCCCGCGGCCATTACGGATGCATTATAGCCGCCGGGTGTTCAGCCAATCAGCATGGAACTATTTCATCTCTTGTAAGGTGTTGGCCAATCACGCCTGTCATGGGTTGTCGTCCATGGCGGAGTTGTCAAGAGAGACTGAGGTAGAACGGTCGCGAGCAGACGTTGGCTTGTCATCGTGGTGCCGGCAGATGCGCTTCTAAATTACTGTTGCCATCGTTTATCATTTGGCTACGCTAATCCTGCCCTCATCGCTGTTCTGGGCTTGTCGAGTCGCAATAGAAAATATTGTGCACAATAACGCAGACCTTTCAACGGTGGGGGATCGCAACGCGACGGTCCATAGACTTATCACTGCCAGGGAAGAAGAACTCCCCACATTACTCTGAACATTATTTTTCATCTTATATTACTCAAATCCAAGCCCCTTTTTGGGAGTCATGTTGCCTCCCTTTTGAAAAGTATGCATGTGCAGAGGAAATGAGTGGTTACATCGTGTTCAGCACGTTAATGAGAGATTACCGTAAACCAAAAAAAGGCCAGGCATTATTGCAGTTTAAGGTAACCACCAGACAAGTTCTACACACATTTTCCCTTCATGAAGCATACAAAGGAGTGAGGGTTGGTTAAGTCAGGTCAGGTTAGGCCTTGCTGTGATAAAAAGAAATATATTCAAAGCCTATAATCTTTTAAAATAGCAGTGCATGCTAGTTTGGGTTATGTTAGGCCTTTTAAGTTGAAAATAATTGAGAAAATTCCTGGAAAATTTCAATTAAAAAAAATTAATTTCTTGCATGGGAAGTTGGGTTGGGTTATGTAAGGTTATCTTGCATCTTTTTTAACTTTGTTTTTATGCTATATAACCTAACTCCACACCTCTTTTGGGTGTTATTAATACTCCCCATTGGAAATTATGTATTTCCAGAGGATAGGATGATAACTTTGTGCTTTTAGGTGTTTTATTAATTTTTGGAATATATTTATTTAATGAAATGTTTATGAATGTAACTAAGATGATGGTTTCACTCATTTTCTGTGCAGATTTTTAATTTTCACGTTGTGAGCAAAATAGCACAAAAAATGGCTTTGAGTTAGGTAGCATAGCATAAAAAATACATTAAAAGTGTAAGATAACCTGGCCTAACATCAGTCTAACCTGCCTTTGGAGAAAATAATTATAAAAACAAAACTGGAAAAATATCAGATAGTTTATTTCCTTGAAGTTTAAAAAACAAACCAAACCTAGCCTAATCAGAAATATTGTGTTTTTGATTTTTTTTAATTTTGATTTTTTGGCGAAAATCTCCCCAAAATGTAACAGAAAATTATCTTCCAGAAAGAAAATCCAACTCATATTTGTATTTTTCACACAATTTTCAATTTTGCAGCAAGAGGTGAAAAGCCAATCCACTATCCAATCCAAATCTTTCATTTAAGTACAAAATGAGCTGGTTGGTGTTATCTAAGTTTTCCAAGTAGCATGCCATTTTCTATTTTTTCCTTTAGCTTTCCTATCAGCACAAGAATTTCATAGGTTATTGGAGGCCCAAATCAACATTGAGGGGCCCAAGATCAACATTTGTGGGGCCATGGCCCCCACAAAATGATACAAATCGACGCCCCTGCTATGATTGTACAGTTCAAACTGGAATGTCATCTGATCCACTTATGCACATTAGTGTTTGTCCGCAAAATACGAGTACTTGACTCATGCTAAAATGAGATGGCAATGGTCGCGATCGGGTCGAACTTTGCCATCCAATTTTAGATGTTCACTGGAAAGAGCGGGACAAGTTTATAACTAACCTGATGAGCTGAAGACAAATATGTTTGCTTGTAGAAAAAGCAAGCAAAAATGAAGGTGACCATAACGTATGATTTTAGAAACGTTTTTGCAACCAAGTTGATGTCATATTTAAGAAAAAACCTTCGTCCGACGTCATGCAGACTTGAAGGATAACTTCGATCTACCCTCTGACAAACGTACCTTTTGTTTGTTATTTGTCACATGCGCGTCACACACTCGTGTGGTAAATAACAAGCAATGCTATTTTATTCAGTGCAGATGTTTATTCCAATGCAGGACTGCTTCGGTTCCATATTATTTTTGATGATCACAACCGATTCCTGTGTTTTGTGTTCCTGGCACTATGATTGACTCATGCATGATATGTATTATGAATAGGAAGCTTAACATTAATAGGTACTTATTTCTGGTTACTGTCATTGGTTTTTCGTGAATAACTTCAGTACCCCTGATTCTTTACTCGCTGGCAGCTTACAATTCGACAATTGTAATGCTAAGCATGAATAATTGTGCTGCGTTTTGCTCCCTACTTTGTGTCATGGCATACTATTCACAAAGACACATGCTTTATATCATTTTTTTTTCATAGCTTGCATTTGAGTCACAAGAATGGGCGCTGTATAACCACTGCAGTTGATGCGCCCTAAAACCCAAATAACTAACCAACTAACTGAGTCACAAGACTCCAGTAACTCATTGTGATTTGAATGATTGACTCATGATTCAACTAACTTTTTATAGAAAGATGTGATTCAACTCACAACTCAAGATATATTTCGGGGAAAAGAAATGATTCAACTCGTGACTCATAAAAATATTGATCCATGAGTTGATTCTCGATTCAACTTGAGTTGAGCACATGTGTGAATGGTGGCGTGTACAAACAATGGAATTGTATGACAATGGAATTGTAGTTTAGTCGCATAGCAAATTTTTTAAGGCAATCTGATTTATAATCCATCGGCATCTGCTAATCCAAGCATTTTATGATGCAAGTTGTACTTCCACAGTGGAGGGAAATCCAATTATTTTGTTGTTTTTTTGCACTATTTTTAATTTTCCAGCAAAAGATGGAGAGTCAGTCCACTATCTAAACCTAATCTGTTTCTTTACGGTACAAAATACTCTGATTAACATCAACTAAGTTTTCTATGCATCATGGTGTATTTTTTCCTTTAGTTTTTTATGAACATAAAAAGAGCATGGCTTAATGTGGAGCCAAAATCAACATTGGTGGCCAAGATCAACATTCGTGGGGCCATGGCCCCCACAAAAGGATACAAATTGACGTCCCTGGTTCGGAATTCCATTTGTCCTCAGGAATCCCGCTTTTCCGTTCAGCTTTGGTTGGTTATTGCAGCTTGGTTCATACTTAGTCACAGCGAGACTGACATAAACTGTCTGGCCGTGGACTGTGACACATGTTCCTTTTCTGTTGCACTGTCTGGAGACGGTCGTCTTCTCCCTGTGCCAAAGCCAACGACAGGGGAGCGTTTGCACTGCCTGACGTCAGCATGACATACTAAAATATTTCCTAGGACAGTTGCAGGAAACGGCAAGGGGCAGGTCCATACATTTTCGATGGGACACATTTCCTAGGAGGGTCTTTGGCGGATAACTTCGTTGCGTGGATGGGGAGTGGGAAGGTGCACTTGAGCATGAAGGGGCGCCATTTCGTCTCAAATGGGACGCCTTTTACTCTGAAAGAGGCTTCTTTGCTCAACAAGAAATCAGTTGAGCAGTAGGGGAGGGGTGAAGTTGATCGTTCCTGGACGGGCGCCTTTCCCGGCCGGAGGAGTGTCACCTTTCCATTGCGGGAGGGGGAAGGGACAAATGCTCCCAGTGCCTCCCCGGTATCCGCCCCTGGAAGTGGTGCGGCGTATGTGCCCAGCACACGCTACCGCCTGTGTCAGACTGCGCCGGTAGGGGCACGTGAGCCCAGGGGCAGGGGTGAGCTGGCAACGACGACCACTGATGACCGAGTAACGACAGACTCACCCGACACCTCCTAGATATGGATCGAGTCGGATCGTCCGACCTACACCTCTCAGCTAGAGGTCGGATCAGGTTTGGTCAGGCCGTCCTCTCGCCAGCGCGACTCTCATTCTCCTGTCTCGCCATGGCGGTGTTCGATCACATGGGCACTGTCCGCAGTGGCGTTCACAGGATTCGGAGCGAATTGAGAATATGATTGTACGACGCTTTTCAGCCGACCATTCCCAGCAGCGGGCGGTAGGAGCAGGCCTGTGGTAAGGCGGCCATGGCTTCTGCGAGTTTCTCTGAGTTGGGGTGTGGCTTCTTTGAGTTGTGGCTCCGGACCGTGCCAATAAGCCAGTCTTTCTGTCGTCACGTGACAGGCACAACATCACTGGTGTCATGCGATTGAATCACCCCTCCCGGTGTTCCGAACACACTCCAAAGAGACAAAATGACTGAATTAGCAGCATTTCTGTTCTGCCATCCCTGAGTTTTGGTCCCCAATGGCGGTACATGCTCTGGTCTGCGGTGGTTAGTTGGTGATTTGAGGTGAGGGATAGTACAAATTGTTTGTTTATCGACATTGATATACTTCACATTGGAGCAAACCAAGATAATTTAGGAAAATACTTAGAATACGAGCTAGGGGATGATTTATCAGATCATGTCCATGTGTGAGAAGTCTCAGAAGTCTCAGAACTGTCTGATGGCCAGCTCGTTCTGAAGGAGTTCTACCGCACGTCAACCGGTGCCAGCGGAACCTTCGTATGTCAAGTTTGAATAGCATTTGATCGCAATGTTGTCTAATGCATTGCAGTCATGTGTGCGAAGCTCAGTTTGATGACGTCAATAGCTGCCTGGATGCAGCTTGCTGGCATAAACGGTGTGTCACCACGTGTAAGAATTGTTGGTACTCCAAAAACCTAGAACCTAGAAACATGCAAGATGCGTGCAGGCGTTATCCGAATAAATCCATCCATCATTTGACTTCTTAAGATACCCAAAACCTGTGGCATATTTGTAATCCGTAAGTCAATTATTTGAAATAGCGGTCAAGCGACCTTGATTTCGACTTGAGGTTAAACGACCTTCATTGAAGATGTGCGGGGTGCTCGCTTTGGAGGATGGGCTTGACACCGCATGTGCATCATCCACAGACCAGAAACAGACATCATCTAGATCTGCAATGACCACATGCCCTCTTTAACCTTTCGCTTAGACTGCTTATGGCACTACCCTTTAAGCTACTAACCATTCATCTGCACGAGCATTTTGCAGAAACACCAGTGACATATCTGGCGAGCAGGGGCGTGGATTTGTATCCTTTTGTGGGGCCATAGCCCCACCAGTGTTGATCTTGGCCCCCATGTTGATCTTGGCCCCCCAATAAGCCATGCTGTTTTCATGTTCATAAGAAAGCTAAGGGAAAAAGAAAAAAAAAAAAAAAAACACCATGCTGTATAGAAACTTAGTTGATGTTAACCAGAGTATTTTGCACTGTAAAACAGATTAGGTTTAGATGGTGGACTGGCTCTCCACCTTTTGCTGCAAAATTGAAAATTGAGCAATAACAACAACAAAATAACGGGATTTCCCTCCACTGTGGAAGTATAACTTGCATCATAAAATACTGAGATTAGCACATGTTGATGGATTATAAATAATTGTCTAAAAAATTTGCTGTGCCACGAAACAACAATTCCATCGTCATATTGATGTTTGTACACACCACCAACTACACTTGTGCTCAACTCAAGTTGAATCGAGAATCAACTCATGGATCAATCATTTTTTGGGATGAGTCACAGGTTGAACCGGTTCAATTCTTTTCCCAAAAATAGATCTTGAGTTGTGAGTTGAATCACATCTTTCCGTAAAAAAAATAGTTGAATCATGAATCAATCATTCAAATCACAATGAGTCACTTGAGTCTTGAGGCTCAAATGCAGGCAATGACAAAATGATATAAAGCAGGTATCTTTGTGAATAGTATGCCATAGCACAAAGTAAGGAGCAAACCACAGCACAATTATTCATCCTTGGCATTACAATTGTTAAATTGTCGCTGCCAGTGAGTAAAGAATCAGGGTACGGAAGTTATTCACCAAAAACCAATGACAGTAACCATAGATAGGTGCCAATTGATGCTAAGCTTGGTATCCATAATAAACATCATGCATGAGTCAATCCTAGTGCCAGGAACACAAAACACAGAAATGGGCTGTGATGGGAAAAATAATGTGGAACCGAAATAGTCCTGCACCGGAATAGGCATCTGCGCTGAATAAAATAGCATTGACTTGTTATGTACCGCACGCGCGTGTGACGCGCATGTGACAAATAACAAACAAAAAGGTACGTTTGCCAGTGGGTAGAAGGAAATTATCCTTCAAGACTGCATGACGTCAGACGAAGGTTTTTTCTTAATTATGATATCAACTTGGTTTCGGAAAACGTTTCTGAAATCATACGCTATGGTCACTTTCATTTTTGCTTTTTCTACAAGCAAACATATTTGTCTTCAGCTCACCAGGTTAGTTATAAACTTGTCCCGTTCTTTCCAGTGAGCATTTAAAATTGGATGGCAAAGTTCGACCAGATCGCGACCTTTGCCATCTCATTTTAGCATGGTACCAAGCACTCGTATTCTACGGACAAACTCAAATGTGCATAAGCGAATCAGATGACATTACAGTTTCAGCTATACAGTCATGGCAGGGGCGTCGATTTGTATGCTTTTGTGGGGCCATGGCTTCACAAATGTTGATCTTGGCCCCCCGATGTTGATTTGGGCTCCCCAATAACCTATAACATTTGTGTGCCGATAGGAAAGCTAAAGAAGAAAATAAAAAATGGCATGCTGCTTAGAAAGCTTAGTTAACGCCAACCAGCACATTTTGTACTGAAATGAAAGATTTGGATTGGATAGTGGATTGACTCTCCACCTCTTGCTGCAAAATTGAAAATTGTGTGAAAAAAAACAAATAGGAGCTGGATTTTCTTCCACTTTGCGAGCACAACTTCCATCATAAAATGTTGAGGTTAGCTGATGTTGATGCATTTAACCCCAGATTCCCTGACATCATCTGCAAAGCCATTAGATAACAATTGCACTGTCATGATGCTTGCACACATGACCAGTAGCAAAAGCACATGCATATGGAGCTTGATCTGGATTCATACCGTTCTTAATTTCCAGATATGCACATTGTCAAGCATGCACACAATCCATGTCAGTCAACCTCAGTTATTCAGATTGTGGACATACAATTTTTATATGTATATATATATATATATATATATATATATATATATATTCAATAGGCAACCAATCAGACCATGAGCTCGATATTTACATAGGCACCGACTCACCTAAATGCCCAATGGCATATATTCAAAAATAATATGGGGCGAGCCAGTCTCAACCTGAAGAAGCAATTGGCACATGTGGGTCAAATATATCTGCCAGTTTATGATGCCATGAAAGAAAGAGTCAGCAAGAAGCTGCATGCACATTGTATTATAATTACTATTCTTGAAGAAAGCAATAGGTAGGTACTAAGCCGCAGCTTACAAGACACTTTACACGAACACTGTAGTTATACAAGGTCAAACCCCATAAACCCCATCACCAAATATTTGGAGAGACTTAGTAGACACTAGCGCGCATGAAATGCCACAATCGCGTTCTTCCGAACATACAAAATCGTAGTATCCAAAGATAATATGCTAAGTTACAGAACCACAAAATCTCAAGTTCAAATTTGTGTTTGCGGTCGACAAGTATGACGGAGGTAAGACATTTGTGATGCAATTTCGCGCAGTATTTAAGAACAGTAGATGAAAAAGTTCGTAGGTAACCTTCAACAAGTCTAGTTGATGCATTTTTCTGATTTGTGCTCAGCGTTTCTATGTTAATACCACATAGCTACCATAATTGTCCTCAAGAAGAGCTGGTTTTACTTTGCTTTTACTAATTTTTTTCCATTGCTCTTTGTGATTTTTCTGCTCAGTATTGGGGCACCCAATGTTGCATTTCTGTCAGGGGTTGGCACAGCTGAAAGTAATTTCTCATGTATTATATTGTTTAATGGAATGCTTAGGAATGTGATTAGCATGCTACGACCAATCATTTTGGTTAATTTGATGGGATCGCTCATTTTTTGCACAATTACCTGCTTTTCAGGTTGTGGGCAAAATAACACAAAAAGGGCTTTCAACAACGTGATAAGATGAAATAAATGTTTTCTTTTTAATAAAACAAAATTGCAACATAATCTAACCTACCTATCTTTGGAGAACAATAAAACTTCAGGTTGTGGGCAAAATAACGCAAAAAGGGCTTTGAACAACGTGACAAGATGAAGTAAATGTTTTGCTTTTAATGAGAAAAAAAAATTGCAACATAACCTAACCTACCTCTCTCTGGAGAACAGTAAAACTAACACATACGGCACCGGAAAAAAACCAACGCACCGAGAGCCCGAAGGATCGTACTAGGGTGCAAAACTATCCTGGAGGGGGCTTGCAAGAATAGGCTTGACCCCAAAAATCACAAGGGAGCTATCGAATTGACCCGAGCACCGGACAATCCAGAATATGTCCCGAAATAAAATTAACCGACGGGCTTTCCTACTCTCGATGATGACATCTGCGAAGAAATAAAAACACGGCCAGCAGCCGCAGTGGCGTACCAAAGGGAAAAATGCCACCTCACCCATCCAATGCTGAAAGGGTAGGAATCGCGCCGGTACCAAAACAAAAATCGCGCTGGACCCGATACATTCTCGTCGGCCTCCAAAACCACACCTGAACTCCATAAAAAGTACTTCGATGCCTTCTAAAATAAGGAGAAATTCCGAAAAACACATATCCGGGTCAGGAACATCTCTCCAGAGCTCCAAACGTACCCCCAGATGCCTGAAAAATTTGTGTATTGTCCCGAAATAATGGCGTACCGGACCTTGAAAAATCGCGGTGAGACACAAATATATAGCGTCTGGTGCCAAAGAAATCATGCCTTGACTCGGACTTTAAATAATTCAGAAGTCACGAAAATTTGCGTCGAACCTAGAAAACTGCTCCGGGCCCTCCGAAACTACACACCTGGGCCAGAAAAGTTGCGCTGAGATCCCGATGAATTATACCGGAGGAGACAAGGTTGTTCTGGGTTTTCAACACATGTGCGAAAAATAAACGCCTCAATTAAATACAGCGGAACCCTAAGAGCACAACGGGAGGCCGAAAAAACACCGTGCCCTCCAAAATTTACCGAGTTTCACAAAAAGCGGCAGGGCCGAGGCCCCGGCCATATATATATATATATATATATATATATATATATATATATATATATATATATATATATATATATATATATATATATATATATATATATATATATATATATATATATATATATATATATATATGTCTTCACATATGGGTGGGGCCCGAAAAAGCGAAGTGGTCGAAAAAATAGCAGACCTACGGTGGCGGGGACCATACCAATTCCGCCGATTTGAAAATTGTTTTGATTTGTGCCATTATTTCCACTTTCCAAAATTTTGCACATATTTATTTCCGACTGTAGCAAAGAAACCATTCCAGCTGACATATCCATTTTCAAACCATCGGATGGCCCTTCTGGGAGTCTTTTGGGATGACCTTCTCGGCCTCCTTGGCCGTGACTGGAGAGACATGCACCTAGTGTGTCTTATTCTTGGTCTTGGCTCCGCCATTGGGTACGAACGGAGTCTTCAGACTGTTGTTAAAAAAGCAAATAGTAGAACGATTGCGCCGATTAATCCGCATTTTATATATTATATTAATCTGCAATCCGGTGTGCATTTTAGTTTGCCTGGTGTCGTGTGTGGTGGCTGACTAGACTCGGTGATCACGATGACTACACCAATCAGGTTGAAATAATGGTTTTTCGTTAGGTGTGAGATGTCGAAACGAGCACGGCAGGATGTCGAAATTTGCCATGGAATTAGTGTCATTTAAAATATTATTGATGTCTCAGACTCAAAGTTGAGCTAATGGTTACTTACTTATGACTGTACATTTATCATTTGTTTTGATATGCATAATTTAAGAGCTATGTACTGGATGGAGAGAAGAATAACTATGTTATGCACTGGTATTGTATGCCAGATCACATTATAGGTAATCCTTTTAATTGAAATGGCACTGCGAAATGTTCGTATATCACCATTCCTTGTCGACAACATACACATGCTATATATAGACGAGATGCTGTAGGAAAGGAGACGCGAAGACTTCATAAGCATGCATCAAGGAGCTGGATGTCGATACTTCTTGGAGAAGGATGTCGATTGAATATTCAGAAAGTGATATTTCCACCCTATTTCACGAATATTTTATCACTGACACCAACGCACATGATTAATCAGATACATTGCTTGCGATGTCTGTTTTTGTGGCAGCTGTATCCATTCCCCGATATTGAACTCGCCCATCACAACTTTGGCTTTGCCCCTCCCCTAATGTTAAGCAACAAGGAAATACTTTCACCCATCGTCACCACCGTTCAGGTCTGCTGTACTCCGACACTCCATCAAGGCCGGTGTGTTTCAGCCGGCATCTGATCGCTGAAGTATTTTTATTTAAGCCGGTGTGTGCTTGTTGGTGTGTGGAGTGATGGGAAGAGGGCGACGGTGACGGTGACGGTGACGGTGACGGTGACGGTGACGTTGACGATGACGACGATGACGATGACGATGACGATGACGATGACGATGACGATGACGATGACGATGACGATGACGATGACGATGACGATGACGATGACGATGACGATGACGATGGATCCGAGCCCACTGTATGATACTGCAGTCGCATGCTATTACTCAGAGCTGTTATGCTCGCATGCATTGTGCACTGCTCTTTTAATTATGTGACTTGATCAGTTATGGGACGATTTTCCCCGTTAGTGAGGATGCTGAATAACATAAACATGCACATGGTGGAATAAAAACTCATAATTTCTGAGATCCGAAAATATAGTGGGCGACGTCCAATGAGTTTTTTTATAGGTCTAGTGCGTTGAAACTTCGCCCCCCCCCCCAATGTTTTTCAAACATCGACACCCCTGCTGGCGAGCCGTCTATGTTAAAAACTGATCTATGCGCGAGTGACCAATGCACATCAGATGACACTGCCGGCACGCCTCCCTTAGATCCAAAATGCTAACTTATCAATGGACCTTCCTAGCGCCGGGCCTGACATGGAATTGCTCAGGTGGGTCGTGAGTGGCCAGCCGGAAAATGCGATGCCCGAAAGGGTGGCGCGCTTGCACTCTGTCACATCCTCTGCCAAATCGGCCGGCTTTTGAACCTGGCCCAGACGTCGCCTCCGGCCCAGAATAGCGCCGACCAACTGCGACGCGCCGACCACCGCGCGCACCGCCGCCGCACCGCCGGCCGCCGCCGCCGGCCGCCACCCGCCACCGCCGCCCGCCACCGCCGGCCGCCACCGCCGCCCGCCACCGCCGGCCGCCACCGCCGGCCGCCGCCGTCGCGTTCATGGAGGCGGCCATAGCGACGCGCGGCCGAACTACGTTGGCCGTGGCGTCAATCGGCCGTGATGACTCAGTTTTTTTTTGGCTGCCGTCGCCGAGAAATTGTGCCGACAGAAGGGAAATGTGGCCGCGGGAGGATGGTGGCTGCGCGGCAGACTGCTGCCACAGATGCAGATGCAGAATGGCATGTTGGCGGAAGGCGCCTACACAGTGTATGTACAGACATTCACAAGTGCAATGTCATTAGGGAGGGAATTAATACCGAGCATATAGCGAGGCTAGACTCAAAAGATGAGGTCGCTGAATTTAAACATGCTGTCAAAAATGTAAGCTCGGTTAGCCTACCCCTTCCACCCCACCCCCTCTAGTGTTTAGCTGTTTACGATCTGACCGGCTGGTCGTCGATACTGGTCGTCACTACCGGGCGACACCTGCTTACCGCCCGTAATTATCGGCCGTAACGACTTGGTGTGAGCGAGTGGGTAGGAAGCGCCGCGTCTCGCCTCGCTGAGATAGTCTGACCAAATCAACGAACAACAGCTGTTGCATGGTTTGTCAAAACTATTAAAAGACACGTGTGCATCACACTCACTCACTCATGCGTTTATTTATAACCACGCGACTGCACTGTCTCAAAGTCACGGAAACAGACAGGTGTTTTTGGCGTTGTATTTTCGGGGTACACTAACACATTTTTGCATATGCTGCCGATAAAGAATCCTGCCAACCGACCTCTCCAGATCTTGATTGTTTATCCGCGCAAGTTTCAGTTTTTCATGAACTGTGTCTTTCAGCTCATTTCCGTGGCCTTAAGCAGACCAAAAATTCAATGTATGCCATTTCTGTCGCGTTGAACCCTTCTGCGAGCTTTGAAATTAGGATGCTGAGCAGTTTTATAACCTGAGGTCCGTACTCGTCACAGGCTCCACCGACAGCGGCGATAACATCCGGAGCATGCAGGCAACTCTTAAATCGTGTGTCGCTGATAGCCTGCGCATGCTGTTGCCTTGACCACAATCAGCTGTACCTGATCCCTGCTACTGACAACAGTGGAAGGATGTTCACGTCAAGGCGACATCTGTTTTGGAAACCAAAAACCGAGTATTGAGTAACACCAGAGGTTACGTCAGCACCACTAAACCAATGTCGGGCGCTAGACTTACCGGCCGACCGGCTGAGCAATACGGGCGAGATTACTGCCAGTGTGTAGCGATCTTCACCTGTAGCGACGATCTGCCGATCTGTTTTCGATCACGGAAGGCTTCAGGGTGGGGGAGATCTAAGGAGGTAGGAGTGGTACTATCGAGCTGAAAAGTTCGATCGAAAAGTTCGAGGCATGATCAGGATAATGACCCCCTTTTTCACACGGACTTCTCACCGTTGGACGTATTTTTGCAAACTGTCCCTTCCAAGCCAATGTATAAGATTCCATATTTCGGTGCCCTTGTGGGACAGTCTTGGTCACGCGCTTGCTCTCAGATTCTCCGACGCAACACATTGTACACACGGCGTGGCTACTCCGATTTCTCGTGTCCAGTAAACATAAAGGTTCTTCTGTGACATGAGACCAGGCCGTACCCTCAGGCCGTACCCTCAGGCCGTGCCATCAGATCGAAGGATCTGTTTAAAGGTGGGGCATACCCGTGAGCTCGACGCTTCTGGCTCTGGCCGGTTAGTGTCCGTCCAAAGGCTTGGCGAACACTCTACGGTTACTGTTAACTCTTCGGTTATTCCATCGCCGGGCGAAGGATTTCCTATAGTCATTGGAACCTTGTGCAGTTCTACTTACTACAGTTGAAAGGATGTGATACTTATTTCGAAGAGACACCCTACAAGGATATCCACTGTTTATACTCAAGGTTGTTTACGTTCAAGCTGCGTTACTCGTTTAGTAGTAGTACTTAGGCTTCATCAGGAACGGATCCAGTGGGCGCAAAATGACCCTAGATGTCGACGCGCCCCGAAACTCCAATCCACCACCACCACCACCAGGAACGGATCCAGACATTTTCATCTCAGGGTAAGGGGAGGGGGCAGTTTTTCTGCGCGCCTCCCCTTTCTGGCGGAAATTTCGCTGAGCATGTGATGGGAGGTTCACTCGAGCATATTGCAGGGGTGTTTTTTCGTCTCAAAGCGGCACCTTTTTTCTGTTAAAGGGGCGTTTCTTACTGCAACATTCGTTGCACGAGGAACGATGCATTCGAGCCTTCCTGAAGGAACACCTTTCACGGCCATAGCGTCGTCACCTTTCCAGGCTGGGGCATGCCCTTGGTTCCCCTATCTGTATCCACCTCTGGATTTCATGATCACCTTCAAGGTTCATATTTCCGACTGCATTTGACATGGAAAATTTGGAATCTTTTGGTGGGAAATTTGAACACCAACAACGCAAATTTAGTTCGAATATTACACAATTTTCAGAGATGTCCAGAGGAGCATGCTAGTGAGGGTTGAAACTGCACTATCTCACTTCGAGGATCAAATACCGACGTTTTTAATGGTTTTTTTTGTTGGGGGAGGAGGCGACGAGGAGCGTTCAGACATTGCCACTTTTTGCTGAGGATACTAGTGGCGGTGGTGGTTATTGGTTTTACGACACGTCGACCGTTGAGTCATGTAGCGTCGTCAATCTTCCACGCCGATTGGTCGCGGGCTAAGAGTAGCGACAGGTGAGACTCGAACCCACACTTTTTCGATTGTGAGACATGGGGGCAACGTACCCCTAGACTACTCTTCCACGGACGGTCCTACTGAAAGCGCTGCATACTGATCTGATCAGCAAGCGCCAGACGAACATCGTTCCAGCGTTCTATATCAAAACGCTCAGCAATGTGTCACGTCTTAGAATAATGTTCCAATCATGAGGCTAGATCTCCTGGTGCGTATATCATTGGCGCTGTCGTCGGTGGCGGCCGTCTTCAGCTGGGTCGGCGGGCGGTCGGACTGTGAACATTACCTGCGCCCGCCGGCCGACCGCCAGCCGGATAATCGTCTTTTCGCTCATAGCAAAAAGCACAACCACACCCACCTACGCTGTTTCAGACGGCAGAATCATCGGTCTGAGTGAAGCTTGACGCGTGGGTCGGCTGGGATCTGCGACGCGGGCTCCATCATTGGAGGGTATATGGAGCCGCTAATTTTTTTTGTGTGTGGGGGGGGGGGAGAAGACTTCTTCCCATGACGCGCCCGCATTTGAAACCTAAGATGCATAGAGTGGAACCACGGGCGAATGCATCTGGAAACCTAAGATGCATTTACCCTCCACTTCTTCACTGGTGGTGTTGTCCGCCTGGGCGGACCAGAGCGACGCTCGGCGTGTCATCAGAACTATGCTGACCCGTCACCGATGAAGGCCGTGGAGAATCCCCGTCACATATGGGTGAAAGGGTGGGTACTGGGGGAGCTGTGTCACTGTAGGCGTTCTCTGACCACTAGCTTCTGCACTCGGCCTCACCTGGCCACTGGCGTTGCCAAGATTTGGTCCAAGGGGTCGAACATCTGAAGAGGGCTCCCTACCTACTTTGGTCTCCCCACACTTTTCTGAAACTCTTCGGATTTCGGGCGCTTTTGTTTTTGAAAGCGTCTATATATATATATATATATATATATATATATATATATATATATATATATAAGTCGACGCGCCCTTAAGCCCTAATAACTAACTATATATATCGCTGTTTATCGCTGAGCTGTCTATTTCGCCATCGTTGAGCGACCGTAGCTGCTGTGGCAGCTGTGATCGTGCCACTGAGACGTCTGTGGTCGCCTGGGCGGTCGTCACCGCTGTGGCGGCATTAGTGCGGGAAGTCACCTAGTAACGGTGTTTCTTTGTCCTAAAAGAAACAGCACGTCACGGCACTTTGTAGTGTTGTAGCAGGTCACAACATTCTTTTATGATGAATGTGAATCATAGGGGAGCTCTCAGACGAACATCTCACGTCTGGCTCGGGGTCCCTCCGTTGGCTTAAGGCCTTCTTTCACGGCTCAGGACACTCTCCGTGCAGTCAGAAGCACAATTTCCAACAGCTTGGGCCTTCTCAATTACACAAAGGGCTCCTGTGCTTCTTCGGCGCCTCCGTCGTCTGAGAGTCCCTTTATGCCAGCTCTGTGCCCTCTCCGACAGGTTAAGGTTCTCCAGTGGCTAGAGGTCGTCATAGTCAGTGCAAGTCCTCTCCTTAGCGGTCCAGGGCCTCATCTGTCTGACTGGAGGCCCTCTTCAAACAGCATAGGCACCTTCATCCGGCCAGGGGCCCTTGTATGGCTTGGCCGCATCTCTCGACCCAATGGCTTTTCCAACGGCTCGAGGTCCTTTCCAGCAACTTGGGCCCCGTCCGTCGTCTCAGATCCCCACTGACGCCCCAGGGCCTTTTCTTGCAGACCGGAGGCCCCCTTTCAAAAGCTTGGACCCTTCTCATCGAGTCAGGGGCCCTTTCTTCGGCTTGAGCCCCGCCATCAGCTTAGGGCCCTTCGTATTGTCTCGGACCCTCTCTGTGAGCCCGGGAGCCCATCCAACGATCTGCGGCCCCTCCGTCGACTTGGAAGCCCTTCACGCTAAACCAGCTCATTGTCCTCAACATCTTTCCGATGATGCTCTCCATTGTCCCAGTATCATCTCAATCGGCCTCGGACCCTTTCTGTCGGCTCCGTGCCGGTTTCGTTTGTCCTGGGGCCCTTCACGCCGGCTCAGGGGGCCCTTGTGAGCTCATCAAGGCCGCCGCCTGGAGAGCCTCTCGGGGGCTCCAAGAGGAGGTTGCCCCCTTCGCCCCACCCCTTGGCTACACTACTGTACCTGGCGGCGTTCCTAGCCTTGACTAACCTAACCTAAATTAATCTAACAAAACCTAACCTAACCTGACCTAACCCAGTCTAACCTAACCTTCCGACTCTTAGAAGTTAACTTTCAACTTTTGATGTTTACTTCAAATTTGGCAGCTAACTTCCAAGTTTTGGAACTTAGCTTTCAAGATGGAAATTATGAACTTTGGAAACTGTGAACGCCTCCTATCCGGCTTCTTTGGAAGTTGACTTACAATTTTGGGAAGCTATTTTCAAATTTGGAATTTATGAACGTTGGAAATGGTGAACTTTGGAAAACATGAACGTCTTCCACACGAGCACATGTTTATTCCAGAGTATTCGTGCGACGGCCATCTCCATCGCGACAATCCCGGCTCCGCAGCTACATCACTCCCAGGAGACCAGAGAGACGACGGCTCAGCTGACGCCAGCGACGCCTGGGGGCGTCCTCCTGACCGGCACCGTCTGCCGCAGGTTCGGCCAGCCTGAACGCGCGCATGAACGGCAAGATCGCGATGCGCACGGTGGTGTACTTCGTGCTGACATCGCTGCTGAACGCCGTGCTCGGCATCGTGCTGGTGGTGGCCATCCACCCGGGCGACCCCAGCATGCGCGGCCACATCGAGCAGGCCGACCAGTCCCGCCGGGCCACCATCATGGACGGCCTGCTGGACCTGGGCAGGTCAGTGAGCACACTAGCCAGCCGCTGGCAGGCCCGGACACGCGTCGGTTGAGCTCGCGGGGCAATGTTTGACTGGAGAGTTGTGATGATGTGTGGTGTGCATTTTCACAGAGGGATGACTGTGATATTATGAACAAATATTGCTGTGCAATTTCAACAAATTATGCACTTCATTGCAGAATCTTCCTATGTTCAAAACCAGGGCCTCCTCTAACTTGTTAACTAGGTGGGATTCTTCCCGCTTATCGCCGTGAAATCCCACTCAGTGGAGTGAGAAGTCCCACCTAGTCAAAGGGAGTTTCAATGGAGAAAACAGTTAAAAAATATTTATGATAGTGACTTTTGTGACTTTTCTTGAGTGACTTCCTTCGAACGATGCTTTATTTTCACGAACAAAAAAAAGGCAACAATTATAGCACATATACTGAGGTCAAAGTGACGAGGATGGCTCAACGTGAAATATTTGTGTGAAGAAAGTATTTCTACAAAGACAGCAATGGGTCTAGTAAAGAGGCAACGCTAGGATTTCCGCTAGGTGGGGAGGGGCAAGGAGATTTGGAGAGGGCCCACTTACACTTATTTTTAAGTCTCCGGATTCCGTCTACTATTTAACGAGCTAATTTTTTATTGTTTTCATTAAATTATTATTGACCAGCTTAGTTATCCTGTGGAAAGGCCCAATCTACCATCAACGTTTCTGAGTTGCAGGATCTCAACCCTAACTTCCCCTACCGGCTTCGAAGGTTTTCTTTTGGTATATCTTCACCAGACATCTCACACTGCTGAAATTGCACCTGTACAAATCACTTAAAACGTAATATTAAAAAATGTCAAGCGTTCTATTTTATAACCCTAGTCGCCGCCACACCAACGTTCGTGCACGTGTACACCCGCCTTACGCATTCGGCACATTCGCCACACTTCGTGCGATTCTACGGTTTCTGCTAGTCTTTTATGTTTTGTTAATTGCTTCCACTTCATAGTATTGCGCCATATTTGACATGATGGTATGCTTCGTATGGCTGTTCGCTGGAGAAGTTCGATTAACTCAATTCTATGATTAGTTATCTTCTTCCCACAGTTTGTGGTGGTTAAGAAATTCGGATTTCCGCTGAGCTTTTGTGCACCAGTTTGGCTAAATATGTTATCATGTTAACTGCGGAATTGAGGCCTGGGATCCGTGTTATCTTTTGGACCCGTTGAGTTTTTCCTCGCCTAGGGATGTGGTAGCGTTCTAATTCATTTTTGTTAGGAGCCCGCACATTATTGAAGCCTCAGCTCTTCTCAGAGTTTAGTGAATTTCGTGCACCGACGTTTTTTTTTACTGGCGCGCTTTCGACGACTCGATGTGTTTTTTTAGTGCCTGATCTTTTCGTTCCTTTTTCAGAACCATGTTGCTTTTTGCGGGCCCAGTATGTCTCTAAGGCCTTCATTTCGCATCATAGCACCGGTGTGCTTTCAGGACCTCCGGTGTGCTTTTAGAGCTCTGTGTATGTTTATTTTGGGCTGCAACGCATGTTTTAAGACACTGCCGGTTATTGCGGGACTCAGTACGCTTTTGAGGGCCTTGTGCACTTTCGGATTCACGTAGCGCTCTTAGGATTCCCGTTGCGTGTATTGTTTGGGATTCGATGTATTTATTAGGGACTCTTGACGCATATTTGTGGGGGCCCAGCATAGCTGTGATGTCTTCGGTGCAATTTCTCCGGGTCCCGTCTCAACATTTCGGACTTGGGTGTGTGATTCCGGCGACCCCACGCCAGTTTTCTGGGCTCGACGCGATTTTTGGGGATCTTGTCTAAATTTTGTGAAGGCTGAATTGAGGAAATTGATTGGGATCTGAATTTGGGACTACCGACAGGTATTTCGGGCCCCTAGCGCGATATTCGGGGGGAAGGTATGGCGGTGCGAGTACGCGGGCGCGTGGTACTTAGCTGTGGCCCCAACACGGTTTCCGCGGGCGCCGGTGCAAAATATCAGCCCCCAGCGCGACTTCTCTGTGATCTACTTTATTTATTTGGAACCCCTTACGCGAATTCTGGGGGTCCCGACGCGATTTTTTGGGACCCAGTGTTTTTTTTTCGGGGACACCGGCGCGAGTCTTGGGAACTCACATCTGTCATGAGGGAAGGTAGCATATGCTCCTTTGGTATGGCGACTGCTTAGCGCTCTTTTTAAAGGCAATGCCATCCTTCAGGGTTGACAGGCTCTTCACATAGTTTCCTTCCGGACTCGTTCTGAAATTTCCGGTGTTCGACCCGATTCGATCGAGTCTCTGTGTGGTTTTGGGGGTGGAGTTCCATTTTTAAAACCCTCTACGCCATGTTTTTGGGCCTCGTTGTTCTATAATTCCTGTATACGCACCGAGCTTCTGGAGCGATTTTCTTTCGATGACCTGACTCATTTGGGTTTTTTTTGGACCGGGCAGAGCTTCTAGGGTCTTAGATGTAATTTTGACCCCGCATAATAACACTTCGGGCAAGAATGGATTTTTCGGCTACCAGCTGCGGCTTTTGGGGCCCCGTCACAACCTTTTGACCCGCAGTGTGATTTCCAAGGATTGCGGGTCGTCTTTTTTCTGGATCCCTGTGCGAATTTTGGCCACCGACGTCAATTGTTAGGACCCCTGGCGCGAGATTTAGCGACCTTGGCACGTTTTTAGTGGCCCAACACATTTTGTGGACGTTTGGAGTAGTTGCTGGGGCCCCAGAGTGATTGCTCAGTATAATTTTTGTATTATTTTGTTTTTGTATTTTGTATTGTAATTGTAAGGATAATTTTTGTATGCGATAATTTTTGTATGCCCCGGCTTCATCTTTTTGGACCCTTGTGGCACGTGTCGAGCCCCTGGCGTGATTTGCATGGGTCTAGACGCCACGTTTTGGAATCTACAGGCTCAGTGTGAATTTCAGGGACCCGAGCACGCTCTTTTCGGCCCAATCGTGATTTTCAACGACCCGACGCGACCTTGTTGCGCCCTCTTCCCCAGCGTGATTTTCAGAGGCCCAGACGCGAACTTTTGAGGTACCAGCGTGGTTTTCAGGGGTCCCGGTCCGACTTTTTGGGGGTACTAGCACGATTTTCGGGGGCGCCGACCCGACATTTTGAGGTTCCCAGCGTAATTTCCAGGGCACAACTCTTGAGAACCCAACAGTATTTCTAGAAGCTACGGTTGCTATTTTGGATCCCTAGGGTCATTTTTGATGGTCCTGGGAACGATTCTTGGTTGGCCTCAATGCGATTTTCAGTGGCCTCTGTGATATTTTGGGACTCAGGACCATTTTTAGGAGGCCTTGCGCGCATTTTAGAGCCCCCAATGCTATTTTTAGGGGACCAGGTGCGATTTTTTGGGGGCCCGGCAATATTTTTAGGGTTTCAAGCGCAATGGTTACTCGTCATCAGAGGCGCAGCGAAGGGGTAGCAGGATTCTCCCTCCTTAGCAGCAAAAAAATAAACTGGATCAAATGATACATTTTCGGACAGGCGCCATGCAAGCCATACATTTTCGGCATGCGTCGTGTGCCGGATATTTCATCACATTTTTTGGTATCGCCCCACCCCTTAGGACAATCCTGGCTGCGCCACTGTTCGTTACGTAGGTTCATGGATAATAAATGCGACACACAAAATAACGTTCTTGCAAGGCCCATCTTTTCCCATTTAGAACGCGGTGCTTGTTCATTACCTCCTTACGACCGCGTCTACTATTGCATAACGCCACATTGGGCGGATTAGATATGAGCAAGAAATCCCACCTAGTGAAGAATTTAGAGGAAGCCCTGCTCAAAATTTGTCACCAACACCTACACACGCACACACACAGACACAGACACAGACACAGACACAGACACACAGACACACATATAAAACAAAACAAAAAACAGACACACACACACACACACACACATATAAAACAAAACAAAAAACAGACACAATATGCACACGCATGCCATGTATTGAAAAGCAAAGCAAAGAAGCTGTACTTTCGAATGCGTCAACCATCATATTTGGGACTCGTTCCCTGATATTTAGCGGCTTATGGGGCATGCGCAGTGTTGTTGATCATTCAGGGAATGTATGCGATAAGGTACTTCATATATTTGCCTTATAATACTTCTGATTCGGGATTTTTTTTTGACAAGGGCATCCCATTGTAATAGTTGTTGGCGTGATTTTAACCGTAATGTTATGGACATGATTAATAATTAACATACTGCTGATGCCAATGCCAAGCACGACAAATGGTCATTGTGTGCTGTTTCAATCCATCTTGGTTTGAAGCGATATCTCAAAGGCTGACTTAGTCTTGATTCACTCTGCGACCCGGTTATTCTGCACTCCGTTGTACGGCAGCGCAGTTGTCACGAATGGCTCTCGACGGCTATCTTTAGCATTTGCAGACTGTTGATGTGCGAGTATCATCCGCCGCGATGCTGTTCGTCCGACCCGGCGACCATTGCATGCTGGCGAAGCTGTCGGACCAACGGCATCGGCCTCGGCGCAGGTGATGGTCGCGAGCACGCCTTCTGTGAAGCCTAGAGAGGTCCAAGCCGCAGTTGGCCGGCACCCATCAGGCCGCCGGCCGGGCGTTCTTGACAACCAGCTTTGCGTTGGCGGAGAGCTTCACTCGAATGGGTAGCGCGTGCGTGGCTGGCTAGAGGCACCCGGCGGCGCGGCCATTGCATGCTGGCTGCTGCCTTGGTGGCCACTCGGGCCTTCCGCCTCCGGCGAGGTCGGCGGCCCGACAGCCGGCTCCGTCGGACCGCTTCTTGAGCTGTGTTCAGATGTGTCGGCGCCGTCGTCGTCGTTACCATGGGATTCTCTTTTTCAGAAACGTCTTCCCAGACAATCTGTTCCAAGCCTCTTTCGAGCAGGTACTTACTTAACAGTTGGTAGTCGCTAATTACAATGGCCTCCGTGGCGGGTCTGTGTAGATGAAGTGGATTTGAGTTTGCGACGAGATCGAGAGTCTATGTTGTCGAGTCGTCTGTCAACTTGGTCGGCGTCTGAGTGTTATTCTTCGCCTTTCGGAAGAGCTCTCCTCGCAGTTTAGACGCAATTTGTTGATGCTGATGTTGAACCACTCGTCCCATGCCATTCCCCCCTCCGAGGGCTGTGTGCTGCTGCACGCTTGTATTGCTGTTGCGTCCTGGAGCCTGTGCAATTTGTGAGATAGACCAACATTGAATGACCTCCCTCCCCTCTTTCTACTTCGAAAAAATAACACAAACTGGAACAATAAAGACTCCAGCAGTGAAGATAGGCACTGCATGGCACCCTCTGCATTCATTGTAACAAGGTAAATCATCTGAGGAACACTTACATGTCACCCTGAGCTCGTCAGTGTGTGTCCACGGCTCTTGAGACGTGCAGGCTGCATCGAGAGGTTGCACTGAAATGCTTTCTAAGGTCCTGTGATGGGCGCAATCGATTCAGTCGCAAACCACCAATTAGCATCCGTTCCAGTCAACAATTAACCATCTTAGTGGATGCGGGGATGAAGCCTAATTTGCCTACGATCTAACTAAGTCGGATAACGTCAGACCCCACTCATGGCACTGCAGCCACCATGGCTGATAATTGTTTTCCTGGGCGGGATCTCAACACGCCCCTGAACAAAGCATGAGCGCTTCAGGGCTCCAAATCGTGATCAGTGGCGTCCACTACGGCATCATTGCATAACTTGGAAATTAGAACCTATTTCCCCAAACAATTACCGCTACTAATCGTGCAGTATCAGTCGTCCGTTCCCTGTCGTGACAGCAGCAGGGTTAGGCGGGAGGGAGGTGGGGGGTTTAAGCCCGTGCGTGTCGAGACACCGCTGCGATGCTGATCCGACCACGCCGCCGTATCACTCTAGACGCAGACCATCTTCACGCCCGTGGAGGGTGCCAACATGACGGAGGAACTGATGAAGAAGTCCGTCGAATACCGACCCGGAACCAACACGCTGGGCATCATCTTCTTCTGCATCGTGTTCGGCACGGTGCTGGGCACGCTCGGCCAGAAGGCCCGGCACGTCATCCAGTTTTTCGCCGTCATTGACGAGGTCATCATGAAGATGGTGACCGGCATCATGTGGTACGTCATCGCACAACTGATGCAGCTGTTATAGCTACTATATTAGACGCTTATGGCTGTCAAAGAAAATAATACAATTGTTTGTCCCTTTGACAGCGCGGAACAAACTTCCCGTCGCCTATAATTTTGTTGCATTCATTGTTTCTCCGACTACGAAAAGAAACAAGCGAGCAAACCGTGTGCTGGACATCTGCTGCCAAGTGTTGAACACAGTTTGTGTGGCGGTTTTGTATGTCTCCTTTACTCGGTGACTACTCGTTGTACCGCAATTGCACCTACACCATTCTGGGATATGATGAACACATCCTTGATGAGGGATATTACATTGCCAGGTTTTCCACGTCATGCAACTACTGTCCAGTATGAGTCCAAATGTAGATTGCAAAAGTGGTCAACGGTGTACGCTGCTCAAAGCTAGTACCAAGTACATAAACGTGCTGTTTTGCTTAAATCTCTTGCGAGTCTGCTTTGTGACATTGTTATTTTATTTTTCTTGCTCTTTACCCGACGATCTCCAGAACATTTTTCTCGGCTAGAATGATCGAGAAGAACCGTTCACACCCATTAAAGCTTTTCCGCCCGTGCTCCCCTGACTTGTCGCCCATGAGAGGTGTTTTTCCGATTAAAATACGACATCCAATACGCGTTGTACTCAGAGGCGGATCCAGGAATTTTCATCGGGCACATTTCCTTGCAGGGGCATCTTCAGCAGAAATTGTAATTTCGTTGAGCCGGATGGGGCAGGGTGCACTTGATCCATGAGGGGCGCCCGTCCAGCCTTTCCCGGCTGAAGGATCGCCACCCTTCCGTGAGTGAGCGGGGGTGGGGGCATTTCCCAGTACCCCCTGTATCTGAAAAATAAACATTTAATAGGAGGAATACTATACTTGAGCCTTCACGGAGGGGCGACGTTTCCCTACCGGAGGTGCGCCACCTTCCATGGGTTACAACATCAATACCCCCTCCGTATCCGCCTCTGTTGTGAGTGAATAGAATAGCGCCCACCTTGAAACACAGGCACTACAATTACGTGCTTGTGCTCTATGCAGGGGTGAGATACTGGATGCATGTGCCCCTCCCCTCCATAGATAAGTGGCGCCCCTCTGACCGTGAAAGACACCCTCCTGGGAAGGCTCCAGTGTGCCTCCACCCCAACCCCCGCCTGACAGTTTTTAACCAAAGACTTCCTCAGGGGAAAATGTCATACCTTCCCCTTCCGTGTAGCGAAATTTCAACCGATGGCGCCCCTCCATGGACTTTGTGTCCTCCCCCCCCATGACTTGGATCCGTCCCTGGCCCATCAAAACTCGCGTTCCAACCATGTCAGACGGGCGGCTCGATCCGACTACATCCCGTGTTCTGTCGCGTGCCGTCAGGTGTTCACCTCTCGGAATCGCCTCCATCATCTGCGGCAAGATGCTGGCCGTGCCGGACCTGGACCTCATCATGGAGCAGCTGGGACTGTTCATCGTCACCGTGGTGGCGGGTGTGTTCATCTACCAGCTGATCATCATGCAGCTGCTCTACCTGGTGCTGGTGCGGCGCAACCCGTGGCCCTTCTTCTGGAGTATGCGCGAGGCCTGGCTCACCGTGTTCGCGACCGCTTCCACGTCAGTAGATCGACGCTGTCACCAAGGGTCTGGGCTGGGACTGGGACCGCCATTGTCACCAGGGGTCTGGGCTGGTACTGGGACCGCCACTGTCACCAGGAGTCTGAGATGGCACTGGGGCCGCAACTGTCACCAGTGGTCTGGGCTGATACTTGGACCGCGACTGTCACTAGGGGTCTGGGCTGATACTCGGGCCGCGAATGTCACCAGGGGTCTGGGCTGATACTTGGACCGCCACTGTCACCCCAGTCTGGGCTGGTACTGGGACCGCCACTGTCACCAGGAGTCTGAACTGGTACTGGGACCGCCGCTGCCACCCGATCTGAGCCGGTACTGATACCACCATTGTCACCAGGAGTCTGGGATGGTACTGAGACTGCCACTGTCACTACGGGTCTGGACTGGTACTAGGGCCGCCCCTGCTGTCCCTGCCGGGATGACATTTGGACCGTCCCTGTCACTGTCCTCCCGATTCCCCATTCATACCGGGATCGTCCAAACATCGTAGTTGCATGCATCCGGACCAGCCATATAAGAATCTACCAATTTGATATTAGTAAAGATACCTCAGCTCCTTCAAGCTTTCATTACTTCCAACTGATTTTATGGGCCCCGGGCGGTTGGCGCGAGCTGGCATGTAGAAGCCGAGCGTATAACTCAGCCGTCTGCACGAAAGTCGAGACCTGACCCGATGTCACGCTGACTCGAGCCGATTTGAGTGATGACGCGACCTGACATGACCTGCCGGCGACAGGGCCGCCACGCTGCCGATCTCGCTGCGCTGTGTCGAGGAGAAGGCGGGCGTGGACCGTCGCGTCAGCCGGTTCGTGCTGCCGATCGGCGCCACCGTCAACATGGACGGCACGGCCCTGTTCGTCTCGGTCGCCTCCATCTTCATCGCGCAGATGAACAACATGGAGCTGGACATCGGCAACCTGGTCACGGTCGCGTGAGTTCCAGTCGCCCAGGTGGCCCCACGTGCACGCTTAGTGCCCGTCGTCCAGTCAGGCGTGGGCGACTCTGGGTGTCGGGGCGACACCCAGAGTCGCCCACGCCCACAGTTTGTCCCACACCCAGTACCAGCCCTCACTCCTACTATTCGGCCCCACACACTCATCCCTGCTGTTCGCTTCATACCCGACATGGCTGAGTTAGCTATCCTATTTGCCTAATATTGTCGCTCCATATCTGATGCAGCACCCTCTCCCATTTGGCATGCATTTGCTATCATAGGGTCCTTCAGTGTCGTGTTTCGCTTGGCTAGCTGCCCATAAATTCCGACGGCCAACTCAATGATACCTCAGAAAGCAGACGTAGTGGTCATCAGTGGCGTAGGGAATGGGAAACCGCTCTCGGTAGGGTCGGAAGGGGCCCTCCAGGAGACCGCCTTGTGGGGTCCCTCAAGGCATCGGAACAGGGGGCCTGCAAGGGCTTGGGTCGACGTGGATGGTCCCTGGACCGACAGAAGTGGCCCAGAGCTGACGAAAATGTCCCGGGCCGATGAAAGGGGCCCAAAGTCAACGGAGATTCCCCTCGGAAAGATGCTGAGGACCCTTCGCTGGGCTAACGTGAAGGGCTTCTAGATCGACGGAGGGACTCCGGGTCGTTGGAAGGACCCCTGGGCTGGCGGAGAGGCCCGAACCAACATGAAGGATCCCTGAGCTGATTACGGCCTCACGCCGAAGAAGGGACCCCTGAGATGACCCCTCTCAGGGGTCTTTTCAAAGATCCCGTCAGGTGCCGTGTTCATGCATGGCATCGGAATTTCTAGGTCAAATCTCTGTATACCGCGGCCCACCGGCGAAACAGCGTAGGCGGCGCCATTAGCCGTGAATGTGCATAAAGTGTGCCGTGAACCGCCCAATAAAAAAACACAAACAGACCTCTGTATAGGCGACCTCCAGTTCGCAATATGCTTGCTTCGTCTCGATGAGGGCTGAGGCGGTACAGGGAAATCTAAGATTTGATTGCGCCCCGGTGTTCATACCCGCCGATCTCTTCATATTTTCAATCTCTGACGAAAACAACTCTTCCTGGGTATATCTGATTCAGAGCCATTATACTGTTTTATCTTCTCTGGTTCCATTTCTGGTTCTGTCCGGTTCCGGCACTTTCCGCGCCTTCGCCGGTGCTTGTTCTTATCAGCAATTTATGAATCTTCATGTCAACGCTGCCACTCTGACGAATCTTATCCAGCCTGAAAAGCTATCCAGCTTCAGATTGAAGTCAGAGCCTATCGTGTGACAAGCATCGGCGCTTGATTCTCTATACGGAATTCGGCATGTCGAAGCCTTCTTCGGTGATATCCTCACTCGAGGACCACTCCGTCCTGTCCTTCAAGAGGAAGCTTTCATCACGCGGCCAGATTCCGCAGCATATCTATTTTTATTTGACATGGAACCGCAGTCTACGCAGGCGGCGGCGCGGCGATTTCATCGCAGCCCGTCTGTGGCCTATCGGGGATATCAGTAGTCCATGCCGAAGCAGCGGGCCGACGAAGTCTGACACCGCATACAGCAGAGTCCACTTACGCTGATCGCGGTGTCTGGCTGCGCCGTCTGGTCGCGGCCAGTGGCGTAGCCAGGGACAGGGTGAAGGGGACAGCTCCTTCCCCTGGCGGGTCCGAGGAGCCCTCCAGGCGATCGTATTTATGGTTCCGCAATGGCCTCTCAAGGTTAAACCTTACAGAATGCATGGAAAGAGACCACGAGACCCGAAGATGTCCACCCGGAGGATTAGCAGATGTTAAAACAAGCCTGCCAACGAGAACGCCAACCAGTGTCCTAAAATTACTTCACCATTAACTGTGTGGATGAAGAAAGAAGTTGCTGGGAAATGATGAAAGATTGGAAGAAAATAAAGGATCTCCACTTAAGGATTAAAAAGCAGAATGCCTTTCACTTCAGTCACATGCATTTTACATTATTTAGCACTTGTGTGATGATGACTGCCCACACATGTGGCAAAACGGTAAAAACCTAAGACAAAGATGAAATACCACAATTCCATTAACTGTGAATTTCCAGGCCACATTGTCAATTATTTTACACTGACGCCAACCCATGCAAGTTGGAAAGAGCCGTCCGCCTGGAAATGATCCCTAATGAGGCATTCCCGCACAGATCATCCATCCGAGGTGTCGATTTAACACCCTCCTGTCACATATTTCGACGAAACCTTTCTCCCGGGGGTAATCGATGGTGCTGATCACGGCTGTGATACATTTTTTTTCTGCGGCATGCGGTTTCAAAGGTATAGCCCCAGGCAATATGACGATCCGCACGTGCAAGAATATTTTCGGCGGAAATTTTCACCCATATGCTTTAAGTAGTGAATAAAAATAAATGCCGGATTGTTGCCAAAGGTACATAGATTAAGTGATTCATAAATGGAAATGCATCCCTTTTTTAAGTTGGCCCAAGAAGTTACCAAAAATTGGAAATTTTGCAAAGCCAATTGTTCTATGAATTCTCCTAAAATAATTCCGACTTCGTGTGATTCGGCATTCTTTGTACTGCGGGATCAATCAATAAAAAAGTGGAAAGGACAAAGAGTAACGAGCCCCATGCGCTTAAATGTACCGATGTCGCTCACGCTTGCACGTCAAACCCGGCCGCCGCGCAGCGACGACGCTGACAAGCGTGTGATGTGATGCCAGCGGAAGAAGGTGAGGGGGGGGGGGGGGGGCAGACAATGGTTGCGACAACCTGTCCCTTCAGTGCGAAACTGGTTTCCAGTCCTTTGCTCCGATTTAACCATTTAATATGTGCGAACTTTATCGCAGTACCTTCCCTAGGGCCCACGTCGTGTCGCCCACCGCCTCTCCATCCGCCCCCTCGACAAATCACAAAATGCGCCGTTGATACCATCGTACCACCATCCAACACATCAAACACTACGTTTCTGGACTGTTCGTTTGCACGCCATATGAGTCGCACGTTTGCAATGCAACACTGAAACAGGAACACCAAAGAAATTACAATGGTTTCAGTTTCTTGAAATAAATCAACACAACAACAAATCATTCAATCAATAGCGATTATATGACGGAAAAAATGCACTTGATCGAGCAGGTAAGCACGCACTATGCAAGACAATGGGGACAACAGCCGGTCGCGCAGATTTATAACATCGCACATTTGCACGCAGGTTGTCATTCTTACGATGTTTGTTTCACTGTCCCTGGTCATTTTAATGCGTAACTCGAACATCATAACCATCGTCTGTGGACAGCTCGTGGACGCGCACGGTGGTGGCACTCACAGGGACAAACCTGTGGAGCTTCTTAGTCCCTTTAATAGTTCTAGCAGCATCGAACCGCGCCTGCAACTCAGTAGCCACCTTTGCTACCTCAAGGCTGGATACAAATATCGTATGGATGACACTCACGAAATTTTCGCTCAGAAACTTGGCCATTGCCTCGGCTGTCAGAATTTGGCCGCTGACAGGGCGCCGCAGGCTCTCTTGTCGCGTGGCAAGTTTCACCGTAGCCCAGATTCCATCGCACGCTCCCTTTCCATGTGAAGTGGCGAAAAAGTGCCATTCACATTTCACGCCTTCGAAGTCCGCATCATGATAACGCATATTCGCAAAGTTGAACCTATTCTTGTACTGGGCAGCACAGCCATCAGTAAAATGAAACACCTTTTGTAGCCCCGCTACTTTCTTTTTCATCTCGGGTATCAGGCGTCGGAGGAAGGCGTGCATCATGACAGTGTTGTGCTTCATTTCACCAGATATGAAACAATAACTCTGATGACATGACACGCCCCCCCTCCCGCCAATACACCACGAAAGGGTGCACGGTACATTGAGATGAATCCCAATAAAATCCCTGAGCAGCGTCCTGAACTACGAAAAAAAATAATTATCAGAAAAGTCATCCTGCACCACTACCTGTCCCTAATCCACTCCCTCCTTCAGTTCCAAGAATAACTTACTTTGAACCAATTTTCGGTAGTGGTGTACGGTGAGTTCCTGTATCTGATGATACAGGAACTCACCGTACACCAGTGTCCGTACACAGTCCTCACGACTGGCGACCACCTCCGTAAGTGTGCAGCGGTCAGTGGTGACACACTGCTGGTAGCGGATTTCATCGTCGAGACCGTCATCGTCGTCAGGGGCGTCGTAAGACATTATCATCAAAATTAAATCCGCCACACCCTCATCACCGGGACAGTTGGCACACGCCCCCATCATGCAGTCATGCCTCCCCCGGCTGCGTCATCGCCGCGTCACTGCGGGGCCGCACCCGGGCGGCGCGGCGGCCGGATTTAACGAGCGAGCTGGGCGACATCGGTACATTTAAGGGCATGCGGCTCGTTACTCTTTGTCTGTTCCACGTTTTTTATTGATTGGTCCCGTAGTTCAGAGAATGCTGGATCACATGCAGTCAAAAGTTTTCCGGAGAATTCATAGAACAAAAGTATGTTTTCAAAATTTCCAAGTTTTGGAAACTTTTTTGCCGAACTTCTAAGAGAGGTACATTTCCATTTATGAATCACTGTTAATCTATGTACCTTTCCTAACAACCCAGCATATATTTTTATTCACATACCTTACATCATAAGGGCGAAAATTGAGCTCCACAATAATCCTGCACGTGCAGATCGTGAAATTGCCTGAGACCATAACTTTGAAACCGCTTGCCGGATGAAAAAAATAAATATCACAGCCGTGATCAGAACCATCGATTACCCCTAGGAGGAAGGTATAGTCGAAATCGGTGACATCAGGGTGTTATCCTCTGGTCGTTCTATGCTGGATACACCCTAATAGCTCGAGAGTAAAGGGTCCTGAGGAGCCCTGAAGAAGAACAGGGCAGGGCACCTGATGGCCCAGGGGATCTAGGGTGCTTTGGTGATTTTGTAAAGGTCCCTGAGGGGTGAACAAAACCTGTAAGAGATGAGTAGGAATAGTGAGGGAAGTTTAGAGCTGGAATGTCCCTGCGTTGAGAGCTAGACAGGGCTATTGAGAACTGTGGTGGGCCGTTTAAGGTAGGAAAGGACCCTAAAGGGTAGAAAGGGCCCCTGAGAGATAAAAAGTCCATGTGAGCTAGCGATTGTTGTAAAGAATACTGAAGTCCCCCTCGGCGCTAGAATGCCCTTCAAATCAAGAAGCTGTCGATAACTGGGATGGGCCCCTAGCGCCTTGAGGGGCCCTTGAGGGCTAACAGAGACCCTGAAAGCTAAGAAGAGTCCCTTAGGCTAACGATAGTTGTCAGGAATACTGGTGGCTCCCCTCAGACTTAGAAGGCTCTTGAAGCTAGGGAGGCTGCTGGGGACTGGAAAGGACCCCTAACAGTCCGAGAGGGCCTTTGACGATTGAAAATGGTCACTGAGTGCTAGAGAGAACTGAACTGGAGTGTCTTCTAGTCACAAGCCTGGTATCCCAGTTGGGGCATGTGACTTACTAGCCTGGTACGCTGGATCTGATCCTTCACTCCCTACCCTTGCCCCTTTCCCTTGGTTCTCGACGTGGACGAATAGTCTAGGGGTAAGTTGCCCGTCTCACAATCAAGAGGTTATGGGTTCGAGTCTCGCCTGTCACTACTCTTTGCCCGGGGCCAATCGGCGTGAGATATTGGCGACGCTGCATTACTCAACGGTCGACGTGTCGTGAAACCAACAACCAACCTTAGCTCTCAACTGTTAGCCAATCACGCTAATTCCCGCCACCAATCTGGCCTCCTCCAACCCTCAATCCCCGTCCAATCGCCGCCACTGACCCGGCCTTCTCCAGCCCTAATCATGGGCCGGTTGCCTGCCTCCCGACGGTGAGCGGTGCCGACACCAGCGGCACCGCTCACCGTCGCCAGTCCATGGGCCCGGTCGATAGCTAGCGGCCGGCCATGTGGTCGCCAGCCGTCAGTTGGACGGCGCCAAACCCGCCGCCCATATTTCGCTGCTCCAAAATCGATGCCCGGCCCGGCGGCCGGCTGTGCTAATACCATCAGCTGGCGCCGCCGACGCCTGACGGCCATCTCGCCGCTCCGCCGCCGCCCACCGCTACGGTCGGCGCACGTCATGCCGGGGTCAGTGAACCGGTGGGAGACTGTCGGCGCTGCTGAACAGTGTGTCCGTCCGTCCCAGACTGTCCGTAACAGCCACTGCACGTGGAGGACATGTATTGTTAAATAAATAAATAAATAAATGTTCGTCACGAAATTCCCAGACTCCAAACCAGCCCTACCAAAGCCAAGACTTGAGATATGTCACCAAACCAGGGGGTCCGGACTCCAGGTGCTTGTTTTCAGGACATACTTTTGGATTGAATAGGGGAAATGACAATTACCAGGATACCAAATCTGGGGGTCCAGGGTTCCCCTTCCCGACCTATGTGGGATTTCCAGCCATGACCAAAGCACTCGGATACGGAGCCCGGCTAGGTCCGGGTCATTAGCTGGGGTAAAATGAACCTTGTGTGGGTGATATCGGTGTACAGTTATCCATATATTAGCACTTCATTGCACGGCAAGATAAGTCCATTGATAAATGATCGAAGTTGGGGTGGGGATGACCGAGTGGTCAATGTGTTGGGCTCAGTGTATCAAAGGTCCCAGGTTCGACGCTAGAGCCGCTCGAGACATTTCGCAATTCCGTGGCCCACCGGTGAAACAGTGTGGGCGGCGCAATTAGCCGTGAATGTGCATACAGTGCGTCGTGAAACACCCAATAAACAAACAAATAATCGAAGTTTGGTACATTTACTTCCTCTTTTATTGGCAGTGGTGTATCCAGGAAGCTAACAGGTATATGACTCTCTCCTCACTCCAAATGGCCTGATTTTCAGCAAAAATCGACCTCATTAACGATTTGTATGTTGGAAATGATCAGCATTTTATTGTCGAAGAGTTTTAATATCAAGTTGCGGCTGAGGGCTCTCCAGATCGGAGTAGTACTTTAGCACTGATTCTTATGGCTTGGCATCCTCACGTTGATTCAAAACTGACTGAGTAGATCTGTCAATGTTTAGTGGACAACCATACACGATATATGATCATTGCACGTACCTTTATTTGTTTCGATATCGAACATGAGTGTTGCCCGAGTACACGCCGTCCAAACCCCGTACCTCGCCTGAGGATATGGGTGGCACAACTCTGCTTTCTCAGGCGCAGCCTGACCTCTGAAGGATCAATCCGGGGCTAAGCCGTGCTTGTATTTGGAGCCTGAGGTGTGGAGGTTGTCTCGAGGAAATTTGACTGGGGTTCCCTGAATCGCAGTAGTGCTGGCAATGTTATTGCGGTTTCAGTGAATTTCATGGCTCAACCCCCATCTTGGAGCGACGATCCGTAGATAATGAAAGCCACGATGCTCGATTTCTACTGCCAATAATTTCTACTGCCAATCTTCTACATGTGTCGATCGTCGTATGTCTGCCATTAATAATGCGACTTAATGGAATCAATAGCCAGCCTCCATTACTTCCGTCGATTCAACTCCTATTCGTTGCCATAGCGTCCATACATGTTCGGCCGCATTCAACGCTAGAGCTGTCGTCGGTAGCGCCAGTGGCGTACCTGGGATTTTCGTCAGTGCCAGACAGTGAAGTATGGCAGACAGCTTGATGAGCCGCACCGCGAGCACCAGGTCATGCGAAACGGCGCACCGGCCCCCGGGCGAAAAGTCGCACCTGTCCTCAGGAAAAAAACGCGCCATGTACAGGGAAAAATGTTATTAAAAATAGGGTTCGTGGCCATCCATCCCTCAAAATATAGATGAATATAAATTGAAAAGCATATTTTTGTAAGAGGTGTTACATTATTATAGAGATAGAAAAGGATTTGAATAATTAAATAGCAATATCTGATAGCAATGAAGGAGACAATCATGAGGGTTTACGGAAAAAAACTGGCGCACCTGCCCGGCGGCCGTCGTTTTTATTATTAATAGATTGCTGTTGTTTTGTATACCTTTGAGGGAGCAAGTGTTGGCGTTATTGTGGCGTTAATGTTAATAATGTAGCGTTGGTGTGTATGACGTCAATGTTGGCGTTATTCCCTCTCCGACAATACCTCCATCAATGACATGGGACTACATGGAGAGTGCCCCAAATCCAATTAGCCAGCCTATTTTTCTCCATGCATTGTGCCACCCGATCATTTCCAGAGATAAACTAGTCATCACTTTTGTTTCTTTTTTATCTTGTCCCACGCACACACGCAGGATTCAATTTGGTACCAAGAGGGGCGCCTACGGCTCAAAAATGTAATGTAGGTGCATTAGACCGTCCTGGAGGGACGCCTGCCGCGGTTGCTGTGGCGCTGGTGATTGCTGTGGTGCTGATGCTGATGGTAGTGGTGGTCGCGGTGCTGATGGCCGTCTCCGTCACAGGCTGACGGCCACGGCGGCCAGTGTGGCCTCGGCCAGCGTGCCGTCCGCGGCGCTGGTGCTGATGGTGGTGGTGCTGCAAGCCATCGAGGCACCCATCCCAGACGTGTCCCTACTCTTCGCTGTCGACTGGCTCGTGGACAGGTCAGTCACCTCGCTACTACATGTAGTCACTCCTCATCGTGGACAGGTCAGTCACCTCGCTACCACATGTAGTTACTCCTCATCGTGGACAGGTCAGTCACCTCGCTACTACATGTAGTTACTCCTCATCGTGGACAGGTCAGTCACCTCGCTACCACATGTAGTTACTCCTCATCGTGGACAGGTCAGTCACCTCGCTACTACATGTAGTTACTCCTCATCGTGGACAGGTCAGTCACCTCGCTACCATATGTAGTTACTCCTCATCGTGGACAGGTCAGTCACCTCGCTACTACATGTAGTTACTCCTCATCGTGGACAGGTCAGTCACCTCGCTACTACATGTAGTTACTCCTCATCGTGGACAGGTCAGTCACCTCGCTACCACATGTAGTTACTCCTCATTCTTCAGACTCAGGGTAAAAATTCGTTGAGTGGTAAAAGTGGGAGGGGCACTCGAGCACACTAGAAGAGAGCCCTTTCGCCTCACGGAGATGTTTTTTCCTCTGAAGGGGGCATTTTTACGGGTGCTGAAAAATACGTCGAGCGCGAAGGATGCACCCGAGCCTTCATTCACCCGAGCCACCCGAGCCTTTCCCAGCCGGAGGGGCCTCACCTTTCCATGGGGGTGGGGCGCATGCCCCCAGTGTCCCCCTGTATCCGCCCCCGCTCTAATGGGCAAATCCCCATTGCTGCTGGTGGACCATCCGCCTAACCTCGACGATTCGTTCCCTGTCTCCAGAGGAGCGATCCCCAATCCTGTCTCGATCCGTGAAACATCGCAATTCCCGTCCCACAAAGCACAGCATGCAGTCTATACTACACTCTGTTATGTCTGCATTCTACCTTGAAACTCAGAACTACCCCGGGGATGAACTGCTGATTGTTAACACTCAACCTCAGTCTCACGCAACGCTTTCTGGCACTTTCGGACGAACCGCCCCGTGCTGAAGTCTTCAGACGTGACCTCCCCTCCCCCACACTTCAGCTGCTGAATCGATACCGCCAGACGGCCTTGACGCAACCAGGCAGACGGTAAGGGTGGGGTCCAGCTGGAGTATGGGAGTGGGTCCAGCTGGAGCAGGGGAGTTGATCCAGCTGGAGTAGGGGAGTTGGTACAGCTGGAGTAGGGGAGTTAATCCAGTTGCAGTAAGGGAGATGGTTAGGCTGCAGCAAAGTTAGTTAGCTAGTTATTGGGGCTTTAGGGCGCATCGACTACTTTAGTCATGTAGCGCCCGAGGCTGCAGCAGAGGAGAGGGCCCGGCTGACGTTGGGAATTGGATACAGCTGCAGCGAGGGAGGGAGTTCCGGCTGGAGTAGGGGAGAGGACCCGGATATTGTGTATGAGGGGAAGGTTAGGAAGAAGTAGGGTTTGGTCCAAACAGAGTAGTCGAGAGGGCTAGAATATGGGGATTTGGTCCAACTGCATAAGACGAAGGGTTCAGTGTGGAATAGGTGAGAAAATTCTGCTGAAGTAGGGGATAGTATCTGGCTGCAGCAGAGGAGAGGGTAGGATGGAATAGGGGAGTGGGTCCAGCTGCAATAGGAGAGAGGATCCGGCTGGAGTAGGACGGTGGGCCCAGCTGCAATGAGGGTGAGGCTGGAGTTGGTGCGTGCAGGCTAGAGCCCAGGCCGTCCCATGCATAATTGAAGCTTTGGATGGAGTGATGGTAGTCAGTGGTGCGAACGACCCACGGAAGTATGTTAAGTGGTGCTTTGTCTTGAGTGGCGGCAATTCTGTCTTCGTCAGACCGGTAGTGACAGCAACGGCAGCGCGCCTAACGCAACGGCGTGGCCGCCGGCTGCTGGCGCGACTTGCAGATGACTTACTTACTAGATGACTTACAAATGACTGCTGCAGCTTGTCATTCGTCGCTGGTTGCCATGGTGCTGCTTACATCTGAGCCGCAGTCTTGGTGGCGCACGGAGGCGGATCCAGGAATTTTCATGAGGGGAGGGGCAGGGTGGATGGTGTGCACTCGTTTGGAGGGGCAACATTTTTAGGGGAGGCGCCTCTCCAAAGTCCCTGGAGGGTCGCCGTCGGCCGAAAATCTGTTGAGCGAGGGTGAATGGGTACACTCGAGCGCACTATCAAGGAACCCTCCTCCCAAGGGTGTGCCTTTTTCTCTCTGGAGAGCGCCTTTAGCTTACAAATCAGTTGAGCGGGAATGCATTCAAGGCTCCTGGAATGGACACCTTTCCCTGTCATAGGTTAGGGACACCTTTCCATGGGGTGGAGGCATGCCCTCAGTGCCCCCCCCCCCCCCCCCTGTATCCGCCCCTGGAGGCGCACCACATCAGGCGTGGTCGATGGCCGAAACGACCTCAGATCTGGACAGAGTGGGGTTGGGCCTGGTTGAGCTGAGCTGAGACGAATTGAGGAAAGGTTCGCCCCGATGCAGCATGTGGGAGGGATGCTTGCAGCGCAGAATAGTATTAAGTTGCTCTCGTGGTGAATCATTTATGTTAGCCCCAAACGACCGGCTTGTTCTGTGGTGGTAGTGGTTTTGAATGGCAGATGCTCGCCACACGAGATGAGCATGCTATAACATGAGATTGAGTATAGAAAAGGATTGGACTGGGATGATTGCATGGGGGAGGCACGAGCATACTATGTCCTATTCTGACTCAGGGTTCAAGTTTTTACCGGAAAAGCTAGTTTTGTTTTGGCAACCACTTTTTACCGGTAAAACCGTTAGAAACCTGTTAAGATCACGCTAAACATTCGTGCCACGCTTACATTTTCTGGGATATCTTCAACTCCTAGTATGCATATTTATATGTATGTAGTATGTCACGTAGCACTCTACTATACATCCAAACAGGTTGTCTTATACGTCTGCAGGGGATTAGTAAAAGTATTTGTAAACATCCTTACTGGTAAAAACCGGTGAAGCAGTTTTTGGCACGTCGGTTTTCTTAGTGTACCCCCCCCAGTAAAAACAGGTTTGGTGGTAACAACTGCCAACACCGTTCTGACTGCTGACAACACTCCCAGACTCCAAACTGAAAACCCCTTGTCTCTCACTGGCACCGCGCTACTGACGACACTGGCGTTTCCCAGTTATCACTGGTGACGCATCTGACCTGAGCCAAGCCTGCCGCTAAAACAGGACATGCATTACCGGGGCCACTACTCCCACGGCAGGCCACGTACCGCCGCTCCTATAGTCGCGATCCGCCTGACATGACCTGGCGTGACCGGATCACGCGCTCGGATCAGAGGCACGACAGGTCAAGGGCAAAACCACCGCCGTCATGTCATGGTGACCAGGTCAGCCTGGCCGGCTGCGACACATAGAGAGTGCGGACCGTGTGGCGCCTGAGCGCACAGCCCGCCCCGACCGTGGCCGACCGCACAGCCCGCCCCGACCGTGGCTGACCGCACAGCCCGCCCCGACCGTGGCCGACCGCACAGCCCGCCCCGACCGTATGGCGCCTGACCGCACAGCCCGCCGCGACCGTGGCCGACCGCACAGCCCGCCCCGACCGTGGCCGACCACACAGCCCGCCCCGACCGTGTGGCGCCTGACCGCACAGCCCGCCCCGACCGTGGCCGACCGCACAGCCCGCCCCGACCGTGTGGCGCCTGACCGCACAGCCCGCCCCGACCGTGGCCGACCGCACAGCCCGCCCCGACCGTGGCCGACCGCACAGCCCGCCCCGACCGTGTGGCGCCTGACCGCACAGCCCGCCCCGACCGTGTGGCGCCTGACCGCACAGCCCGCCCCGACCGTGTGGCGCCTGACCGCACAGCCCGCCCCGACCGTGGCCGACCGCACAGCCCGCCCCGACCGTGGCCGACCGCACAGCCCGCCCAGACCGTAGACCTGGCCGACCGCACAGCCGGCCCCGACCGTGGCCGACCGCACAGCCCGCCCCGACCGTGGCCGACCGCACAGCCCGCCCCGACCGTGGCCGACCGCACAGCCCGCCCCGACCGTGGCCGACCGCACAGCCCGCCCCGACCGTGGCCGACCGCACAGCCCGCCCCGACCGTGGCCGACCGCACAGCCCGCCCCGACCGTGGCCGACCGCACAGCCCGCCCCGACCGTGGCCGACCGCACAGCCCGCCCCGACCGTGGCCGACCGCACAGCCCGCCCCGACCGTGGCCGACCGCACAGCCCGCCCCGACCGTGGCCGACCGCACAGCCCGCCCCGACCGTGTGGCGCCTGACCGCACAGCCGGCCCCGACCGTGGCCGACCGCACAGCCCGCCCCGACCGTGGCCGACCGCACAGCCCGCCCCGACCGTGGCCGACCGCACAGCCCGCCCCGACCGTGTGGCGCCTGACCGCACAGCCCGCCCCGACCGTGGCCGACCGCACAGCCGGCCCCGACCGTGGCCGACCGCACAGCCCGCCCCGACCGTGGCCGACCGCACAGCCCGCCCCGACCGTGTGGCGCCTGACCGCACAGCCCGCCCCGACCGTGGCCGACCGGCGGTGGCACCCGACTGCCGCAGGTTCCGCTCCACCAACAACTGCCTGGGAGACTGCTACACGGCCGCGATCGTGGCGCACCTGAGTCGCGCCGAGCTCAACGACCTGAAGTCGGACACCACCAGCGACACGCCCGACGCCGTCTCCATCGAGGCCGGCGAACAAAGTCCGCTGGTGAGTGACGCCCGACGGCGACGCACAGTGTGATATCTCAAGGAAAAAAACTGGCCATAAATGCATTTCTCGACTATTTTTTAAAGCCATATTTATGGCGCCATTGTATCAGCAAATAATTGAAGCAGACGAAGTCACAGTTTTTATGAAAATATACACAAGATTTGATATAGAAATAAGTCAATGAACACGAACAACATTAGGTACGTGTGGAAAAAGCGACGCTCACGTGCACAAATGTTGTCGCAGTTTGACGATTGATAAAGGTAAGCTGCTTTCTGAAAACCTGGGTAAGTGAGATATGAAATGATAGCTGAGAACATTCTCATTGCGTTAAGCAATTCAAAAAGCCATACACAAATTAACAGTATGCTATTTGTTGTCAAACAATCAGTAATTGCAATATTCGTTCGACTTTTTAGTACCTCGAAGTTTAAGTAAGGTTTTAAAAAACGCACAACAGCGCACAGCCAGAGACCAATCCCAATGAAATCAGCGATCTTTTGACTACATGTGCCGCAAGTTTCAGCTGCACCTAGCTGATCTAACACCGATAATGATCAATTGTATCCCGACAGGCCGCGGTGCGGTGGCCAGCCCGGGCGGCATGAGGAAGCCCGAGTCGGACGCCGCGACGCGTCGGCTGGCGGGGTGTCTTGACCGGGTACCCTGATCTAGTGGTTGGTATGCCAAAAAATATCCTAACTGACGAGGCGACTGAGTCGAGATAGGTCGATTGTGGACTTGAGAAAGGCGACCGACTTATCGCCAAGAACTTAAAAGGAAATTGGGTTAAGTGCATGCGAGCCGATAACAAATTTAGAAGTCAGTTTGCGACTAATCTTCCGGGAGACGAGGTGTTCTCCGTGTCCCTGAAGCGTGGTAACCACGTCGTGAGTGATGATGAAGCTAAAACCCGCCTTGATGACGAGACCGTGAAAAGAACGCGAGGGCGACCAACTAAAATATACGATCACCTCAGCGCCCGTTCTCAGCGTCGGACATCCTCAAGAGTTACTCAACAGCACAGTTCTCTGCAGCTCGTGGAGGTTGCTGGGCAAATTGCTCGTGCTGAGGGCATGGAGGACGCAACTTTCGTGTTGCGACAGGCTGGGTCATCACCGAATCGGCCCAGCAAGATTCGCGGGGCTCTCAGAAGCTCTGAAGTGAGCCAACCTGAGTGGATATCTTAGTGATGTATTTTGGCCTAATTTCAGCCACTTAGGACAAGATTTTGGATTTATTCTGCGTAGCAATTGTAAGGTCACATTTACACTGCAGAATACTCGCATAACAAACGCTCACTAATAATCATGCAATATATGAGCGCCAACGGACTTCACTTATGACGTCATCATGATGTCATCATGGATGACCGGACGTCGATATTTTAATACAAGGTACACTATATACTCATGTAGGTGTGTGCACAATTTGAGCTGTCTAACTAAGTGGAACTAAGTGAGATCACTTAGCTCCCGAGATATTTCGCGGAAGCAAAATGAGTGGAGCTAAATGCTCACTTCCCTCCAGCAGGTATAACCTCTTACATTCCTGGGTTATGCAATATTTAAGTCAATAAATCTTCCACATATGATCCAAATTTTAAGTTCTTTCGACTAAGACCAAAATCGTCACGATAACTAGCATACTTTGTCCGCTATGATTTATGGCCAGTTTTTTCCTCGAGTTACCACAGTGTGCGACGGCAGCACGTGCGGCGTCTACCGTAGTGCGGTAGCCGAGCTAAAGTTGGGTCGGCCACACTGCGGCTGCACATTTTTCTGGTTTTCTTCGGTGATTATATGCACTTAATACTATTTTGTTATTTTATTTCTTTATTATTATTTTCATTGTTACATGTTATATATATATATATTATTATATATATATATATATATATATATATATATATATATATATATATATATATATATATATATATATATATATATATATATATATATATACACACACGCACTTCTCGTCCCGGCAGTCTGGGTCAAACTTCACTGTCTCCCACAATGTGATAGTTGACAGGTTGCAGCGGGTTCAGTGTGTCATTCCCCTTGTACCGGCGCAGTAAGCGCTCGAGCAGTATAGCATGCTGTGCACAGACGGCTGCCCAATGGTGTCAGTCGCTTTCACGATGCCTGCAACGCGGCTATGCATGGCCAGAGACCCCGGGCGAGTCAGGGGGTCTGGACCCCTGGCTCGGTACCCTGCTATGTTAAATTACAATTGGCCTTTTCGATCTGAAAATGTCTTTAAAATAAGGACTTGGAGTCTCTTGACTTTATAAGAGATGTTCAGCCCTGCGGCTATGTGTTCAGTTGTAACGGAACTGTGGAGATGTGTGCGGCCAAAGTTCACACGGTGTCGTTATCTTCACGTGCAATGTGACCGAATGGCTCAATGACTACGAATACCATCTACTAAGAGTTCTTTGTCCGGCCGCGCAGTTTGACGCCGTAAGTACCTGCCGGAATCGGGCGGCGCCGCTCACCTATTTGGGTGATGCATTATGGGCGCTCCTCTACACCTGTTCGCTCCTGTCCGGCTTAAAATGGGCCAGCAATGAGAGCTCGAAGTGGAACATAGCATGGATTAAAATCGATTGATACGACCTAATTCCGATCCGCTAAGATCAATCCAAATCCAGTTCAAATATATTGAGAGCCATAACGTAAATCCAAATCCAACTTGGTTCCACAAATTTTATTTCCTACAGCAAACAGAGCAACAAATATGACTTAGAAATCGACCCCACATCCAGCCCAAATTGGGAAGCTTGTCGAATTATATCCGCTCTGATCCAAATGCAATCAAATCCGAAATTCCTGCTAACAAAGCAATCTATGTTATGGTATAGTTCAGGGGGCTTAAATGAACAGTATTGCTTGAATGTTTCCGGCGCTAACTTGATTGGAAATATGAAGTCCGTTCATTTTATGTAGGAGCTTGATTTTCTCCTCCACGGGGAACACTGCAATTACACCATTTGCCCTCATATATATATATATATATATGTGTGTGTGTGTGTGTGTGTGTGTCTTTAGCCTGCATTCACTTGGTGGAAATAATAGAAAAGAGCAATACAGTACAAAGAACACCGCACGCCCGCTAGGTTATTCTACCCACTGATATTTCTGAATGAATCTGGTTGCTCAAGTCCACTTCAAGACTGGAAATCAGAGTGAACCAAAACCCAACAACGTAGCAAAGCGAAGGAGTATTCGAAGAGCAATCATATGTTGCTGTTGTATGAATCTTGAGAACCTGCACGTAACCGCATATTCCTGCGGTTCGGGGTGGTCGGTGATGATAGGGGTGTCACTTTCTTGTTTATTGGGTGGTTCAAGATGCGTTTTTTAACACAATCACGGCTAATGACGCCACCCACTGTTTCGCCGGTGGGCCGCGGCATAGAGACATATATCGAGCGGTACGAGTGTTGCACCCGGGACCTTTGGTACCCAGAGCCCAACACCTTAACCACTCAGCCACCCCCGTCCCAGGGGTGTCACCACATATCCTAGGGGCCATTGGCCCTCTCAGTCATTGATTAGATGCCTCCATAATTTATTTGCCCAAAAATCAAATGAAAAATGTACCATTGAGCTTACACTAGATACAAATGTTTTTTAGGGAAGCGTTGGCCATGAACAAGGCCATTTGCTCCTCCCCACAACTCATTTCATAAAATTACATCCATGGGTGAGGAGCTGGTGTTTGGTCCAGTTTCTGGCTTAGTGATGCTCCATTTGTGTGCAGCACAAGTAGGTGCAACTTAGTTTCAGTCGATGCCTGAGCTTGTGTGAACCGATGATAATGTATGATGATAATGCGACATTAAAAATAAATGTATCCACCATTCGTGCGTGCTGCCTGCAATACAGCACACCAGTTTATAGATGCTGTTTTGTTCGGCAGCATCGGATTGGTGTAATTCCTGCGCGGCAGGCCAATGACAAGTGCCTGCGTTTCAGCCGACCGGCAAGGCCAGGGTGTTGGCCGAGGTCCAGGTGATCACGGAGAGCGCCACCGCCCCGCTAGCCAACCGCGCCGACATGTGACGCGCCGGCAGCTGCCGTAGCCACCAGTAGCCGGCGCCGACATGTGACGCGCCGGCCACCACCGCAGCCATCAGTAACCACCACCGTAACCACCAGTAGCCACCAGTAGCCGGCGCCATGCGACGCGCCGGCCACCACCGTAACCACCAGTAGCCGGTGTCGGCTCCCGGTCGCGCCGTCAGGACACAGCACAGCCCAGAGCATTGCAGATGTGTAGCGGGGTTGGCAAAATGCTGACAAAAACTAGTGTTTGCCATTGCCAATGGTATTAAACGGCAAAGGCCATCTTCTGGCTAAAACTGCTAACCCCGCAGCAGACTACGATGAGCTTACATCTATGGGATCCGGAATCACAAGCCTAAACCTCCGGACCCAGAACCACCAACCTATAGTCGTTTCCTGCACAAGGTTTATGTGTCTTTCCAGCAGATATTTGTTATGTTATCAGATCCTTGGTATTAAACGGTCTATGCTACCCTGCCAACCCTGTCGTGTGGTGAGGAGAACAGCCGCGCCCGCGCATGTTTACAAACTGTGACCGGCGCGAGTGCCGAGTGCGGCGGGCTAGGCCCAGCGAGCGACGAGGCTTGGTCCGCTGCTCACCTCTCTGTGATTGGCAGACACTGTGGCATTACGAGAGAGTGCGTGGTAGGTCCACATGCCAAAGCTGTCCTGCTGGCACGTCCTTGCGTTACGGCAGTGTTAGCGCTTTATCGATGTTGGTAGATGAGGCTCCGCGGTGTGCAATGGAGTCGCTTGTTTCATGTGCCTGTGCGACACAGGCTTAGACGTAAGGTCAGTGGGGCCACAACTCCTTCGTTTTTGTTTTGCTATCTTTTGACATTAATAATATAAATGTTCATCGTTATAGCAAAATGGAAGGGGTGCTGACCAGGACAATTCCATCGTAAGTTCATACACATACGAACAAAGCTCAGCATGCAAGTCAAAGCACAATGCTTAAAAGGGATCGTTGTTTAATCAGATAAGTCACTTTGCCAGGGGTTAGCTGAAAGCGTCGTAGCCCAGCGGTCAGTTATATGCTAGCGCTATAATAGGCTGTCGCTGATGTGCAATATCAAACTCCGAGAGATCATACAATACACCGAGAATATTTCGGGAAACATTGCGTTTCTAAGTGTGTCCGGAAATGCAGCAGTGACCGCAGATGAACAGCTCAGCATGTTCTCAATGACACAAGTGTTTTATAACGGGTGCAATATGTTTTAGTACGAACCGCGTGTGACGTACCATGGATATACCGGCATGCAAAACACAGCCAAATTGAGAAGGTTCCAAGGCAACGTGATCCTTAATCATGTGCATGGACTTCTTGAATCACAAGATAGTGCTTAAGACCAATTATTGAGCTATAAGCCAAACCTCCATCGTTTTGTTATCAATACGAGCCCGCGGATTTGGCTCACGAATGCATTTGTGGTAGTCCTTGTAACTTGGTTAGCCAGCTGCAGTTTGCTTCACAAAGACAAATATTGGCGTAAGTAGTAAGTTCCAGTTGACAATTATGTGCCATAAAGCAGAGGGTATTTTCGCAACGGACGCAGCACATTCTATTCTGCGTGAAATTATGTGGTATCTCTTCTCAATTTGCTTGCAGCAAGACAATCTATTTGTTTACAATAACGATAGATTGTCGACTATAACTGTGCATACCAGACAAATTACATAATGATAGTTACAAAATTGAGAATAATTACGATACTCCACTGTATATTGGATGAACAATTTCATTTCTTTCATCAATAATTCCTCTTAATTCTCAACTGTAACGCCCAACCCCAATCCGATACTGCATTCTATGAGTCCACCATGAGTGCAGCCTGCCCAGCCAGGTGGAAAAGTATGGCACATTCGAGATCATTGGCGCTGTGTGATGAACGCAGTCGAAGCGCCCCTAAGCCTTGTTAACCACCAAACATTCGACGAGAGCTTGTCGTTTTAGGGCGGCCGGCCACTGTACTGGTGCGGTGGTCGGTAGGCACCCTGTTCTTAGATCTGGATGCTGGGATGTTGGCTTACGTACAATGTAATACATAGGTACTCCCCTTCCTAGTGTTTATACCGCCCAACCTAGGCAGGTCAAGACTTATTTTTATTCACAGATAGCTCACAACAATGAGGGCGTCCACGAATGAACACCAAAAATGTGCAGAATGGGTCGGATGTAACGCCATCTGTGACGTAATCAGTATAGAATCTTTGTCGTCGTGATCGCTGCGAAAACACCTATCCACGCCGACTGCTTCATACAAATTCAATAACTTACTACTTACAACTACAACCCAGTACTAGAAATGAAGCAGAACTTACTAAGTTTACTCTGCCTCGATCAATAGTAAATGTTTCCAGATTTACTAAGTGATTCTATCTGAGTATTAGACACATTAACTCAAGCTGAGTATCAAACATGGATGTAGAAAATAGAAGGCAGCGAAGACCACACAGGTTCAAGCCAGGTATCAACATGAACCTAGTTCGCCAATCAGTTCGGTACGAGCTCGTACTGTTGTTTTTGTTAAATGAAATGAATGAATAATATTGTGTTAAAGCAGTAGTAGCGAACCAAAACTCACGATGTAGTAAGTAGTAAAAACGTATACGAAGCAGGCTCTGGTCGTTTCATCACGGAAAATAAAAGCTAGAAATGTGTACAATCTTAAGCTGTAGTTTTATGTTGGTTCTTCTCGCGCGGTGGCACCCGTTTCCGTATGGTGACTTCGTTCAGCCAATTTACTCACACACTGCATTTCGCTGCAATGTCGCCCGCGCCATTCTGGGATATTATCAAAACATTCGTGGGAGGTGTAAAACGTTTTCACTGAGAATTCACTTCTAACTGAAGAGGAACCTAGGGTTATACGACACATTCAACTGCTAGGCCACAGAGTCGCCAACCCCTCACGCCGGTTGATTACAGGTGGACTCGATAACATCGCTGGTTATGTAATTCGAACTCACGGTCTTACGGTCAAGAGGCCAACGCCTGACGCTTGGGTGAGAACTGCGCGGTACTTGTCCAATGGGAAATACAGCGATCGGCGAAAGCATCAGCTGTTCAAGCTCAATACAAAATGCATGAGTGTGGGAACGTATTTTTCACATGATATGAATATTGGATCATACAGCGGCATCTTAACACGAATATCCTGTATCTGAACATTGCTATTCAATTTGCTTCAACACTATCTGGAACCGAAGATCTTGAGAAAATGCGTTTCACAACAATAAACCAACTAGCAAGGACACCTAGATGGGTGCGACGTGCTACAGGGGTGAGATATACACGTTTTGTCAAAATTAATTCGTTTTACTACTACTTTAGCGAGAAGAAAGCCAGCTTTTGGCCTTGCCTACCCTACTTTTGTATACAGCACGCACACGTCACGTTTTAACCTCCCATGACAGAAAGGCAAATTCCGCTGATTTATCCTTGCACAGCAGATGTATGCACGATATTTAAATACTTCAGAGCGGGTGACAACGCAGCAAACTCTCAACGCACAACGCAGTCTGCTTCACATGCCGGGGTTATAACGACATACTGAAACTGCCACGAACGTAGCGAATATAAACACCAGTGATAATCTGTGATGTGCAACCTCTTGCCCTGGGAAACTTCTCCGAAGTCTAACAAAAAATCACTGGTTCTATTCCGCCACCTTGCTTGGATGCTTAAAAAGCAAATGCTACAAGTGCATGGTATATACATTATATATCATAGTGTCAATGTTACGGTACCAACAGAAGCCAACTTTTGCATGACACTACGTATGATCATCTGGTTCAGGAATTATATTAGGTGACACCAGTTATGCCAATTATATATCTAAATACCATACTTAAGGCAATACTATCTCTACGGACATGATTTCCAATTACTACTGAAGTCAACAAGTGAATGCGACCTGAAACCTCCAAATGAGACGCAAAAAGCAATTATTCTTCAATACTGGTGTATTATACAAAAATGTTGCAATGACGAGTACTCGTCACGAATTCAATTCAACTATTCTAAAATACGTTGTGTAATGCGGAGCGATGTAATGAGGTCGATCAACATAAAAACATTTGCATCATACAGACATTAGATTCCGATGTAATGATAGCGAACGCCCATTCGACGCACGTAAACAACTACAAAACGAACTGCCAACACGATTCCATATTGACTCATGCTGCTTGAACCTCCAATAGAGTTGTGCTTCATTGTACCCGCCCCTCCGCGTACCGCTGTACCCTCTGACGCGATGGTTTCAAGTTGTCGGGAGGCCCGTGGGGCGGGCAGCGTCAGCAGATGGTGACGGTAGGCCGGATCCCAACGATGAGTGGTGTACACGACAGCAGCACAGCGCGTCCCGGGGAGACGGGCCGTCATACGCTGGGCTCGCGAAGCTTCTTAAGGCACACCTCCACGGCGCCGGCCACGCTCGATCTGGAGTGTTCCAAGCACATGACAGCGGAATTTCTCGGTGACGCCAACGTCGGCTCATTTGTCTCACTTGGGCGCACGTGAGGGGGAGAATGTGACCTATGGCAGGCCTTTCCTCTGCTGCACAGAAGGCGCCAGGAACTGACGCATGCTTCGTCCAGCGTCCCAAAGGTCCCTGATATGGTTGTATGACACAGAGCGAAAAAAAACTTGATTCTTGCTACTTACGGTCAGTTAGGTTTAGTCACGGCAGCCACAGTGGTATTGTCAGGCGTGTGACGGTGGTCAGTACAGCTGTCAGACGGTGACGGTACAGCAGCCAGTGGTCAGTACAGCTGTCAGACGGGGACGGTATAGCAGCCACAGTGGTATGGTCAGGCGTGTGACAGTGGTCAGTACAGCTGTCAGACGGGGAGGGTACAGTAGCCACGGTGGTGTGGTCAGGCGTGTGACAGTGGTCAGCACAGCTGTCAGACGGGGACGGTACAGCAGCCACGGTGGTGTGGTCAGGCGTATGACAGTGGTCAGTACAGCTGTCAGACGGGGAGGGTACAGCAGCCACGGTGTGGTCAGGCGTGTGACGGTGGTCAGTACAGCTGTCAGACGGGGACGGTACAGCAGCCACGGTGGTGTGGTCAGGCGTGTGACAGTGGTCAGTACAGCTGTCAGACGGGGACGGTACAGCAGCCACGGTGGTGTGGTCAGGCGTGTGACAGTGGTCAGTACAGCTGTCAGACGGGGAGGGTACAGCAGCCACGGTGGTATGGTCAGGCGTGACAGTGGTCAGTACAGCTGTCAGACGGGGACGGTACAGCAGCCACGGTGGTATGGTCAGGCGTGTGACAGTGGTCAGTACAGCTGTCAGACGGGGACGGTACAGCAGCCACGGGGCCACGGTGGTGTGGTCAGGCGTGTGACAGTGGTCAGTACAGCTGTCAGACGGGGAGGGTACAGCAGCCACGGTGGTGTGGTCAGGCGTGTGACAGTGGTCAGTACAGCTGTCAGACGGGGACGGTACATCTGAGACTAGCAGCACATCGGTACGGGCCTCCACAGAAATAGCTCCGATAGTACCGTCAAATGAATTCATATATGGTGCATATTGAACAACTGCCTTGGATGCCAGTGGAGGGAGACAAAATACCAGAGGGTGACCTGTCAGGGGCGATGGATGGGGAAGGGGGCTCGCCTTCGGTGATCTGTTCAATGCAGATAGGATCCACGTGAGACTCATCTGCTAGAACATCACCAGGGGCTTATATGTCTGGTAAAAGTTGGGGTGTATGGACCCACCTGAGGATGGTCTGTCAGGTACCGAGTGGATAGGGGGTGAGGGGTCGACCCAAGGCTGACCTGACAGGTAGAGACCTGAGGCCGTTCTGTCAAGTACACGGAAGGGGGTGTCTCACCTGAAGCTGATCTGGTGGAGGCTTTAGGGCTGGTGTGTCAGATGCATGGGAGGGGTTACTCGAAAGCGGCGTGACAAGAGCTGATTTGAGGCTGGTATGTCAGGTGTGGGATCTACAACTCATATGAGGTTGGCCTGTCGGTGACTCACTTGAAGTTGATCTGCTGGAGCGCCACCAGACCGGCGATGGTGGCGCCGCCCGACGGAGCCGACTCTTCATGCAGCGTGCTGCCCCGGTTCTCGTCCAGCATCAGCTGACCGGTGCCCGTCAGCTGCGTACACAAGGGTCGCCGGTTCGACTCCCTTCAGACGGAACCTCCAGAATCTTGATCCAAGATCGCCAGCGTCGGCTAGTGACAACCTTAGATTTGCATAGCACGGCCCATTCAAAACACCTCTCAGTCCCATCTGGCGGATGAACCCCTGTTTCACCTCCGCCATGGCCGTACGGTTCGTTGCCGTTTGCTGAAGCATCTCAGTGTTTACACACCATGTGACATTCACACAACGTCACCACAGATAGAAATTTGTCGTATATACGACAGGAAAGTCACTGTTCACTTTACAATACCTGATATGCGAGTTGTAAGTGTACATGTGCGATAGTTACAAAAATCACTGAGTGTGTAATATATGAAAAAAGTTGTCTCTGTATGGCCACAAACATATCCCTCTGTTACGAGTTCGCACGAGTGAAGTCCTCTCATAATGACCTCCTAACATTCAAACATAGAAGCATGATACCATACCAACAGCATAAGGAGCTTAAAGGAGATGAGCGAGCGGGTGAAAGTGCTACAGGCGCGGGTGGAATTAAATAGTCGTGCCTATCAGTCGGGCGCATCGTCAGACATCGCAATGTGTGGCTATATGGTCATCGTCTTCCGGCATGTATGAAGAGTTAAGCTGATTTCTGACGCGATGCATTCATCAGATTGCACTACGAAAGCATAAAAGGCGCCATCCCTTCCTGAGTTTGAACTCCAGACTCCTGGATACAAACCCAAGAGTTTATCCACTTGCTGTCATGAACGAATGGCAAAAGCTTGCTGCGGTAAAGATATACGGTTAGCTGGCCGGGTTGGAGAACTTCGCCGCAAACCCTTTTCTTTTGACAAGGATTGACAGCGATTGCGGACAAATGTTGTGATGACAGCTTCCTGACTTAAGTAATATTTATATATATATATATATATATATATATATATATATATATATATATATATATATATGTGTGTGTGTGTGCACATACATGCATACATACATACAAATTATACATACATGCAGACATACATGCATATATACATATACACATATATACGTGTTTGTATATAGCACATGTTTGGTTCTGAGTGAGAAAATTCGAACATAAAATGCAGTATTACACCGTGAGTCGCTGCAGAATGTTGCCAACAAACGGAAATACTGCCGCGATTCTATTTCTTTGAACACAAATTAGGAGCACTTCATGAAGAATATTTAGATAAAATGGGTGAGAGTGGAATCAAAAGCACCTCTGACTGTAAGTGGTGACATTAGAACGCGAAACACCGCAAAAAAGAAGCTACTATGGTTTCTCAAAAGCGTTAAGGCCGGCAAGGGCTGCTTTTATGATCCAGTACACTATGTACATGGGTGTAGACTTCCTTGGGCCGTGCCTCCACTTGTAACGATAGTATGGATGACTTTATGTTTAGCTATTTCCGCGTCTATCTCCGGTGGGCCACTTCGTGATACTGCACACACAAAAATACTGGATTTATAGCAAAACAATTTAATGCTTCGGCTGCAGGCGGTCATTATGAGACCCCTGCTGACAGCTGGACTAACAAGGCGCCGGAACGTTGAGTACAGACCACTGCCGGCTATCACTAACGTTAGCACCAGTACCAGCACTAGCGCACCGGGTCGCGGCACCACTTACTGTCTGGGCGGCCATCTTCCTGGCCACATCCCAAGGCAGGCCGACGCTGGCGGCGGCCAGTACCAGCGCCTCGGCGAAGACGAGCGTGAAGGCGGTGCCGGCGCCGAAGGTGGCGGCGAAGGCGTCCAGCTGGGAGTCTGGCAGCTGCTGACTGGCGCCCAGGGAGCCGCACAGCACCTCCAGACACAGCAGCCACCGGCTGGGCAGGCTGTCCGGTACCGAGTACGCTGTCCGGCACACAGCAGCCGATGGGACACAGAGCGCCTCACAACGGCACACGGCGACGACTTCGTATCAAGACCATTTTACACGGACGAAGTCAGCGCTGACGTGCATAGTACTAGTGATACAATTGTTATGAACATTGCTGGGATAGGCCACTTGTTGAATACTCAATCGACATCCTGCTCCATAAAGGTTTGACATTCTGTTTTAGTTGCATGCTTGGACAGTCTATGCTACTTGTGCATACGGAAACTTTGTTCATAACTTCAAACTAGTGCACCGGAAGCATAAATAAAACCAAGAACATCGATTTCAAGGTGGGTTTCGATATCCTTCCTGACTCCTTGCAACATGGCACACTCAATGAAAAACCATTATTTTAACTCTGTAATACTTTCCAGGGGTACGGACTTAGGATATATATATATATATATATATATATATATATATATATATATATATATATATATATATATATATAGTACACGACATACATATTGGTACTCTGCAGTAGTCAGGAGTGTAATACACTGTGGTACGTGCCCCACCACGTAAGCGCTCGCGGAAGACCTCACCACTTCCACGTACATCCCCCAAAGTACAAACACAGCGGGCTCGTAAGCCAGTCGGCTCCCACGGTCCGGAGCGGGCGACGTGGGAGGGGTGGGGGCTCACCGCAGCAGCCTGCGCCGGTGCGCACCGCCAGGTTCACCATACACCGCACCACGTACAGCGCGCCGACCGACGGCAGCTGGTCAGACGCCGGCACCGCCACGCCCAGCTTAGACGCCAGAATCTGGCGGCGAGAGCCGGCGGATTAGACGAACGGACCCGACGCCGCTGCCACGCTAGAGCCGCTGCGCCACGCGATGCACGCTGGCTGTAGCCAAACCATGGGGTTACTACGATCGGTGGCCAAACGACACTCTGCACACATGCTACTTGGTGTCAAACGAGGCCGAACTCGGCGCGAACTTGGTCATGTTTAATCGACCGAGCGGCGTGTTTTGGTTGGTGGGCGACAATCGATCGCACCGGCTCACGCTAACACCGCCCAGACTCACATGACCCCGGGTGAGACGGTGTCTGCCCGCGGCCAGGACTGCAACACTGTCCGTGCGGTGGACTGGCACAACACGGCGGTGCGGCCGCCGTCCGCCCGCGGTACCCTCGCATGGTCGGCTCAGATCAAACGTCGAGCAAAGCGCGACTTTGGTCACTGATACAACGGCTGAACTGTTAAATAATGTTTAAAAACAAGCGGATCCTTATGTCAGTTGTCAGGAAACCAATCGCTCTTAGATACACCAGTCTGACGCTAAAGCACTTCCCATCAAAATTTAACAAGGACACAAACCACTCCACTAGACACTCAAATATAACGAGCTCACACGGAAGCATGGTTTATGCTGGCTGCGCTGTGATTGAAGTTGTCGACACGCAAACGGCTGCTAGATTTACAACCAACACTGCCGCTATTCCGCCATTGACCGATAACCAATTGATTCGCTCAGGTGGTCAATAAATGAAGCCACGGCAATCAATGAAACCGCTGCAAGCTTGATCCGCAAAATTATAACAAGCCTCACTGATGAAAATTCAATGCATGCAATCATTGCTACAATTTTTTCATTTTCGGCCTGTACTTAGCTACTTTTTTTTGTTGAAGAGCACCACCACAATTAAAGAACATGGGACTACATTAAAGAGCACCCCTAATAATTCCAATTTGCCCCAACAACATGAAAACATTTACGATTAATTTCGCCCCACCCTGCTATAACACAGCCGTACCTCTCCGGCCCCATCCTATCTACTTTCCACCAACGCAATTATTGAACAGCAGCGGCCATCCCCCTTTCCCTCACCAGTTCGATGACCTGACGGCTGAAACCGTTCCTTTTCCCCTAACCAGCCCGATGACGTGACGATTGAGAACGTCCCCTTCCCCTCACCAGCTCGATGACGTCACGATTGAAAGCGTCCCATTTCCCCTCACCAGCTCGATGACCCGACGTCTGAGACCACTGCATCTTCCCCTCACCAGCTCGATGACGTGACGACTAAGCCCGGGCACCAGGGAGATGACGCACTTCTCGCCGCCTTGGGGAATGGCGGCCAGGTCGTGCAGCACCTGATCGGCGACGTGCGGCGGCACGGCCAGCAGCACCACGTCGCACGACCGCAGCACCACGTCGTTGGAGTTGGTGACGGTCGTGCCCCAGCTGCTCCAGATGGCCAGGTGCTTATTGCTGGGCGCCGACACTGTCACACGGCCAGAGTGGATCACACCTGCCGGCCGGCACAGCGGTCAGTCCCGATCAGCGTGGGTCAGTCCCGGTCAGCGTGGGTCAGTCCCGGTCAGCGTGGGTCAGTCCCAGTCAGCGTGGGTCAGTCCCAGTCAGCGTGGGTCAGTCCCAGTCAGCGTGGGTCAGTCCCAGTCAGCGTGGGTCAGTCCCAGTCAGCGTGGGTCAGTCCCGGCCAGCGTGGGTCAGTCCCGGTCAGCGTGGGTCAATCCCAGTCAGCGTGGGTCAGTCACATTCAGCGTGGGTCAGTCCCAGTCAGCGTGTGCCAGTCCCGGTCAGCGTGGGTCAGTCCCGGTCAGCGTGGGTCAGTCTCGGTCAGCGTGGACCAGTCCCAGTCAGCGTGTGTCAGTCCCGGTCAGCGTGTGTCAGTCCCGGTCAGCGTGGGTCAGTCCCAGTCAGCGTGTGTCAGTCCCGGTCAGCGTGGGTCAGTCCCAGTCAGCGTGTGTCAGTCCTGGTCAGCGCGGGTCAGTCCCGGTCAGCGTGGGTCAGTTCCAGTCAGCGTGGGTCAGTCCCAGTCAGCGTGGGTCAGTATCGGTCAGCGTGGGTCAGTCCCATTCAGCGTGGGTCAGTCCTAGTCAGCGTGTGTCCGTCCCAGTCAGCGTATGTTAGTCCCAGTCAGCGTGGACCAGTCCCAGTCAGCGTGTGTCAGTCCCATTCAGCGTGGGTCAGTCCCAGTCAGCGTGGGCCAGTCCCAGTCAGCGTGGGTCAGTCCCAGTAAGCGTGGGTCAGTCCCAGTCAGTGTGGGTCCTGGTCAGCAGCAAGCTAGACCAATGTGACAGCACGGGTGGTCTATACAGGCCACCACACGCACTATTCCGACAGATACTGATCAGCAGGGGATCTGGGGAGGGAGGGACTCGGCATTCCGGCAAATGACGCTCTTCGTCAAAGGTTCAATAGTTTTGTGTCTCGGGGACGTATATACGTCCGGATTAAGTTATTTCTCAGTGCTTTCAGCCCAGCTGGCTTCAGGTTAATCTTACCGTGATCTATCATCCTTGATACATTAACGCCTGTCAAAACATCGGCTGAACGGACCGAACGTATTTCCACAATACGAACCTCATGACTACTAAGTCATGCACAATTTTTATTCACCTTTTCTTCAGATGATTATTTATCCATTGCCATGTTCAACTGCAATGTGCTTTATATACACTTAGCAGTCGATTTGCTTCGCCTAAGCGCGGACAGTATCTCGGCACGTGTAAAGCGGGCCTGACCTACAGTGTACAGCACCTGCCTGACCCACAGAGTACAGCACCTGCCTGACCTACAGTGTACAGCACCTGCCTGACCTACAGTGTACAGAACCTGCCTGACCCACAGTGTACAGCACCTGCCTGGCCCACAGTGTACAGCACCTGCCTGACCTACAGTGTACAGCACCTGCCTGACCCACAGTGTACAGCATCTGCCTGACCCACAGTGTACAGCACCTGCCTGACCCACAGTGTACAGCACCTGCCTGACCTACAGTGTACAGCACCTGCCTGGCCCACAGTGTACAGCACCTGCCTGACCTACAGTGTACAGCACCTGCCTGACCCACAGTGTACAGCACCTGCCTGACCTACAGTGTACAGCACCTGCCTGACCCACAGTGTACAGCACCTGCCTGACCCACAGTGTACAGCACCTGCCTGACCTACAGTGTACAGCACCTGCCTGACCCACAGTGTACAGCACCTGCCTGACCCACAGTGTACAGCACCTGCCTGGCCCACAGTGTACAGCACCTGCCTGACCTACAGTGTACAGCACCTGCCTGACCCACAGTGTACAGCACCTGCCTGACCCACAGTGTACAGCACCTGCCTGACCTACAGTGTACAGCACCTGCCTGACCTACAGTGTACAGCACCTGACTGACCCACAGTGTACAGCACCTGCCTGACCCACAGTGTACAGCACCTGCCTGACCTACAGTGTACAGCACCTGCCTGACCTACAGTGTACAGCACCTGCCTGACCTACAGTGTACAGCACCTGCCTGACCCACAGTGTACAGAACCTGCCTGACCCACAGTGTACAGCACCTGCCTGACCCACAGTGTACAGCACCTGACTGACCCACAGTGTGCAGCGCCTGCCTGACCTACAGTGTGCAGCGCCTGCCTGACCCACAGTGTACAGCACCTGCCTGGCCCACAGTGTACAGCACCTGACTGACCCACAGTGTACAGCACCTGCCTGGACCCACAGTGTACAGCACCTGCCTGACCCACAGTGTACAGCACCTGACTGACCCACAGTGTACAGCACCTGCCTGGACCCACAGTGTACAGAACCTGCCTGACCCACAGTGTACAGCACCTGCCTGACCCACAGTGTACAGCACCTGCCTGACCCACAGTGTACAGCACCTGCCTGACCTACAGTGTACAGCACCTGCCTGACCCACAGTGTACAGCACCTGCCTGACCCACAGTGTACAGCACCTGCCTGACCCACAGTGTACAGCACCTGCCTGACCCACAGTGTACAGCACCTGCCTGACCCACAGTGTACAGCATCTGCCTGACCCACAGTGTACAGCACCTGCCTGACCCACAGTGTACAGCACCTGCCTGGCCCACAGTGTACAGCACCTGACTGACCCACAGTGTACAGCACCTGCCTGGCCCACAGTGTACAGAACCTGCCTGACCTACAGTGTACAGCACCTGCCTGACCCACAGTGTACAGCACCTGCCTGACCTACAGTGTACAGCACCTGCCTGACCCACAGTGTACAGCACCTGCCTGGCCCACAGTGTACAGCACCTGCCTGGCCCACAGTGTACAGCACCTGCCTGACCTACAGTGTACAGCATCTGCCTGGCCCACAGTGTACAGAACCTGCCTGACCTACAGTGTACAGCACCTGCCTGACCTACAGTGTACAGCACCTGACTGACCTACAGTGTACAGCACCTGACTGACCCACAGTGTACAGCACCTGCCTGGCCCACAGTGTACAGAACCTGCCTGACCTACAGTGTACAGCACCTGCCTGACCTACAGTGTACAGCATCTGCCTGACCTACAGTGTACAGCATCTGCCTGACCTACAGTGTACAGAACCTGCCTGACACACAGTGTACAGCACCTGCCTGACCCACAGTGTACAGCACCTGACTGACCCACAGTGTGGCCTGCTTCGTTGCGGCCTGCCTGACCCACAGTGTGCACCTGCCTGGTTGTTATTGGTTTTACGACACACACCGTGGGCAGCCAACTACGCCATTGTAGCGGGCAAAGAGCGACGACTCACCCACAACCTTCATGTGGACGAGAACTCTGGTATTTTGTACAGCACCTGCCTGACCCACAGTGTACAGCACCTGCCGACCACAGTGTACAGCACCGCCTGACCCACAGTGTACAGCACCTGCCTGACCCACAGTGTACAGCACCTTTATCCAGGATGGCGCGCCCGACGGCCTGTGCCAGTACGCCGGCTCCGATGAAGCCCACCTTGCTGCCACCCAATCCTATCGAGTACGTCACTCGAGTGGTGTCCTGTGGGCAACCGTCACGTGTCACGCGAGCAGCCAAACCCTAAAAAGACACAAGCAGCCATGACCTCGGCTGCTGGTCTTCGTGACTCAGTGATAAATTATGGTTGAAATAGGGTGCAACCAATACCGCTTTCTGAACACGACACTTTTCCCAAACAAGCATTGGCATTGCACTTCTTATGTGTTTATGAAATCTTCATTTCTGACAGCATCTTCTTTGTAGCATGCTTATGCTCACCATCAAGGATCGCGATGCGCAAACATCTTGCAACATAATTCCATATAGAAGGATTACCTATGGTCCGGTATGTTTTGCAATGCCAGTTTATAGCATCGGTATTTGCGTCGTTATTGTAAACGTATGCATACAAATATCATGCACCTCTAAAAACAAACGAAAAGATGTAATGAATAAAAAGACGTATGCCATGATCATTGTCATTGCAAATTTCGACATTCTACTGTATTGGCTTCGACATCTCACACCTAACGAAAAACCATCATATTAACACTGTTACGTGGGTACGGAGAGATAAACGAGACCTGGACTTTGGGGCGCCTCGACTACTCGACTACTAGTATTGCGGAGAGATCTGGAAGAGCACCAGCGAGTCACCAGCTCAGTTTGGCCTGGTCCGGAGCCAATCCAGCCAGGTCAGGATCAGACAAACACAGGGCCAACACATCACCATGACGATATAAAAATGTTGCTCGTGGATATGTAGACGTAATTGAAAGTTTAAGGAAGGAGCATTGGGTTCTTTTCAGCATGACGATAAAAACATGTTGCTCGTGGATATGTAGATGTGATTGCAAGTTTAAGGAAGGAACCTTGGGTTCTCTCACAACGCATTCAACCGCTAGGTCATATAGCGACGCCAACTCGGTAAATGCTGCCGGTTGCAAGATTCGAACCCCCAACCTTGCGATCAAGAGTCCGACGCTCTACCGACCGCGCTTCCGCGGCCCGTAATTGAAAATTTAGAATGCATCATCCTCTCTCGGTATCTTTATCTGTGGACCATTACTCACGCTATGCAACAGAGCATCACTCACGCTGCACGATACATCACTGCGGGGTCTGTGTCATAGAACATCACTCACGCTGTAACGTAAAACACTACGAGGGCTGTATCGCGGAAAACTCTCATGCTGTATGGCAAAACACGACGGGGTCTGTACCAAAAAAAAACCACCACTCACGCTGTACGTTAAATACTACGAGGGCTGTACCGCGGAAAACTCCACATGCTGAATGGTAAATGACTGCGGGGGCTGCACCACAGCACAGCACTCACGCTATAGGAGACGTCCTGCTGCTCGATCGGCGGCGGCTCGTCCGACTCGTGCTTGACATAGTAGAGGGCTCGGCCGCGGCCCCGGGACGAGGACACTCGCCGGCCGAACGAGCGGCGCTGGGCGCGTGGCAGCGCAACAGACGCGCGCGAGCTGCGCGACCGCTCCCGCGAGCCGATCGACAGGCTCATCTGGTGCTTCTTGCTATTGGCGTGCTGCAGCAGCTTCAGCTTGTGGCAGCGCAGCGTGGTGTTGCATATGATGCACTCGGCCTTGTAGATGTCGTCAGGAACGGGTCGGAGCCACGCTGAAGGCGGACCACCCGCCGTGTCAGGCGACGTTCACTGGCCACGGCACGACTACTGCGCCGCCACGATCGGCGGCAATGCGGCGCACTGTGCATTAAGCGCCGCCCGGCCAGAACGGTGGACACAGCATTGGCCTGGAAGGGTCTCCCCGTCTTGGCGGAACGGATCGAGTCGCTTCATCGCTGTTAAAGTCTCCGGCTGGGACGGCCATTCGGCAACCGGCCAGGCAAGGTCGAGAGCGTAGACCCGGAACAGCCGTGCTCGAATAGGTAGGTACGCTAAACTCTCGGTTGAAACTTTGGCATCGAACTGGAATCTCCCGATCTGGAAGTGGGTTCCAGGGGTTTAAGGGTGCACCGACTACGAGGTCATTTGGCGCTCATTCCAGGGCCAAGGCAACATATCTATGCTTGGCATGCGTACTGATTTATTAACGCCTCTCAAACAATTATTCCAACCAAATTCTTTCTTTAATGTTGTTTGGCATCTGCGGACGTGCAAGTCGGCGTTACGTTGACCGCATTGGGTTGACGAAAATATGTTCAACCTGTCTGTTACGGATCATGTTCACGGCCATCATAACATTATTGTGACATCGAATCACATGCAAAGATTTGATTTCACTCGATCACAACACAAAAAAAAAACATTCCGAATTTATCTTAATACGCACTCACGTGGATGGGCGAGAGCCCCGAAATAGCGTAAAAATGGCGGCGCTGAACCCCGCCAGAATTTGCATACCTATAGCAATTGACCAGCGGATTACTGACAATAGCTTCATCCTGATATCAACACCGAACACTGACCCTGGTGAGGTCAAAATCAGGTCATTTTTCCTGAGAGGTACAGTGCTGCGAAGTGGTACCAAGATTCAACTCTTAATATTTATTTGCCAAGTAGTGGAACCAATGGCTGCTATGTCATGCTTCACACATCACCACGCCAAATCACAAATAGTTTCACATGGATTTTATCTTCTCAAGGTTATTGACTTCAGCTGACCTCGAGTAACGCTGACTGACCTTTGGGGAAGGGGAGTTGGGTTACTACGGACTATTTTTGGACAAAAGCTAAAAAATAAAACAAGACATTCACTGGTCTGCAACCAAACACCAATTTCAATGGATGCATCAGCAAAGCTTTCTTGGAAACCAGAAGAATATAGTGCTGCAGACTGATGTAGGACACTCCACTCATAGGAGGAAAACTGTCATATTACATATCACTTGATAATATCCTATTACTCGAATTCGGCGAATTCCACCCGAACACACCGAACGCCTCCGACAATTTCGTTAAAAAAATTATGTCCCGTAAAGGATCAGCACAAGCAGAAGAGCAGCCATGGGACCACCCCCACCACCACCAGGAACAACACAAATTACACTAGATCAAACAGGAAATTGACATTTTCACCGCGCAACACCGACAATTTTCGCTGCGCTTCGCGCCGAAAGCGTTATTTGTTATGCTTTTTGTACGTCTCCCTAAAAAAGTATCGCTGCGCCACTGAGCATAGGCCATTGCATTATGACTGAAGACTGTCAATGAATTCATCATCCCTGACATAGTGTGGTAATAATCAAAATGCTCGCACAAAGATGCGAAACAACCTTTTCGTTGTCTCATAGTGTTCCGATAAAAGTGTAAATATCCTAAGTATATTACATACAGTGATAAGAATGATATTTGAGTAGGATCTTGATTGATTTTCACCACTATTGCAGGTTTTATTCCAACACAGTTCCTGTAAAAAGGATTATCATTTTTGAAACATATGCTAAGATGAAAAAGGCGGATGAGAATATTATTTGCACACATCATTATTTTTTGTGCGAGTTTGATCGCTCAAACAGTACTTGCTCGGTGCAAGTCAACTACGGACAACATCAAATGCTTCATTAAAGAAATAGCACAGAAGGCCTCACACTCACCACACACTTTCACTGGTTCTAACTTCTGCAGCTACATACATACACATGATCCAGAGAATGTACACCACACATCAAGCAAACTACACAAACAAGTCAATTCCTAACAATCAAACAAGGGACACTTACATTGAAACACAGGGTTTAGTTCCCATTCTTGTTTGTATTTTTGGAGATAGTAGTCTTTGACCATTCCATCATTTATGGCTACATCAACATGCAACCCATCTTGTTCATCTTGTTGTTTGCTATTCGGGCTTGAATGCACATTGACAGGGTCCACCACATAGTTCTGACTGTGCTCCTCTTCTACAATGTCAACATCTTCCACTGTGACAGCAAAATCATGATCATTTGGGTCATCATGATCGTCCGCCATATGTTGTACTGTGGTCTGGTCTGGAAGTTAAAAAAACTCGTATTAAAAACAATCGTGATGCAATTACATTTGTCATCCTTAGATATATCAACAGATATTCATGCAAACAGGCCAAAATGATAAATATACCGCGCGGTCGCGGAGGCGCGGTCTCGGGTCTATTTATACACTGTCAGGAATTCCGCGGAAAGTGAATAAACTGAAACTAGTGAAAATTGGCACACCTTTTCCCACATCAATTTGGCATGTGTGAAAATGTTTAGGCCTGAAGCCAATTTCACTGTCATTTCTGTGCTCGCAAAGTTTGCTAACAGTGTGGTGCACACCACAAACTGTGTTGAATCACAAGGGTCTTGGTTTGTGACCACAACTAGTGTGATTTGGACAAGATATTTTGATTGCTTTACAAATGATGCAATATAGTGCCTTTCAGTGATTAAACTGTATGCATATTTCAAAGTAATACGATGTATTTCAAGAAGTAATTATGTGATAAAATACTGTTAAATGAACAATATAGTGAAATATTGTAATGCTAAACGACATAAAACATTATATTTCTTTTGAAACAATGTCATTCAATTACATAAAACCTTGGTCAGAAAATTAGGTGAGCTCTGATGGTGCATATTGGTTTCTATGATACATCCATCGTTAAGTCATGTAGCATCGCTAATCTCTCATGACGGTTGGTCGCGGGCGAAGAGTGGCGACAGGTAAGACTCAAACTCACAATCTTTTGATGGTGAGATGGGCAACTTACCCCTGGACTACTCATCCGCCAGTTGAGCTCAGGATGTAAAAAACAAACATGCATGCCATACCAACCTCCACACCTTTCAGATATTGACCTGGGTACTGACATCAAGAACATGCTTGGACTGTTTATAATCATCAGAATAGAACAAGCATGCAAGTACCACATGCCCAAATTAATTCCTGCATCAATTCATCCACTTCTCTTGAGTGACACTACTCTCCATCAAAATTCATACAACCAAGAATTATGTTATCACAAGCAGTGCATTGACCATGGCTTTTGACCATCAACAACACTAATGAGATACATATGATGTAATTACCCACATTTTCCATAGTTTTTTTTTTTTGCTTATTGGATAGTTCATGATGCACTTTATGCACATTCACAGCTAATTGCACCATCCACATTGTTTCGCCGGTGGGCCACGGAATTGGGAAATGTCCTGATCCATGTGGGTGTCAAACCCGGGGCCTTTGGTACCCAGAGTGGGTGCACAAACATTTGGGACCATGATCCATCTTGTCTTCCTTTTCTGATTCCAAATACACCTTGTTTTTGAAATCTCCAAAATGAACTCACCAGAGCCAAAAACATGACATCAATCATGACCATATAAACCTTCCCTAGTGCTGTCTTGTTGAGGGGATACAATTTGTGGGGTGATTTCTAGCCCTATTTTGTAGATCACTTTCCAACAGCACCTCTTCTGTTTTTGTTTGGGCCTAGTTTGCACCTAGTTTGGAGTTTGGAAATTAGAGGGGTACATAATGCCCTACCCCTTAAGACAGGATGCGAGGATCTGATTGGCTTGGTGGGAATGGCTAAACATAGGAGGGGTCCTGGACATGGAATATGTCTAGAAGTATGACACTCTTAGGGAGAAACATTTTGGCAAAACACCACTGGTTGGTACCACATGTTAAACATAACACTATCCATCCTCCAATGGGTAGGAAATATACAAAGGACAACTTCGCCAATGGGTGGGTGAACAAGCTGATACCTCCTCTTTTCCTCACTAATCTTTGATCTCAATCCCTCAAATTCAGCAACTTTCCAGTTAACAGACCATCTTGGAGCAGCTGAACTGCTCCAGCAAACATTTGCTCCTCCTTTTGTGAAAAAACACATAGATGAAGGGGAAAAGAAGTTACTTCTTCTGCCTCCATGTATTCTACTAGTGCATCTATTCCCCACAGGCCCACTAGTCACCTAGCATTCTGATTACTCCCACCAGGTTGTCTGGACATCATCATCAGGGCAGAAATGGCATGAGCTTGCTGTCTGGATGATGGGGTGGGCTGGGGACAAAATTAAACTTATTCTCAAAATTAAACAACTTATTAATACAACAAAAAAACATCATTTAATCATTCAAGGCTATGCCATTCTTGTCCAAATGTTGTTTTAGATGGTGATTTTGTGCATTGCTTCCCTCAGTCATGTCCTCAGGGGAAACCTCATCAACCAATTTACTATGTTAGAATATAAATTCTTAAGCTGTTGGCTTTGACTCATTTTCCACTTTAGCTCATGAAATATTGATGTAAGAATGGGAAAGTGGACTCACTGTCTGAATTTTGGTGATGGCTGTTATAAGGTGTATCTAATCACTATGATGGTTCTGAGTTCTATTAAGTTCTGATTATGATGGTTATAGTTTTCAGGATTTAAATATAACTCAATTTGGAATTGAATTTACATGCTTTCATCATCTTAAAAAATAAAACTTACACACAGATTTGTTGTTGGGGCTTGGAAATGACAGATACTTCCTGAACCTTACCTGGCTTCTCTAAAGGAAAAGCCTAATCAAATAGTGAAGCTTTGCACCATGTAAAATTAATTGTAGTGGTGACTATTTCAATGAAATATACAGTCCATCTTTCTTTCTGGTCCTGTTTACAGTAGTGAAGTTGGTTTCCAAAATTTGCTACATATTGCTTCTTCATACCTTGTGCAACATTCAGAAACCAAGTGTTCCCAGCAAGCATGGGTATATCTTAATATCTTACTAATGTTTACTTCCTTTCCAAGGTAATTAAAGCAAGTCGTATCAATTTAAACTTGTTCACTGCATGAAGGAGCATCAACAGCATTGGTCATATATGAGCTTGTCTGAACTTCTTTCTTTCAAGCCTTCTGTTTGTGCATTCCACAACTGTCTGCCAATTAAGTTGAAATATTCTGGGTGTTCAATAAGGAGTCTTCAACTGGGTATGTTGGTTAATTTCAAACATGAAGCACAGAATACAGGTTGATGGATCTTATTGCACTTGATTGAAGGGAACTAACTGAGATCCTCAGGACTCTCCTCATATTTTTGTTTTGTTAAAAGTTCATTTCTTTCATGTCATTAGAACTTACATCTGCTATATTACGAAGGGTAAATTTGCAGTCTAAATTAATTTCAGATTTCTTGGAATATCTCTCTAATGCAATGTTCATGAATGTTCTGAAGATGAGAGCACTCAATACCTTTGCAAATGCACACTTTTCAATTGGAATGCAAACCAACACTCAAAAAGAAAATAATATGTTGGGAAGTAAATCTGTATGTACCAGTAGCATATTCAGCACTTTTAAATTCAACCTAGGATGCTTTGAATGATTTAGATGAGCTTGAACAGAAAGGTTAATTGGCACAGCATGTGCACACAAAAACACTTAGTCTTGCCATTCAGAGCATGGATCATTGGAGCTTGCTTTCAATCCCTGTCATCTTCCCCACATCTAGAGTTGAATTTGTATTTTCAAATCCTGCATGTAGACAATAATTTTTGTTGGTAACTGAACATGGAAAGGATATTACTTCCAAAACTGTGGCATTAAAAGATAATTTTAAGCATTCCAGTGAATATTGGGAACATCATCACATACCAGTTTGTCAAACAACAGGCATTCTCCAATGCTCATGAAAGTAATTATCAAAATATAGAAAAAAAAGATGCAACATAACCTTACCCAGCCTAGCTTGGTCTTCCAGGGGCAGAGATGGCCAAGTGGTCAAGGTGTTGAGCTCTGGGTACCAAAGGTCCTTGGTTCAGCACTCACACCACTTGGGACATTTCCCAATTCTGCAGTCCACCAGCAAAATAGCATGGGCAGTGTCATTAGTGGTGATTATGCATAAAGTTTATTGTGAATTACTCAATGAACAAGCAAACAATATGAAATCCTAGCCTTTCATGTAAGAATTCATCTTTTATGGAAAATCTTGATTTATTAAAAAAAAAAAAAAATTCAATATAAAATATCTAACCTGACCTAACATAACCTAAGATAGTCTTAACTGCTCTTGAAAAAAACTTCAAAGATTCACAATTTAACAAATGTTCCAACCTTGTATATTCATTGATTTGTATGTGCATTGCATTGTATCCATGGCTCAAACAACTTTGTATGTTCATGGATGGAGGTGTATAAAGCTTGTCTGGCGGCTCTAATAAACTGCAGTAATACCCAATTTGTTTGGTACCATGCCCATGGTAAAGTGCTATTTTTCTCATTCTATTTCAAAATACGGCATGTTAGTTATTTGAGCTTAAGGGCGCTTCGACTAAAACCTGAAATATATGGGACACCCTGGTTTTTAACAGGTGCAGAGCACTGAATAAAACCTTGAGCGTTTAATTATTTATTATTATTTATTTTATTTTATTATTATTTTGATAGGTAGGTAGGTATATCGGTAACCACCTTGACTCATAGCCGAAATGCACCAACTTGTCTGGCAGAAATATCTCATTCAAAGCATAACGGAAAAAAATTTCAACGCAGAACCGCGCCAACTATGCCTCGTAACTTTAGCTATTTCAATTTGTTAAATTGAAGAGCAGATTGTCGGATTTGGCAAAAGGGTCATCCTCACAAAACTGGTAATTAGTGACGTCAGCAAAGCTCCTCACAGACTAGCATCCTTGGACGTAAAGCCAATTTACAATGACTTATCAACTTTAAAAAGTATGTTTTATTTCGGTCTTTGATCACTACAACAAATAATATAATGTAGGTTTGCTGCGTTACTTGTATTACTACAAACAAAAGAAGTAGTCTTAGAATGATTTGGGACTGTTTTGTAGAGAAGACTCTGGGATAACCACAAATATTTTGGTAAAAATCACGGATTGTTCTTAGTTACTGTGTCCATAAACATAAAAAATTATGCGCTTGGCTCCATGTGCATTGATCTTGCACTATGCAGCATTCATTGAATTTCACTGCAACTTCCAACTTCAGCACTACAGCACTGCTGAGCTGTACACAAATTACGACGCGCCGCCATCTTGCGGGTCTCTCCTACTTCTCCCGCTGCACTATTAGCTTTCGGGAAGGACTCGGGAAGATATATGAAGCACGGGGAGTGATTTTACTTGCCGACGGCGTCAATATCCAGTTTATTCCTACGCTTTAAGCCAGCCTATGAAAGCCTTAGTAACACTGACGGCGAATGTCCATTAACATCAACAGTGGTACCCGTGCTCCCATTGTTAATTAAATTCATATATTGGAGTTAATTTTTGGAGGCAGACATGGCACGGATATCAGACACAAAGGTCTATGTTGGAGAGTTGGGTGAGTACGATCATGTGTGCACGTATCTGCAGAAGTCCGTGGGTGCTGTTTTCAGGCTTGCAGGATTGGTGTGCTAATGAAAACCATAGGGAAGCTACCTCTGATATTTTGTTTGCAATTACACTGATGTTTTAGTAGCTACTGATGGCTTGTATAGTAACAGCTACAGTGAGGCCTTGTGGTTTTGTGTAATCAGGTTGTATTGGGTGCAAATGTATTAAATACCATCTATTGGCTATAAAAGTGGCAAACAGCACAGGCATTTTCCCACATGTTCCCCAAACCAAGCAGGACGGGTTTGAATGCAGCACACACCTTTTGAAACAAATGTTTTTCATGCTAATTCTGAACATAGACTTGATAAGGACCTATTTTAGGTAAATTTGTTTTTAAAAAGGTGTCCGGGATTTGTTGTTTTATTTTTAGGCATACCATGTTGCTGAACAAAATTAGGAAAATGTTATCACTTGTTTTCTCTGGAAGTATTTCATTTTCAATTTGAATGACAATGTCATCACATTGTGATGATGTAGGCATGGCACTGAGGCTTAGATTGGCTAACTTTACTACTGGTTCACATGCCTTAATGAGATGGTCCTGACTGTGGGTTGTTGACTATCAGAACATGTCTCAGATTGAGGTTTGTGGAGCTTTGCAGCCTAGATCAAGAAGTTGTGGATTTCATTACCCTCAAATTCCTTCAGGAAGAGGTACCATCCCAGATACTGCTTTAAGTACCTGGACTGCATGCCTTAGCATTTCACCCACTGGTCAATGTTTCAGGTCATGTGGTAATGTTGGAGGGGTCAACAAAATGTGCATGTAATTGTATGGTGCTCACAGCCTTCTTGAGAAAGGGTACTGTAGGCAGCAGGGTGGGAAACTTGCTTTCCGGGTTTGGAGTCGGAGTGCAAACAGATTTCTCCCGGAGCGCATTTTCATGCACATTATTTTTCATGCTTGGAATCTATTTGCCGGTAACCGACGAGAAAAGCATATGTACCTAGTCAGTGTCTACGTAATAGGCATAATACACATCATTTTTGGTCACATCAAAGCATAGAAACAAAGAAGTGAGCAATGGATGGCACCACAAGACAGGGAGTTGTGATCAGCTCAGCTTTGTCTCTCATAACTCACAGGAGCAATGTGCCTTCCTTTCTCTGTTGGTCTCAGCATAATGCTAGGCAAAATGACAAACAAATAATTCACAGTTCACCCTCAGCTTAGAGCGCACACCTACCTACATACACAGCCAATTCCCTGCACGATACAGACCCACAACAGTGCCTCACACGCAGTCGGAATCGACGGTGGTGCACAAGGGATCAGTCAAGGTCTTGTGTTTGTGGCATGACACTGTTAAGTGATCAAAACACATGTTCAAAGTTGCTAATGGTTATGACGTCATTAAAAAAATACCTTGCATTGATTGGTTAAAGTACAGTTTTCATAACAGAAAATGCTAACGCAGCAAATTCCGATTGGCGGCCTCTGCTGCACTCCGGAAGCGACTCTTAAAACGGTCAGTTTTTCCACTATAGGGTGGCTCGAAAGCAGGTTTCTGGAGACGCACCGGCCGAATTTGTAGTGACTGGAGGCCATTATATTCAGTGCACATGCGCGAATTGGTGGGTTGTTGTCGGTATTTCCGCTGTTTGTGGTTTTGTGTGGTGTGTGTCTTCGGTTGCTGTCTGTGTGCTTGATGGTACGAAAAGTGCATAGTTATTTGGTAACCGTAAGCAGAATAACATGTTTGGTGGATATTTTCTTCAATCCTGTATTAGTTTTTAGTAGTATTTTTGTTCCGTCTGTATGTTTGTGTCGGAGTACATGTGGAGCCCATTCTATCTAGTATGAATCTAGAGTGCAAAAATGTTTTAAGAGATGAAATCTCTTAAAAAGTGCCTTAATTCCCACCCTGGTAGGCAGCCCAACAGTCACTGCAGGTGATTGAACTGGGGTGAATGTACTACTGAATTATTTGCAGCAATGTTGCTTGGTTTCACTGCCCACCCCACCCTCAGGATCCACCAGTGCCATAATAAGAGTGGAAACTTACTTTCTGGGGTGGGAGTTGGAGTGCATACACTTCTTCCAGAGTACATTTTCATGGACATTATTTTTTGATGCATGGAATCTATTTACCAGTAACAGATGGGGAAGGCATATGTAGTCAGTGCCTACATGATATGTGTAAGTAATATACATTATCATTTTTTTGGCAAATCAAACATCAATGCATAAGGATGAAGAAGTGAGTAAGGGATGACACTGAAAGGCAGAGACTCATGATATTCAGCAGAAATTTGTCCATCATAACTCACACAAGCAATACACTTTCCTTTCACTGTTGGTCTCAGTACAAGGCAAGCCATATGGAAAACATACAAAAATACTTCACACTTCACCCTCAGCTCAAAGCACATACCTACCTATGCAGCCAATTCCCTATGTAATAATAACTTAACACTGCTACTGCACACACCACAGTTGGATGTGATAGTGGTGCACAAAGCAAAAATCAGTCAAGGTCTTGAAGGTGAAGGAAAACACTAACAAAGCAAATTCTGACCTGTGGCCTCTGGGTCTCTTTAAACTGTCAAACTTTCCCAGTGATGGGTGGCAAGAACTCACGTTTTCAGAGACACTGCACTGGAGCCAGAGAACAGTGTGCATCAGGGTAAAATAATTGACCATGTGGCCTGGAAATTCACAGTTAATGGAATGGTGCTATTTCATCCTTGTCTTAGGTTTTTACCACTGCCATGTGTGGGCAGTCATTATACACATGACTGCTAAATAATGTAAAATGCATGTGACTGAAGTGAAAGGCTTCACTTCTTTAATCCTTTAGAGGCGATCCTTTATTTTCTTCCAATCTTTCACTATTCCCAAGCAACTTCTTTCTTCATCCACACAGTTAATGATGAAGTAATTTTAGGACACTGGTGTGCATGTGTGCTGTTTTGCATGAGCTGTTGTTGTTGTCTACAATACTGGTGGCTGAGATTGAGAATAGTGTGGGAAGCTGTCATTGGGCTATTGACTGGTACAAAAAGTTGTTAGTTTGAGTGGTAACCATGAAAGTTGAATAGTCAGCATTTTGTGGGTGTTATTCTATGTTTATTATTATTGTCATTTGTGTTCCACATTTGTGTCAGATTATTCATGTGGCCTGGAAATTACAGTTAATGGAATTTTTTTTTTTTCTCCTTTCTTTTGGTTTTTTTTTTTTTTCCAATTTTGGGGGGGGAAAAAATAAAAAAAAAAAAAAAAAAAAAATAAAAAAATGGAAAAAAAAAAAGAGTCCCCCCCGACTGAATGGTGTTTAGGACACTGGTTCCACATTTGTGTCAAATTACATGTGGAGCCCATCCTATCCAGTATGAACCCAGAGTGCAAAAATGTTTTCAGAGATAAATTTTCTTAAGAAGTGCTTTATTTCCACCCTGGCCATAATCAATTTACTTTTTAGATATGCTTGGTCCCACTGAATAGCTTAATTTGGCCAGTGAAGTGCCAACCTTATACTTCTTCACATAAAAGTGTCATCAGTTTCAACCTCTATCCCCTATCCACCAATAGGCTCCTGGTTGTTGAACCACTCTTCTGTGACCTCACTGCAAAAACTCCATTGAACACTTGCATGAGATTCTATTTTCAGGTTATGGAATGTTGACCTATGGCTCCAATCTCTATCTAACCACATCTAACCACATATTGATGAAGCACAACTTGTTATGAATCCACACCTCTTCTCCTTTCTCCTAATGACAAAAATGTCTATGTGCACTTTCACCAGTGTACTCTGCTGAAACCTGCAGGCCTTGGCACATTTATGAGTAGTCTAGGGGTAAGTTGCCCATCTCACAATTGTGGGTTTGAGTCTCACTTGTTGCTACTCTTTGCCTACTACCAATTGGCAACTCCACATGACTCAGCTGTTGATGTGTCATAAAACCAGTAACCAAGACGGATAACTGGCCGGAAGAACTCAGTGGTGTCTAAAAAGTATAAAATTATCTTCGTTGTTCTCATCTGAAAGTTTAATTATGTCATATGTAACTGGGTCACAAGCTGTACACACCAAAACCATTTTCACACTGGTGAACATACATGGAAGTGTTATTGACAAAAGTCAGCTTCTGCTGCATTCCATCTTGCCTCAAGATCCCCATAAACACTATGAGAAGTAATAATTAAATAGGAAAATCTAAGCTAACATAATATAACAATAAAATATACTCTCATTTAGACTAATATGAACTCCTATATTATAATTTAAAAACAAGCATGATATTTATTGTGACCACATCTTTATGTCACAGCCCCAAGCAGTGTGACCTATCCAGCTTTCTTAGGTGTTATGTGGAGTAATAATGGTGTATCATCTAGGTGGCAAAGAGGCAGAAATTAGGCATCTTCAAGGTGGAGAAGTGTTGAATCAACTGTGTGCAGTGCTGAATGTCCCTTTAATCACATATGAGAAGTGCTAGGCAAAGGATGGATAAATTATGGCACAAAGAACAGCAGTGTGGCATAGATGGAACATGGAAACTATCACTGACCAACCAAAAAGTAAGCATTTACAGAGAAAACAAGTGGTCACATCTTCTAAATTATGTTCATGAACATGGTATTTAGCAGATAAAAAAGGAAAAATTATCACAGCAACCTTTAAGACAAATTTACAGTGTTTTAATCCTACAAGGTTGCACTTGGAAGGGACAGATGCAGTAATTATTTCGTAGTAGCTTGTTTCATCTGAAGGGTGCCTTCAGCAGAAAAAAAAATAAGTTGGGGAAGTGATATACCAGAGCATACTGAAGTGACACTTTTTATCCCAAAAGGGTGGATTTGTCTTTGAGAGGTGCACTTGTGGCTAGCATATGCTGAGCATATAGTGGAGAGGATGAACTTGAGCCTTTCTGGAGGAGCAATCGCCTTTCATAAGGGATTGTGCTGCAGCTTGCTGCTTCCAGCAGGCTGAGCTTGAACTAAGACTGGCTACCAGCTAGTGATGCCATGAGCCAGGTTCCAGGATGTCATTCATCCTCTGTCCTCAGCATCCTGTATGGCTTGAACAGTGGTAAAAATGGGGGTCTTTGTCTATGACTTGCTCATGCCAGCAAAGCTGTATATGCTGGGTGAGGAGAAGAGAACTGACACTTTCCAGACTGCATTTTAGTGCCCATCATGTGCAATTGTCATGAGCAGCAGAGGGAGCAGGATGCATGCCACTGTATTTGTGGCAATCAGCTACCCTGAAGGCATGGTGGAGTAGTAGCTGTGTCCCTGCCAGCCCAGTTGGCCAAGCAGTATGTGGCACCTGAGTGCTGGTTCATCCTGGATGATGCAGTGCTGGACCATTCTGGTCCATAACATGATTTGCAGTTTCATCACAGGTCAGCCTGTCCCATTGTAGGCACACTTGCCCATCAGTTGGCCAGTAAGTCCATCATAGGATAACTATGACCAACGCAATTGATGCCCCCCTAAGCCCAAATAACTAACCAGTTGGTTATTCTTTGTCCCAAATAACCAAAATAGCTCCTCTGGTAGCTCGGTTGGTTAGAGCACTGGCCTGCACTGGTCTCCCCTGTACTGGCAACACAGGGTTCGAGTCGCTTCGCGCCCTCGCATTTAGCCCCCGGCCGGGAGTATCAGTTGGCAGCTGGCCCGATAAGGCCGGGGACGAGCTACCGGGCGGCCGTGTCTGTGCATTGGCGACACATAAAACTTTCGGTCTAAATTCTGCCATTGAGCTGGAGTTTATGGATCGGGTGGTGGGGCCAGGGTTCATGCAACAAGCTCTGCTTAGCAATAGAACCCTGGTTCCTCAAGCCACCTCAACAACAGCTTGGATTTTTTTTTTTGCTATCATTGGGTAAGATGTCCCATTACAGAACCAATCATTCCATCACAGTTTCACTGGTCCAAACAGGACTGCAGGTTGTCCGGACTCCTTGTGTATCTTCCAGCTCATGTTATCATAACATTTACATCAATTGAATAGCTTGCTTGCAATATCAGAAGTGCAGAATGCTTCTGTTTGTGGTTGTGGGCAACTGGGCCATGTGGTGTCGCCGTTCTCTCACCATGGCAGGGAGAGTGGGGAACCCAGGAATCAGAACATATAGCCCGAGTCTCCCAGTCGCCCAGCCTAACCACTGAGCAACTGACATACCCATGGCACAGAATGTGTAGGATGACTTCTTTTACCTGGTATTCCTGTACAATTGTGAAAACTTTTTGGATCCCAGTTTAGGTGCCAGAAAAGTTGGTATCAAGCTACATGAATGCCAAAGTTCTCCTTCTTGATTATGGGCGCTACATGACCGACGTAGTCGATGTGTCCCTAAATCCCAATAACCAACCAACCCCCTCTTAATTCTTGGTGGTCGGATGGGTGGAACTGTTGTATATAATACTTACTTGATTTCAAAATATTAGTTTCTTTCAGATAAAAAAACTTGACCCCCTTTGCTCTTGCAGAAGGATGTAGGGCAGCAGGACCAAGTGGGATTGATGTTACCACTATTTGTCTAATATATTTCTGTTTTATTTCAGGCTCCAACGCTTCACAGACAGACTTGGAGGATGCTTTCTCACACTATGGACCACTGAGGAATGTTTGGGTGGCAAGGAATCCACCAGGCTTTGCCTTTGTCGAGTTTGAAGACCCTCGAGATGCCAAAGAGTCTGTCAGAGCTCTGGATGGAATGTACGTCAGGGCGTCCGATATGAAGAATGAGTACATGCAATTTACTTCATTGTGCTGTTAATTCAATAGCTTGGTGGTGTGCATCATTGTTATGTGATGCATGGCATGCATATGAAGTTTTTGGCATAAGATGCCTGTTATTTATGTATGAGTGTATATTTCATTAATGTGTGAGCATTTTGGAAATGCTATGGAACCCACCAACTCAGCTCTGACCTCAGCACTCTCGTCAGCACGATGTGGCTCATCTAGCAGCTGGTAAGACCCCTCGCTGAAGACACCACATTGCCACTTATCCTGGTTTCCATCCACAAACATTTTTTGGGGAGGACATTTATGGTTTTGAGGAATGACGTTTCCATGATTTGGTCAAAGAAAGAATCAGGACTTTAGAGGTCAAGGAAAGGCTGGCTTTAGAACCATATGGCCTGTTCCAAACAAAACAAATTAGGCCCTGAACGTTTTGTCTTTTGGGATGTGGAATTTGGTCAGTGCAGTTTGATATGATTATTAATCTGATTATTCCATCAAGTATTAGTCTTATTACATAATAGTCTAATTACTCTGATTATATAATAAGATTATCAAGAATTTCCTAAGGCCTGATGTATCCTGCTCTTGTAGGGTTGCCGCTACTTGTCAGGGGGTTACACTAAAAAGTAGTTGATCTTGTAGTAGGCCTCATTTCTGGTGCAGCTACTCATGCCATTTAGTATACATGTACTTGTCTGAGTTATAATTTAAACCAAGTTCCTACTAGTTACCTGGGCCTCAGGTCGCCCGAGAGGCTAGGTGACTCACGGTCTTCCCCTACTCCTGGACCAGGCTGCCTTTTCAAATGGTGATCTTGGAAATAATGTAGATGTGAATCACAAAGTCTCCATGTATATGTGACATGTTTGGAAGACTGTAATGTTAGTTTATCATGCATGTAAAATTTGTTTTTGCATTTCATCAGTGTGGCTTATTTGGTATAAAACACAGCATCTATCAGCATAACTCGCCATTATGGGAGCTGGATGAGTGACGAAGGGACATGCGCTAGAGAAGCAGATTATCTCATGCTACAGGTCCATGATTGGGAATCTTATCGGCAGAGAACTTGGGACAGACTTCAGCCGTCCTTTTCCTCGCTTGACAGCTTATGGAGACATGCGTACCGAATCTCTGTATTGCGGTGCGGTGGGCTGTGTTGGGGCTGAAATTGCTACCACGGAGCCTTGCCTTTCAGGAAAGATTGCACATATAAATGCAAAGGGAAATGCTACCGACACTCACAGGATCGAAATCGGGTGGATAAATTGAATAGTATTTATTGTGAATGAAGAAAGCAGGACTGGAACTTGACGAAAAGTTGCGCCAATGTCAAGTCAGGTTACATGGCTCATATGTATAGTTTGTGGTGTACACACGACAGTAAACTCATTTGGTTTTCGCCGTTTCTCGTAACCTCTTTCAGGGCGCAGGTAATCAACCAGAAATATTGGTTCATAAGTCGTTGTGTTTCAGAGACCACTTCGGAGTGTGTGTGTGCCTGCTCCTACAGGCGCGTATGCGGACACCGCGTGGTGGTGGAGCTCTCCAACGGCCGCAAGCGGAATCGCATGGGCGGCCGCGGCGACACGATGGCACCGCGCGGCGCACCGCCGCCGCCGCGCCGGCCGCGCTTCGACCCCAACGATCGGTGCTACGAGTGCGGCGAGCGCGGCCACTACGCCTACAACTGTCACCGGCGTCGCGGCAGCCGCAGGTGGGTGCCGCTCCGCCGGCCTGTCTCGCCGTCGCCGTGTGTCGCCACCCATGTCGTGTGCCGTGTGCTGTACGGTGTCTGACACGTGCTGAGTCTGTTGTTCACAGAGCTGAGCTGTGTGCCACCGACCGCCCGCCACTGACGCCCTGTTCCTGGCTTCTATAGGGGTTGATCGTGCGCGCACTCGCCAACCACCACCCCGCGAACTCGAGAGAGTGCCTCGCCCGACACCCGAGTGTCGACGTTAACCGCGCGTGTCAGCCTCCACCCTCCCGCCACTCGGCGTCACTTCCGCCACAACAGAGCGTCACGGCGCCGTCACAGTGTGTCCCGTGTCGTCGACGTCGGCGGCTTAGAGCGCGCCGCAGCGATCACACGCGAGAGACGCAGGGGGTAGCGTTGGGGCCGGCAGCTCACCGCTGGGCCTTCGACAGCAGTGAGGTCTCTCACTAAGCCGTTCCACACCGACTCCACGGCAGGTACATTCAATCAGATTGATTTTCAACAGCTCGGACTAACCGGCGCTGCGCACGGATAATCTGGAGTGAGAGGATGTCACGGTCTGATGGAACGTTTCTGTTCTGCCTGAGTAATCATTCTTTTCATCTTTGTGGCTCATTTTGTCATTTTGTTTGCCAGCATGTATTGTTGAACGTGGTCGCGTGACGCCTCCATTCTGTTCATTTTCATTAGTTCATCATCATCAGTTCGGATGTATGTTTGTGTGGGTGTGTTTTGATAATGGAGTGTGTGCAGAATTCGGTGTGGTTGGTGTACTTGGAATGGCAGTTTGGAGTGCGGTGTTGACGGCACGCTGCACCTCTCGTCGCCAGATCTACGTCGCGCTCACATAGCCGCTCGCGCTCGCCACGCGACCGTCGCAGCCGCAGCCGCAGTCGCTCCCGTAATCACGACCGTCGCTCGCGCTCGCGTAGCTACTCGCCCAAGGCCAGCTCTCGCGTCGACAAGTCGAGGTGAGCTGAAAGCTGGTCGACCGACATGTGAAGTGATGCACTGTGGTCTGACCGCCAGGGTCTGGCGACGTGAGTGGCGTGGCGTGGCGTGGCGTGGCGTGGTGCGGTGCGGTGCCGATGAGGGGTGGTAGCGTGGAGAGTGTCGGAAATGTCCCGGGTGGAGAGGTGGTGTGATGCAAGTCGGGCCTGATAATACGGTCTGATGGGGTGCGGTGGCAGTAATATGAACGAACAGATGGATCAGTGGTTAATGTTTCGCTGTGGTATATGCGACACCCCAATAACCACATTTCGTCATCTGATCTAAATATCCAGTTTTAGATATAAAAATGAACAGGGTAGGCAGCATCAAATATCTTTTCCATTTGTATTTGTATTTACCTGTCCTTTATTGCTCCGAGATTAGTTTGCACTGTCATTTGGGAACCCGCTGGGAAGTAGACAAGGAAGAATGTATTAGTGCGATTTGCTGTAATCTCATATGCTGTAATATCATTGGATTAATGTTGTGACCGAAGAAATTGTGCGGGATCGGACTGTCTACTCCATTTCCACATACACAACAAAGTGATGGGTATCTTACTAATGTGTAACCTTACTGCTTGGCAAAATTGAGGGATACTCCGCAATTATTTTTTAGCTTCCCCAAATGAGCATGCTGCCTTACCATCACATCGACACAAACTAGTGTGCATTTCCTGCTCGTGATTTCGTCCATGTGGTATGGTTCGTTTTAACTTAGTTCATAGCTTTGGCCAACCTTTGACCGATGTTCAGCGAGGTACGCCAGTATCCATTAACTGATGGCGTGAAAATGCACACCCGCCGGCCCAGACAAGTGAACTACCATATTTAGTTTTCTTTTTTCAATAAAAATAAATATGTTCGTCCTGTTCCTTGCATCGGTGTGACATTAGCACCGTTTCCACGACACTAGCAAATCCGTATTTCCTTACCAGCCAAGATTACCGAGGTCATGGAAACTCCTTCGTCAGCCAGATTTCCAAATCCGGCTTAGAAAAATATTTCCTGAGGAAATGTGGATTTCCCATGAGTTGGAAGCATATGGTATCATTCACTTCGCGTCCTTTTCCTGCTTTCCCTGTCGTCAGCGCCTGCGTCGTTTTTTTTTTTTTTTTTTTTTTTTTTTTTTGTGAAGGGTGACATTCACTCTCGGTCCCAGTGTGACATTGTATGACCTGCTGCAGGTCGCTGCGCTCCCGATCTGGGTGTGACATTGTATGACCTGTTGCAGGTCGCCTCGCTCCCGGTCTCGGTCCCGGGGCCGCAGATCCCGCTCGCCGGCGGCCAACGGACGCGGCTGAAGCTGAAGAGCAACATCGCTGACCCGGACCACCAGTCCCGGCAGACCCTCCCATCTGCTTCTTGTATCGACGTGCATTTGAATGCGTGTCTGCTCTGCTGGGGCAAGGTCAGAATGAGGTCGCAGCCGTCGCCTGTGAATGGGTGCGTGCAGAGCATCTGTTGGACTGGGTTGTAACTACCAGCTGGGAGGTGGCAGGGATCGGGCCCACCATAACAGCTGATGAAGTGTGATTGTGGGGTTGAAGCTACCAGCTGGTAAGGGAGAGGTGCGGTGGGTTAATGTAGGGTCCCAGTTACCAGCCGCCATGGGAAGGGCGGGATGGGGTGGGGTCCGATATGAGAGGAATCTTGCCTACTGGTGAGTAGACCTGACCAGCGGAGGGCCTGGTCGGCCAGCCCGGGGTGTGTGACCGTGGGTCGGCACCATTAACCTCGTAGTTTCCGTTTTGTGGTCCGTTCTGTGTGTCGCGATCACGTGTTGTCTCAAATGTTGGCATGCGCCTCGCAACGCCGAACATTCTGCATCGTTAGTCCAACTGTGAATGTTAGTTCATAAATACACGAGTTATCGTCGGAAGCGAGGAGTGTGAGTGGCGCAGCTGCGGCCGGGCAGCAGACGGGCGAGTTAAGTGTCGCACAGCTGACTACCGTCAGACAGCACACTTGATGGGTTAAGGCTAATCTGGGATACGAGTCAAAGGAACAGGTTGGCGATGTGCGAAAGTTAAACCCCGTTTCACTTGTTCCACTCACCTATACTTGGCTTGTGGGCGGAAACATGTCTTGGTGTCCACAGTCAGGAGTAATGTTCTAGTGAAACTAATGGTACCGTTCATATTTTCCTCGATTCATGTTTGGGTTTAGTATTTAGAGTGGAAAAGAATAGTTAAAATCATGGGCGCTAAATGACATCGTAGTCGGCGCACCTTTAAGTCCAAATAATCTACAAAACTATTAAAAATCGCAATGAATGGTATAGCTCTGAGTGGAAGAATTGGGACTTGGGACATTATTAAAAAAGCAGTTACTAATATTCATAAGCATGATTGGCCGGGCCAGGCCACTGAATTAAACCTTTGTCGTACCTACAAGGGTATACTCACACAATCAGGGGAGTGAGACACAAGAATATATTTGCAGGCATCTTACATTTGCAAAGCTAAGCAACGAGCGATTGCATGCACCTTCGCTCACTGGTTCCACACTGGTGAACAACGGCACCAGAGGGCGGCTGCCACGTCTTCCGCGATCTCCTGGGTCGGGAGCCGCACTTGAGGAATTCGCTCGGCGGGTGGCTCAAAATCCCCGCCCACCGTGGCGTCCGCCCGGCTTTCCTCATGCTCAAGGCGGAAACGGAGCCGGAACGATCGGTAGCAGCAATGCATGGTTCCGGAAACAGTAGTGTCAAGGAACTTGCTACAGATCGTTCTTACCAAAGGTACTGGATTCAACGCTCGCACGACTTGGGACATTTCCCAATCCCGCAGTCTACAGGTGAAACAATGTGGGCGGCGCCATTGCCGCGAATGTGCATAATGTGTATCTTCACCCCCCCCCCCTCCACCCGCACTCAATAAACATACTGGTCGTTCAGTTTAGTTCTTTGTCGCCTAAATTTGATTGGCAACAAGTACTAGACTTCACACCTCTATCTGGATTGCCAAATGGTGCTAAGCGACCTTATTTGGCGCGCCCTTAAACCCAAATCACCAATATCTGGATTACTATGACCTCTGGAGTGGAAGGAGTGAGGGAGTGAATTTGTTTAGGCATGCCGGACCATAAAGACCATTTGCGCCGCCTTTATAAAAGTATGTTACATGTCTGTCTTAGAAAGAGTGCAAACAAGGTGCAGGAAAGTGGATATGTACGTTAAGTGAATTTGTACGTTATAGTTTGCGGGAGGTTATGGGTGTTCAAGGCGGGGACTGGGCTGGGGACATCTTCCTAATGTCTAAATGGTCTTAATGTTAATTACTCCTCAAAGGGATTTTTATTTTGGGTGGGTGGGGGGGGATTAAGAGTGGCAAGCTGATTTTGCCAGGGTGCCGGCTCTAGCTTCCTCTTATCAGAGCACAGGGATCTTCACCGTACGAACAGGAAGGAAAATGTCCGCATCGCCTCTCACGCCGGCTGCCGCGTATTAGTTGTGAGTAACGGGTTAGTCTAAGCATGCCATGCGGGGTTGTCAGTTGGGTTAGTACGGTATTTTTTTGTTTGCTTTTTTAAATCACTAAGGTGTGTACAGGTTAGTGAGTTGAGGTGTTTGGTGTGACACTGCCGCAAACTGGTGAATTTCGCGCCCTCTAGTCTGGTCGCTTCCCGGGAAGGGTGGTTAGCATTCAAGTCTGTCATAGTGAGCATTGGTGGAGGGACCTGGATCAGCGAGTCGCTCAGCTCCTGTGGTGTGGGGTCTGTAGCTGACGGCCAGATGTACAGTGAGATGACTGTGGTTTGGCAATGGACAATTTTGAGGCTGACTGCCACGCAGTTCATGGGAGTATTTAACGTTACTCGGCGATGTGGTATGCTGTTTGCAATGAGAATGACTGTGCCCTAATTCCGATGTCGACCGTTTACGTTCTCAGCGTGCCAAGTGTAATCTGGGATTTTGTTCTAGTTGGAGTCAGAATCGCGAAAGTGAGTTTCGTGGAGCGCAGCTAGTAATGACTAATTGCATGAATTTCTATTTGAATTATATGAACTTGCATGGAAGGCCACCGGTGTTCCACTGCCGAAGAGGTCCAATTGCCGAATGAGTAGTGACTGTTGGTGATCAAATATTGTGGTTGGGGCGCTGCATGACCGATGTAGTCGATGCCCTGACTAAACTCCAATAACCAACCAAATATTGTGGTTGTGTCGGTGTCGAGTTGGGGAGAGAGGTTGAACCGGCGAACAGAGATAGGATTGGGAGCCTGGACCTGGTCGCATGGGTCCTGGGAGGTGATTGGGTAAAATGGCGGCGGGATTTGCGCTTGAGATGCGCGGTAGGCTCCGGAGGGATTCGTTGGTCTGTGGTTGTGGACTCAACGGGGTTGGCAGGCGTGGTAGGTTCAGTCTGAGTACTGTCCTTAGTCGAAGTTTGGGTGGATGTGCAGGGGGTGGTAGTGAGTCGGTTTGGCAGTCGGCTTGCTAGATGTGGTAGCCTTGATTCTATGCCTTAGTTTATGCCGGGCGGATGGGTGGGGGAAGGGCCCAGGCTTTGGAGGAGGGAGTGAGGGAAGGCGTCAGGGTGGCGAGGGGCCTTGATCGGTTGAAGGTGGTGCGGGTAAGGGGTACGGCCAGGTCTCGAGCAGGATGGGTGGGTGTCGGTGTGGTGAAGTAGGGGATCGGTGGGGAGGCTGGGGCGAGGGTTCGAGGAGCGTTGAGGAGGGAGGTGTGCCGATCTCCCGGAGCCGGCTGCTGGTGGGATGCTAGGGCGGGTGGGAGCTGGGGTTGGAGGGGATGTGGACTTAGAGGTGGTGAACGTCGCGGCGTGACTTCGCCAGGCGGTAGGTCAGGTGGGAGTGTGAGTGGTGATGCATGTAGCACCCTGTGACCTGTCGCATACCGACACACCTCCCTCTCGTATGCCCACTTTGAGCAATCGGGGTCGGTGGCGGGGTGCGGTCCATTACACCTTTCGGATAAGTTGCAGTCGGATGCTGCGTGATGACCGACGTGGTGACCGACGCACTGACCACATCGCAGTGTTGGCGACGCGCATGCGCGTTCGCCATGACCATAACGAATGCAAAAGCCGCACCGTAGAGGTAAAGGCACGTGGAGACGGACCTCGTATATTTTGTTGTGTACACGTAAGTGTGATGGCATCCGTTGATAGTCAAATGTAAGGACTGTAATTTTGTGAGTCCCGCGTGTCTCCCGTTCTATCTGGTTGAGTGTGGTTGCGGCGTCGAAGATGGCTGACGCGTCGAACAGTGTGCGATGTCGTCGAGAGCTAGGTTATCGAGCTCTGGGGCGTAAATGTAGCCCGGCTGGTGTTCAAAGTGCGGTGTAGCGTGAAGGAGCAGCGCTGGTTGTTGAAGGTGGTTGTGCTTAGCGGTGTTTGTGTGTCAGCGTTGCTCCGTGTTTGGACAATGTGTGCGGTGTGTCTGTGAACCTTGAAGTGTGTCGAGTTGAGAATGTGTCGGAGTGTCCTCTCGAGAGTGAAAGGAGACTCCTGTGTTATGTTGTGCCCTGCCTCTGTGTACGTACCTACTAGGTAGGTGCCTTGTGTGGTGGTGGCGGTGTACGCCATGGTGTCTGAGGGTCGGTCCCGCTCTTCCAGCAAGTGTCCCCCCTGTCGTCCCGGATTCGTTGCACCCGTGAACCGAACTTTCCCTCTTTGGTCTCTGTCCCGGACGCAATGGCCCAAGACCGTGGGCTTGACACCTAGTTAGTTATTAGTTAGTTAGTTATTAGGGGTTTATGGCGCATCAACTGCAGTGGTTATACAGCACCCATAACTCTACTATTTAAACTGTGTCAGTCCTAAGTAATCGTATCGTGCGAGCCTGCTCACGTACAACGGATTAGACAGGAGAATATATAGAATTGAAGCTTATCTCCAAAAGAAAGTGGAACAATTTACCAGAATTGATTGCGACCGATTCATCCCCAAGAACGTCACGAATTGATAGTGCCTGCGATCGACCAAAGTAGTGCCTGTAGACATCAAATAGCCGAGGGCATGAGGTTAAGATATGACGCACTGAAAGACGTCCCTGGCATCTGTGGCACATGGGCGTATCATCACCACAAATAATATATATGTGGGTTGCGTACGTATGGCCAATGCGTAAGCGGCACAGTGTCATCTCGTCTCGCCTAGTCCTACGCGAGCACGAGGACCACTGGCCGATGCTAGGTTTACTTGTCCTAAGCTTGTTCTCACCGACCGCGTCCAAAAGTACCTGCCACTCACGAAAAACATAATTGTTAATGACTGGATATGTATCAAGCAGGAATGGCCATATATCGTGTAAATGGTTTCTGTGCTGCTCGCTTTGCAGCCGCGCCAGCGACCTCATTCCCCAATATACCGACGTGGCTCGGAATCCAGCACAAAACGATGGTCTTACCCCCTGCACGCAGTGACGTCAACCGTAAAACTATTTCCTGGACAATGGAGTGTGATGAATTAAAAGACCTCAGTGTCATAAGGCTACTGAGGCTATCTGTTAAGATGAGGTGCAATGTTTCATCAGATACTTGTATAAAACACAATGCTTTGTTAATGGCTACCAATTCCGACGTGAAGACGGATGCCTGCACATGTAGCGTGAAAGATCGTGTGGCGGAGCCGCTAACAAATGCCGAGCCAACACCAGCTTCGATCTTTGAACCGTCCGTGTATGTTGTCTTGTAGCCGACGTAGGACACGATGAGGTCCAGTGCTTGAATTCGGAACGCTTGAGGTAAGGTATCATGTTTGTAGTTTTCGCTCAGTGTAACATCAATGATCGGGGACAGTAACTCTCAGGGAGGAGTATATCCAGAGCGCTCAGTTTCATAACGTTACGGAAAGTCATTCCACTCCGACGCAGTGCATTATGGAGCCTGATACAGAAAGGTGACGAACGCTGACTAGATAATCCATGGAATAGGTTCACAATGTGTGACGGAAACACCAGATCATGTGTGGGATGGTCCGGAAATTGTGGGAGCTTGCATGCGTATCTCATTCCAAGCATGTTACGCCGCAAGGCAAGGGGTGGCACATGCGCTTCAACCAGAAGGCTCGTTGTGGAGGACGTTCGAAATGCACCAGTGGCAATTCCCAAAGCTGCGTTGTGCACAACCTCCAACGTTCGCTTATCAGATGTACGCGCGGAGTCGTAAACGAAGCAGCTATAGTCAAGTTTGGAGCGGATGAGTGATCTGTAAAAAATAAACAGTAATGCCTTATGGTCTGCACCATATGAAGTTTTTGCCACGCACTTCAAGATATTCAATGCCTTAAAACATCTATCCCAAAAAATTATAAAGTGTTCACGATATGTCAGGCGATTATCAAAGTGCACTCCCAAAAACTTCCAAACGGGTTTGGTAGCGATCTCCGTGCCAAACATTTTCCCTGAAAAATCGGGGCATGGTCGACGACGGCGACAAAAACGAATGCCCACAGTCTTCGATTTTGAAAGCATAAGTCCATTGGTAAAACTCAATCTTTCAAGCTGATTCACCGCCAGTTGCAGCTGCCGCTGCACATAATGAGTACTAGCGCCACAGGACCAAATCGCAAGATCATCTACAAAGAGGGACCGACCGACAGACTGTGGTAGACAATTTCCAATATCGTTTACCATAATAGCAAATAATGCGACACTTAGAACGCTGCCTTGTGGTATACCGTTTTCTTGTGTAAAACGTCGAGAAATGCAGTTTCCAATCCTAACCTGGAAAAACCTATCACATATAAAATTGTTGATAAAGATAGCCATTGCACCACGAATCCCATAGTTAAACACTTTCTTCAAAGCACCATACCACCATGTAGTATCATACGCTTTCTCTATGTCGAAAAATATGGTTCCAACATGTCGTTTTTCCTTAAAGCCAACACGTACAATAGTGTCAAGAGCTAAAATGTGATCCACTGTACTACGATACTTCCTAAAACCACACTGGGCGTTAGATAAAATGTTATTTGTTTTCTGGAACCATGCCAGTCTGACATTGACCAGCTTATCCAAAAGCTTACATAATGATGGTGTGAGTGAAACTGGCCTATAACGATGTGGATTATATGCACTCTTTCCAGGTTTAAGCAGAGGCACCACAACAGTGTAAAAGAATTGACCATGTGGCCTGGAAATTAACAGTTAATGGAATTGTGCTATTTCACCCTTGTCTTAGGTTTTTACCATTTTGCCACATGTGTGGGCAGTCATTATATACACAACTCTTAAATAATGTAAAATGCATGTGACTGAAGTGAAAGGCATTCTGCTTTTTTAATCCTTAAGTGGTGATCCTTTATTGTCTTCAAATCTTTCACTATTCCCAAGCAACTTCTTTCTTCATCCACACAGTTAATGGTGAAGTAATTTTATGACACTGCACCACAATGGCCTCCCGCCAAGAATCTGGAAGTTGTCGCCATGCCAAAGTGTATTCAATGCACATAAAAGTTCATGGACGGCATTCACTGGCAGGTGATTATGGACACATTCCATAATTGCATACTATTATGGACACATTCCAGTCATTCTGACACGTTCTGCAGGGAGTTTATGGCTCATCTTAGTTCTGCTAATGTAAAAGATTGGTTATAATTTAGTTGAACGGAGGTGGAAAAGTCTATAGATGTTTCCTCGCAGCGAGGTCTGAAACGGAGGAACTTAGCGTCCAGGTTGTCCACACGACATCTATCCGACAACACTTCACCAATTTCGTCAGCCACCTCGGCAGGGTGCATAATTCGTCGTCCAGCAACATCCAAAACAGAGAGTGGCAACGATTCATAATGACCTGAAATACGTTTCACACTTGACCATACTTGTGATATCGGCGAAAAAAACGGGATAGTTTGCTCACATACTCTCTCCAGGAGACTCGCTTGGCTTCCCGGGTGGTACGACGCGCGAGGGCACGTGCTCGTCTAAATACTACAAGGTTCGCAGTTGTGCTTCTTTTATCGAAGGCCCTGAAGGCTCGCCTACGTGTCCTCATGGCGTCGCGACAGGCGTTTGTCCACCACGGGACCGGGGTGCGACGAGGAGTGCCAGTAGTGTGCGGAATAGTTCCTGCGGCGGATTGTAGAAGCTTAGATGTGAACTCTTCTACAGTTGGAGGAGATAGTTCACAGTCCGCATCGACAAGTGTCCCCATTTCATCTGCGAACAGTGCCCAATCCGCTTTCCGGAGATTCCAACGAAGGGGTCTAGAACCAAGAACCGCCCCATCACGATAATATAGCCACACAGGAAAATGGTCGCTACCGAGAGGATCGGCGTGCACAGACCACTCAAATGAATCTACTAGTTGCGGGCTTGCAAGACTCAAGTTTAGTGCCGATGAATGACCAGAGGGTAGAGTGAAATGTGTATGTGTACCTGCGTTCAGCAAACATATAGCTTCGTTCAATAGTAGCGAGTGGTTGGTTAGTTATTGGGGCTCAGGGGCGCATCGACTACGTCGGTCATGTAGCGCCTATAACTTCGTCAGGCAAACAGTAAAATGCAAACTAAAGTCAGTCTGAATGACATGTACGATTCGATACCATGCCATGCTACGAATCTCATTGTGTTATAGTAGCGACAGTAGTTATATAGTAGCAATAGTAACGAGTGTAAAGCTTGTCCGCGGGCATTGACACATCACGTCCCCGGACGGTGTGATGAGAGTTGAAATCTACTAAAATCAAAAATGGTTGTGGGAGCTGGGATATCAGACTTCTGACTTACGAGGCCGAAAATGCATTCACGGGAGGTTGATACAGTGACACACTGGCACTGGCCTATGGTTAAGGTGGATACGTGCGGCGACAGCCTGTAAGGATGTAGTCAAATTTAACTGCTGCTCGGGTGTGCTGCAGTGTACCGCCAGCAGGCAGCAACACGCCGTCATGTGCTACGGTGTCTGTTGCTATGTCCTTGCGAAATAATTGGTAATTCTTGATCGTGCAAGTATAGTTTCCTGTAAGCTTAGTTTCCTGTAGACATACCGCAATCGGACAGTGTTGTCTTAGCACCACCTGTAAGTCCTGGGCACTGGATCGTATCCCCTACAATTCCATTGTAATATTTTGTTTAATACACCCATTCAAGTGATAAAAAGATACTTAAAGCATAAAAATGAAAAAAAAGTATCACAGCTGATCACAAATCACCATCTTAACGGGGTCCATTGTAAAGCCAGAGAGTATGACAAGGCACAACTGGGTAAAAGTAGTTTAAAGCTGAGTTCTGGGCCGAGTGTTCGACGATTCTTGACCCGGTGGTGAACCTGAAGGCGGGAAGCCTCGTTTCTGTGCCCCCAGCCGGGGATGAGGCGGGGGAGGGCCCATGTCATGGGCAGCCTGGACTACCGCTGGTCCCTCAATTCGCCTTCGTGGCGATGGGGCAGCCGGTCTTTGGAAATGAGTCTTGTCAAAGTCTTGGCGGCTCGTCCCCCGAGCCCTCTCCATTTGAGCCAGGCGCGCCCTCTTCGCCTCGCGGGCGTGCCTCTCGGCCTCCTGATAGTGGAGGTTGGTGTCGGGTATTTGGATTCATCGGGTGTTACGGGATGGAGGATGCAGGTGCAGAAGTGGAAGTCGAGGGTGGTGGTGAGGTCTAGCTCACTGAAAGGGAAGAGGGATCTGACAGGGAAGAGGTGGAGATGGTTGATTTGGAGGGGGTGGTGGGGTGTGCAGTTAGGGGAAGGTTGATGAGAGGACGGGAAGTGATGGGTGGGGATTTCAAGGGTGTTGAGGTAGATGTGGAAGGGCCTGGGTTGGATGGGAATGACTGAGGGGCCCTCTTCGACCGTTGGACCAGTGCCCACTCCCCGCCCTCGAGGACTGATCGGGAGGGGGCCTCCGATGCACGAGAGGCACTTCCACTCGTGGAGGGTATGGCCTCAATTTTCTCGGCATCGTCGTGGGCTGACGGACCTGGCTTCGCCGGCAACGCTACAGTCACCCCGAAGGATCGTAACAGTGTCATTAATTGCTCAATCAGTTCAGAGACCTTGTTGGGTTGTAAATGTTGTGTTGCTGTCAGAGTAGTTTTACTCGACTGGCCAGCTACCTTTGCTGCATATGTAACTTTGGGGTGGATGCTCTCATACATATTCCTGGCCTCTCGAAACAAAATATTTTTGGTACACTTCAGCGAAATGATTTCTTTCTCTTTCTTGTAAGTGGGACATGATCTGTCGAACGTACTGTGTGCACTCTGACCCTCTCCACAATTAACAGACCAGGGTGCTTCAGCATTGCAATGGTCCGACGCGTGTTCAGATGAACCGAATCTTCCATAAGCGGGACGGTTGCGGCAAGACTGTGTTGTGTGGCCGAACTTCTGACAGCGGAAGCACCGCATGGGATTTGGGATGAACTGTTTTACCTTGACAGTTATGTAACCTACACGGACAGACGCGGGTAAGTCCATCGAGTCAAATGTTAGAATAATATTGTCGGTGGGCTGTAACTCATTACCTTTCCTTACTGTGAGTCTTCGTGCTAGAATAATGCCATCGTCGGCTAAGCCATCTGTAATTTCATCGTCACAAACACCTCTCAAATCGAAACAGCTGATGACTCCCTTAGAGTGGTTTTTCGTTTTGTGCATTTCGACCGTGATGGCTATGGTCATCATTTTTCTACCCTGCTGATCCCTGGTTAAATATCTAAATTCCTTTGCCGTAAGTGTTTTATTGATCGTCAGGTTTTATTTTTAGTTTTTTTTAACGTTTGATGCGTAACGATCGCAAGCGTCTTGGGAAAAGAGAAGACAACCCTTCCCCTTCACGGTTGTAGAACAAAAATACGAGGGGGAAAAAAACTTCTTGCTACAAAAAAAAAAAAAATTTTTTTTTTTCAGGCCGCCTAGGCGCCCGAGGGATTTTTATGCATTTTTCCCGCAGCCGGGCTATACGGGGCAGGCGGCGCCTTCGCCCGACCGGGAGAGAGATACTCACCACCCCGACCGGAATCCAGCGCCGCCCACCTCTTGACCTCGACCGGCCGGGTCGGCGGGCACCGGGAAGATTCCCAGGCCCCCGGCCCGAGGCGACCAGCCACTTGGCCCGCGTGAGGCCCCGAGGGCCCGCCCGCCCCTCCGGGATATCAGGACCAGAGGTGTGTTGGTCCCCCGTCACAACTAGCACCGTGCGACGGGGGACTTCAACCTCCAGGACTCCGTGAAGCCTGGGGGACGGGCCGAGGGGGTGCGGCTACCCCGATACAACTGAGCTGGTGGGCAGGACCGGGGAAGTTGCCCTGCCTGCTCATAGTAGGGATAGTTAGTGATACAGGGCCAGGTGAGGGACATGGATGTTGGGATGGGATGGGCATTGGAATGGGAGCGTATGGATGGAGGGACGAGTGAGGCACTCCTGGTCTCACCCCTCGCCGGTATGATGGTCGCCGGGTCATTGGGGCACTCAATTCCCCCCACCGCGTAAAGATGGTGCCTCATCGGGGGGGGGGGGGGCTTGACACCGTTGGGCTTCCTCCGGGGGATAAGGTTAGTTGGGAGACAGAGAAGTCGGGGATTTGGTGAGGGACGTTCTACTAGAGTCGCAGTAGTGTCTCTCTAGGGTCCCTGGATCTTTCTTCTGGCTCGAAGACTGCGGGCGTCGACCGAACTCTCTGAGAAGTGTGTCTGATCGCAACACCCGCGTGGAGTCCGCGGGCGTGCGAGCTGTCTTCCGTCGGCGGTGTGCCTTGTGCCGTCCATCGTTGAAACGGGAGCCGTCCGCGGAGAGTGCTACTACGGTAGGTCTTGCGAGAAAAGCGAGAGTTCAGTTCAACGAACATTTCAGAAAAAAATCGTCACGTGATCTCTACATAATGGTGGGCAGGCTCACGGATCATTTTCTATTGGGACGATCCTATTTCGGCAGCATGCGTAACTCCTACACCGGAAACCAGTCGGCAAACTGATTGGAAGAACTGCCCCACCATGACCAGGAAATTCACACAAGCATGTGATCTGTACATCGTGTTTGTGTGTATCGTCGGGAGTCATTCCCCCGGCTCCGTTTTAAGTACCAAAATATGCCTTATTTTCATGAGTGCTAAAGGTTGCCAGATAACTTACAAAATGCCGGAGACAGGCGAGCTCGCAAGTAGCCGCTTCGTAAGTGCTAAAAATAGTTTCCAATTACATGGCTAGATGGCCGTAAACGCCTGACGGCACCAGAGCTTACCTGTGTGCTGACAGATGTCAGGAGCATGTGGTGGGTGCATTGCTCCAAAAAATCGGCTATTATATATAGGTGCATAGGTATTTAGCCTTTTGCCAACTCGTGCTCCTGCCATCTGGCGGCACACTAGTAGGCTCTGGTGCCGTGAGCCGTCTAACATCACCTATCGGTATAATTCACAACTATTTTAGGACATACGAATCGATGAATTTGTGAACTGGGGCATTTGCGATATGGTCCCGCACCGGTAATATGTGAATCAGGCTCGAGATGATAAATATTTGTAATGTAATGCAATTATAAAAACAAGCATCTTCACCAGCGAGCAGATGTTACAGACTGAAAACCGTATCCACCAGACCAGTCAACTTGTTATTGGCATTACAGGTGCATCAACTGTATAGATCATACAGCGCCCAAATTAGCCAACTAGCAAGCCAGTCAACGCGCCCATTATCTCTGGTGACACATAAAACCCACTGTCCTGGGCCACACCAGCGCATACCATCCCTGGTGACAGTCAAACCCACTGCTTCGTGTCACACTTCGTCACATCCATTGTCTTGAGCCACACCGGGACGCGCCCACCATCTCTGCCGACACCGCCACACCCACCATCTTGGGCCCCACCCACCAGGACGCGCCCACCATCTCTGCTGACATCGCCACACCCACCGTCTTGGGCCTCGCCTGGACGTACCCACTGTCTCTGCTAACACAACCACACCCACTGCCTCGAGTCACCCTCGCTGCTCCGGGTCACGGCAGGTGGTCACTCAGTGTCCCTGGCGACAGCCGATCGCACTCAGGTCATCCTCATCACTCAGTCACTCTCGCTGTCCGAGTATGCCGCCAGCAAGCCGAGGGCTGATGCGACCGGAGTCGCTGTGGCGCCGGACTTCGTGGCAATAGCAGCCGCCTGGAAGACTGCCGTCGCTCCATTGGCGGCCGCAGGCGCCTGGGAGACTGCCGTCGTCTGGAAGACTGCCGTCGCCCCATTGGCGGCCGCAGGCGCCTGGGAGACTGCCGTCGCCCCAGCGGCGGCCCCCGGCACCTCGGTGACAGCGGGTGCCTCTGAGGAGGTAGCGGCTGCGGCCCCAGCCGTGCCCGTGTGTGGTGATCCCAGGACACGGGCGGGCCCTGCTGACGCCGGCCGCACCAGCGCCGTGGAGGACGGCCGCACCAGCAGGCCGGCAGACTTGACGCCGCCCAGCGAGCCCAGACTGCGCTGCCACGATTTCTCCGCCACCGGCTCCGGCTTCTGAACACAGCGGCGGGCGACGCGTTACGGACACCGTGTCCAGTACAACAGCAGCAATGACCCACACGCCGTGTTTCCAAGTGTAGCTGTTTCGCGAATTTTGACATGCATATCGCGGAAGAAGGCATACAAGTTTGCATGGCACACAGACACGGAATTGGAAGCTACATGTCACTGATGGACATCGTCAAATGAATTGCGGATAGTGGGAGTGGGGGCAACAAAGCGTTGTTCAGCAAAGGCACATGTCGGGAGGATGAGGTCAGGGCACATTCGCAATTCCTTCCCGTTTGCGTATTTTTTATGTCCAAGGAGATTCCTGAAATGATACCAACATATTGGGCCCTTTGACGGTCGATGCGTTCCACATCTCTAAACCACAGCCAGCATTGAGACGTTTGAGACGACAGGTGCTCCTCAGTTTGTAGTGTAGCAAGGTTGGGCTCCGGAATGGAGCCCCGCCCCCAATTTCGACATGTGAAGCCTAGTCTGAACCTCTTGTCGAACCGCCGGAAGATCGTTGCTTTCCGGTGGCACTCAGGACAACGATCTTCTGCCACGTTTCTCCTGCATTTGGTGCGAGGCGTCGCATGTGCAAAGCAGTGATATTGCTGCAGTGCTACAGTATGAACAGTTTGGGCAAGTATGTGGTAGTCTCGCTTGACATCGCGTAAATGACTCCAGGTATCGAAGTACTTCTGGGGATGAATTCAGTGACCCTAGCGAGAACGTTAGGGGACGAATATGAGGACATATAGTCTAATCTATCGATCGTTAGAGCCAGGAGGGGTACTGGAGAGTGCGAGTGCCCAGTAAGCTATGGAGAGTTTCAGGAACAGCGAATTGTAAAGGAACTTCGGCGATCAAATTTTCGCAACCCGATATTTTCCATATGAGCCAACAACGGGGTTCTCACCTACCGAAGACGAAACAAAATATTCATGTTGAACAACGTTAGAAAAATACCTGGTTAGGTATTTCTCAGTTGTTTTCATGGTCCATTGCGAATTTCACCTTTCGAAAGTCTGCGTACTTGCTTGCCTCTCAGTAGTGGTCAACGAAGTAAAAAAAAAACGCAGGACAACAACTTCCATACAAAATGACACGGAACGGCCAGTCTGAAGTAGGATAAACCCGAACGTATGAGGAAACTATAAACATAAGCAGAAAATGGACGACCTCTGATGCCGGGTTTACCCACCTTCGGCGGCGCCATCAGATCGGTGGGCTTCTCAGGTTTTGGCAGCTTGGTGCGCAGCTCCTCGTCACTGTCCGAGTCGTCTTTAACCCGCTTCAAGACGCTGTCTTTACCCTTCCCGAACACGGAGCTGAAACAGAGTTTGTGACACTAGGACTGTTCTCGGTTGTTAGTACTAGATCGAAGTCTGCAGTTGTCTTGCAAAGCACTTGCCTTCAGTTCGCATTAAGCATAAAACAAGAAAATGTATAGAAGTCGGCGTGCCACACGCTACCGAAGTGGCATTGCTTTGCCATTAAAGTGAAACTTTCCACAGGCCATACATACATGAGTTACATGGAGGTCTGTACATAATAACCTGGATGTTAAAAATAAAACAGCAGCTCTATTTTGCTTCTGGTGAGTCAGCCTACTTCACCGACGAGTTAATTGCTTAACCTTTACCTTTCCTGATGTACTCCCCACCCGATACCTTGTCTCACCTGATGTACGCTTCGTCCTCCTGCTCCTGTTTCTCCAGCTGCGATTCCTGCTGCTGGTTGTACTGCACTAGCATGCTGTCGTAGTCGACGTGTGCCTGCCGCTGGTTCAGGTCTTTGAGCTCTTCCAACTTCTCTATCATGTCCATCTCGTGCCGCGACTGCTTGGTCCGGTTCTCCAGCATCTGCGCGAGTGTTTAATGGTCATTGACTGGGGTCCTGACGGGCGACTTGACAGCTGCAAGCATGGCCACAGTCGCAGCCACAGTCGCCGATACACCAACGAGCCGGTCAGTCATGGCGTGCATCGGATTAGAGGACTACGTGCTAGGCCAAATTCATCAGCTGACCTCACAGAAAACAAACCCGATGCCTTTTTTGCAACATACAACGCACTCAATAGGCATAACAAAGCGTGGCTGCTCTCTCACGACGAATGGTCGCCGAGAAACTGAAATTCCAGGCAACTTGCACCATCTGAACTCCTACCTTTTGCCCTCACCCGGTCGAAAAGCTCAGGATTGCTTATCCGACATACTGTCACCAAAGTGGCGTTTGCCAGAGTGCTACTAGTGGTGTACGTCTACCGAGAATGGTCTCGGGAAGACATGGATCTGAACTCGACTTATTTTTCGGGTTATTCCTCTTTTCGCCCGTGAAACGTCTCACCGACTCCATCGGCAGAACAGCATTCAGCATGTCACACCCAACATGTCCCCTGCTGTCATCCCAACCGCCCATGCATAGTCTCTTCCTCCCGAATTATCTGCACGGAGTCAATCTACCCCTCCATTTGCCCCAGGTCCAACCAACCTTCATGGGATTGGACTTCTCCTCCTCCTCAGCCGCCTCGGCTTCCCTTTTGGCTTGTCGTTCCGCCAAGATCTGCGCTTGGAAGTTGCGGGTGGCGCCTGCTTCGATCACGTAGTCGGTGTGTTCCGGGTCTGTCTTGAAGACAATCTCGGCCATGCACATTGGACAGCGGATGTAGAAGCGGTAGATGCGCAGGCCCAAGTAGTTCTCGTCGTCCACGTCCTCCTTGCGCGCGTTGAACTTCTTGGCTTTGGCGATGTACTCGCCGCACGTGTTGCACCTGGCCGGGAGGACGGGCGGACTCGTTGAGGCGAATGAAGTCGAGATTGAGTATGTCAAAAATATGGAACACCGCACACGGTGTTCCATGTGTTGAAGCATTGCACAACCATGCATTTATGGCTCTCTGTCTGAATTGTCACTGATTGGATCGAACGAACAGATTGATCGTATAGCACCGTTCGCGTTTTCAGCACGCCACCTGATCAGTATTGAATCGAATCACACGTCATCTAAGGACCTTCAGGAATATGTTCCATGATGGAGCTAAAATGAGCTGTACCGATGCTAATGATTGTGCCGTTATTTATAGCATGTACTTTGCAACACTGCCAAATGTTGAGACATTATCAAATTTGAAGAGAAACGTTACTGTTTATATGTATGAAATACTGTGGTTAAAATTCTGCTTGTTATACCTTCATATTATCCCACATAGAATGCTTCTGGTACATATTTAACAATGAAAAACAACAAAACGGCGAATTGCGGTTTCAACAAATTATTTGGGCCTATGGGCATGTCAACTGAATCAATACACATATCTCACTTTACTCACTTCATGTTGCATGGAGCCATCAGACGGACAGAAAAAGTCTTGTTTCTGGCCACCTTGCATCTTGGGATGTTACTTGGGTCGAAATCCGGAGGATAGTATTTCTGAGAGAAAAGCATGTTGGTAAAGAGCCAGCAAACTCACTCGTAAGCTGTACAGCTAATGGCTGCTAAAATGAAATTCAAGATCACTAACTTCAGGCAGGGGCACTAGCATGTTAGGTGAACAAATAGGTGTTGCAATAATCATATTGTTGGAAACAGTTAAAATGTAAATAAGCACATTCAATACAATTTACTAGAGACAATTCATATCAAGTGAGCACAGCCTCGATGCATACAATACAATACAAGAGTGGTGAACTTTACCAGGGTATAAACCACCCATACTTACATTAAGCACTTTACGCTCTGACATCGTTGGCTTCTTAGTGGACTTTCGTCAAGTGTTCCTGCAAAGGTGTAGTAGGAGTGTTTAGAACATCAGTGGGTTATTTTCCAAATGTTGGTCTCAATGTTGAAATTTGAGTTAACAGTTGTGAGTACATTATCTGACATATAGATATTGTGTATGAACTATCCAGGTAAGAGAAGAAATGAATTTTAACACTTCAACTCCAGCATGACAAAGTTGTGAACTTCAAAGGATACTGGTCAATAAAAAAAACATTTTACAAATTTCCAGTTATGTGTTTGGGGCTTCTGGGCACATCAACAGCAATGGCCATGAAGTGCCTATTACAAAACTCCAGTTCCCCATAGGCACATTAGATGCAATTTTGTATACAGACAGAAGCACTGAGTTGCTAGCCATGGTCATGTGGTTGGATGGTTGGTTGGTTATTGGGGTTTAGGGGTGCATCAAATGCAGAGGTCACACAGCACCCACCATGGCCATGTGGCTTCTCTCATCAAGATGCTTCATCAAAACAGGGTGTTCTAAGTAAGATGTGTGTGGCCCTTTAAGTCATTTAGGGTTGAGGGATGGTCAAGGAAGACCAAAGATGGCTAAGAAAACATCAGTAATTTTTATGAACCATAAGGATATATTTCACAGTCCATCCAATGTTTTCTGTGGTCTGTGCAAAGTGACTCATGACCAACACAAAAATTGTATATCTGTCCAGATTCCAATAAAGACATTTTGAGCAGAGTGGGGTATCCCAGAAAGAACTAAGTGAAAAAAATCAGACATATTTTGACCATGGACGAAGAAAGCACTCCATGCTACACATTCATTTCATTAATTGTATGACATATAACAAGGAGAAAGTTCCCATTACATATCCTGGAGAGATGGAAGCTTTACCCTGAACAACATAAAGGCCTACACAACTCCATACAAGAGCTACAACACCTTGAATTCTTGCAGGCCTCAGATTGATGAATGTTCAGTGAAAAATGTGTTGCCAACAAAGCTGCAGCCAGACATATTGCTGGATCTCCAAAATATATCTGGACTAATTCACTTCTTTGCCATACCATACATCACAGTTGGAGAGGTGCACACATGGGCAAGACATCCCAGGAACTCAAAAATTACCTGCAGAATAAATTTATCACCACCCTAACCTGCTTTAAGAAGATAAATAAAACATTACTCCAAATTTTGCACTGGAAAAAATCATAACATAACAAAACTGAACAACTTTGCTTCAAATGTGTGTGAAACTTGCCTTGTGAAAAGCTGAAAGCACAATAATACCTCTAACATAGAGAGCTACATAACCAGTAACAGGTGATGCACACCTATGCCCAAATAAACAAACAAACAAACAAACCTCTAGCATACACTACAGTACTACAACAATAAACTAGCATCAACCCTTTTTTGATAGGGGTGGAACATGTGTCTGGCATGTGCAAAAATATGTTCCCTCATGTCTTTCCAACATTATTCAAGTTATTTTGATGTTAATCAATCAGTGTGCATTTACCAAGGAAATGAATACCAACTTAATTCAAATTGCACCAGAGAAACCTGATGTGCCCCAAAATTGTCCCAGTGGTATCTTCCATATATTTACCTACCCAAAATGTACTTTCCCTTCTAGAGGTAAAATACATTCAGATCTTGTCTTGTGAACACATTAAACCACACTAATACTCATTTAATGACAGGCAGCTTCAACCCATATTTGCTAGCACGATATGGGATGCATACCTACCTATCTACATGTGACACATGCACTGTAGGTAGGTAGGCACCATCATAAATTACATTTGTGGTGTTGATCAATGCTGTTCCATCACAACCTGTGAAAACATTGATATCGGGAGACATATATTCCACCAGGTGAGAACTTGCTATGCCATTCTGCTGCTTAGTCGATAATCACCCATGCTGCACCACGAGAAAATGAGATGGGAACCACCATCAGGATTATTTCAACCGTTAGAAACCTAGTAGTACCGTCTGTACTACAACTAAAGTATGCTGGTTGAAGCTTCCCAACCAGCTCAACCAGTACCGCGAATGGATGACCGATAGATACATACCTAGCTTAGAATTGCTTGATCCTTTGCGTCTACCTGTGATAAAGCTCATACAACGCTCAAGCTATAACATACATGAACTTATCAACGTAATAGCATTGCCGATGTTTGCTGTCTCGAGAATTGTATTAACGGAGCCATTTATGTCTAAATTACCTTTCAGCGGCATTTCGTAGCATGTTTTCTCTGATTCGCGGGTGATTCGCTTGCTGCTCTGCCCTGGCTCCGGGGTCGTTGTGCACTAGTTATCTTCGTTGTGTCGAGGCTGTTTCAAGGGTTGTGTGAGCTCGTTTGTGTGTAAGTTTGTCTGCATGCTTCGGATGGCGGTCGGGCATTTCTCTTGTGGAAGCAGAGTAGTAAAGGCGGTGGTGTTTTAAGGGTCATGTTGACCCAACTAATTTCTTGTATAAGTGATTCTACCTTTGAAGCCTGCAAGGGCTCCTGCAACTCCCATCGAACATCTTTCGAGCATAAGAGGAGAGTTCAAAGATGTATCGAAGCCACATACTTTAAGATAGCCAAGCAATATTTGGTAGTCTTTCTTATAAGATGCAGAGGTGAAATAGCTGAACATCTTTAAAAGCAACATAGACAACAATCATTAGAATAGAGGGCTTGCTTTTCAGTATTCCAGGGAGGGCTGCTAGACAGATTTGGTGGGCAACTGGTTGAGTGGCCAGAGTGCAACCAAGGAGGGCCCTTGTGGCTTGTAATTGCACTGATCTTTTTTATGCCTGTCTTAGGTAGGTACCTACCTATATTTCATGATGTTAATTGACCTACCTACATTTTATGATGTTAATTGACTTACCTATGTTTCATGACATCAATTCAGAAAGTCAAAACTGTTTGACTGAGTGAAATACAAGTTGTATTGAGTTGGTTTTCATGTATGTTTCCATGTACCCATTTGGAACTCTAGGGCACTGACTGTGGCAACAGTATGGCTGATGAGGATTCAGGGGTCAATTAAATGTTCATGTTGTGCCATTTTATACATTAAATTCATAAGTATATCCATACTCATCATGCTTAATTGCAGTAGTAATTTGATGTAATGGGCTTGCCCATCTTGATGGAAGGTATTCTGTTTTGAGAAAATCCCAGGAACCATGCCATAGATTTTCTGTTGGTTGGTTCTTTTTTATTTGTCATAAGATGTATGCTGGTCTTTAAATCCCAGGGCATCAATAGCTCAGTGGTAAGCTGAGCATCTGGCAGGCCAGAGGAGCAGAATTTGATTCTTTGTGATGCACACCCTTTTTGCTGGGATGAGAGGAAGGTGGTGCCATGTGACCTCAGCTGCTGAGTGCACAGTAAAGCCACAATTCATCCATCCGTCTGCTTTTTAAATTATATCACCATCAGCTTTATCCAATTTTTAGTAAAGTAGGTAATGCCTACTAAGAATGTAAAAATTGTGGTAGTTTGGTGGTAAACAACACAACAGAGCAATTATTTGCATCTTCAGTCTTCATACCTGCATCTTCAATTCATTTACATCTGATGCTCAAGTGGACAACATGGACACACTGTGCCTACTTAAGTAAATTGTGGTGTGTCAAGCACTCAATGTTAAGACCAATATTCTATTGGTTGGTACAAAATAACCACATTAGCATGCCACAGCACAAATTTCACATGCACACTAAAACATCATTGAGCATTAGGTACTGAAACCACAACCATGGACTGAACCACAGGAGGAATGCAGGGAGTTGATTTACTTTTTAACACTGCATGCTATTGTACCCATGCAAAACCTCAAGAAGTATTTTGAAGGTAGAATATCATCTTGCTTGGAAATGTGAAAGGTTTAGTACATATAGTTAGTATAGTGTTTGTATTTCATCAATCAGCATCTGATTTTGCTAATTCTTTCTTGGTTGTTTACAGGATAAACCAAGTTGTCAAGGAAGGATGGACAATGAAAGTGAGTGTGGTGGACATTCTTGCTATGGTGTTCAGTATAGCCTGAAGATGGTCAGAATGGTTACTAGTTGGTTCCAGACTGACTATCTATTTGAGACAACAATATGGTTCCCAAGTTAATCTTTTTCCAACCGCCAGTTGGAATATACTTCAGTACTAATGAAGTGCATGTCTTCATGACATCTTATTGTGAATATGCATGGTGATTGTGCATGTTGCATGCTTACACAACTATAATTTCTCATGTAGTTGTTTGCTTTGTTGACTTCCATTCTGGTATATTCAGTATATGTATTAGCATCAGCACTGTAATGCCATGCAAGCTTGTACTGTGTATAGAAACATGCATACTGTTTGCATTCTGATTAAAATTCACTCTTTACAGTGTTGGATCTGGATGACCTGGCTGCACTTCTTGATGAGGATGATGATGAACTTTTTGCTTTGGTTGATGGTGCAACTGGAGACTCATCAGAAACTGGAATTTTTGACAGTACAAAAAGTAAGGCACCTCGCAAGCAGGCTTCACCAACTCCAGCTGCTGGTACTGTACTGCATGGGCAAGAAAGTGTGGTGAGTGGAAGTCAGAGAGGCAAGGTAGCTGATAATGGTGCTGTAGTTGTCACTCCTGCATCAAATTCTGTCAGTGATGCCACGGACTTGTGTGACCGTGCGGCGGTCGGAGACGCGGAATCCGACCTCGTCCTGTCAGATGACGAAGCTCAGGCGGAAAACACGCCCTCGGCCGACGAGGATGACCCGACCCAGTCCCAAATCAGAGCTCTCGAGGCTCAGCTGGCCAAGCTGAAACAGAAGAAGCGGTCAAAGTCGTCGCCGAAAAGTCTGCGCGACGTCATCAGCAAGATCAAGAAGCCGCCCACTCCCAACAAGTCACAGCTGCTGGACACGACTGGACTGGTGGCGTCGACGGTGGTGCGCCAGCCGTCGGCCGACGCAACTGACCGCGAGGAGCGCGTGCGTGCCATGTTGCGGCCGCCGGTCAGCCACGTACATTCGGGCGACACCGACTCGAGCGACGACGACGACAACCGCTCGCCGTTCGAGACCAAGTACAACGAGTTCGGCCGCGCCGTCAAGCGGCTGGCGCACCGGGAGGCCACGGGTGGCGCGCGCGACCAGCTGCAGGAGCGCGCCGAGAACGTGAACCGCGCCGCCCAGCGGGCGCTGCAGGCCACACGGCCGGCCAGGCGGGCCGACGGCGGCCGGCCGGCCGAGCCAGAGCAGCCGCACCAGCAGGTCATGCTCGACTCGTACGGCCGCATGAGTGTCGTGTGAGTGCCGCGCACGCGGTTAGCATGATACAAATCTGCCCATGCTGGAATTTTCGGAAGTGAAACAAACAGCCTTTTATTAATATGTATCGAAACGTATTTGAAGCATCAAATAGCAATCTGTTTTTCCAATGGGAACTGCAGGTGGCAGTTTCCACATTACAATCATTTAGCCTTGATTTTGTTAAGAAAACGACTATTGACATGTGTACAGCTGAATTTGGGTTGCACCTTCTGGCAGGCACATTTATGCTGGCAGTCATGGTAGCATGGTAGGTTTTGGTAACAACTTGAAGAGGAAAATATTGTTTGACTGTACATGCTGGATGGCTCATCCAACTGGATGGAAGGTGATAATCGCTTTGTATATTGATTACAAGAGAAGTTCCACAAGGCATCGCGCGATATGATCACGTGATGACTGCTCAGTAATTGTCGTTCCTTGCATTAAGCAGGCTCAAGCTGGTGTATTTCTAACAAGATGCTTGGATTTTATTTCGAAAGCAAGACGGGCCGATACGAATGTTGCCTTGTAAACTTTGTTGGCATTGGAAATCTAGATCATATTTTGATACGTCCAGCTCCGATCAGTTCTCCTCAAGTCCGTGTCTCAGTGAACTCGGGGAGTATTCACCTGACTGTGGTCTGACCCCACATTCTAGAAACCCGCGGCTGACCGCTGCCGAGCTGCGCGACTGCATGCAGGAGAAGCGTCTGATCCGGATCAGCCAGCTGGAGGGCCAGATCCGCGGCGAGACCATCCCCGGCGACTGGGTCACCATCGGCGTCATCGCGCGCAAGTCGGACCCGCGCACCTCGCAGAAGGTCAGCCGGCCATAGTGCCACCGGTCGCTGAGGTTCAGCTCGTTAGATCCATCACTTTTCACGAAGGGTGCGGGGGAGGAACGATGGAGCTTAGATGCTGGGATTTCATGGGGTGGTCAGGCTCAGGTAAAGATACTTAACGTCCTTGTGATCAGCAGATACTTGACAATACGCCGATACATGATGGGGTGGTCAGGCTGAGTTGCAATTAATTAGCAGATAAATGAGGTCCCTTCATGAGTTCACTCGCGGTTAGAATACCGCGCCAATTCATTATGGGAGTCATTTCGAGCTGGGTAAAGCTACTTGCACAGATATGTCTTCAATTCGTAATTTCCCCATAGAAGATGATACTAAACAATTGATTGTTTTTTCTCACGCACCTACCAGGCGTGTCATTGCGTTCCTGCACATCCACTCATCTGCAGCTAGCAGTTAGGTCTTACTGGAAAGCACTCGGTTGAAACTAGTTGTTTTCCATGTTAAACCAACCTTACAGGGCACTCATTTTCTTCATAATTGTATTTATGCTTTAGTTTAGATATGGAATCTCCCAGAGCAACTGAAATCACACCATCAATATCTTTTTGCCCAGAACAGTGCTAGCCGGCTGAATTTAGTCGCACTGAAAGCCCACTTGTCCACCAGATGACTTGAGGGTGGCGGTGCAATGGCATGAGCCAGTCATGCATTATTCTAAGACAGAAAAATGAACACAATTGTTTTTTTAAAAGCAATATGAGCATTTACGGTCATTTGTATAGTATGGTCCACTTTGCTGTTACTCCACTTCTGAAAATGAAACAAAAAGCATGACATGTTTGTCCCATGTTGGATTCTGTTCTGCAAGGCTTGTATGGTGGCTTCGTTCGCCTCATGTGACTGGTGAATATTTCTTGTACCACAAATGTAGCTGCACTACTTGGAAATATTACTAAAATATCCCTACCAAGATAAATTAGCATGCAGCTCTCACTATGCTTCATCTTCGCATAAATCTACACAGTGTACATAAATACAGCATGCAGTGGTGTGTGAAGGAGCAGTCTGCTTTCATTAGTGCAGTGCTGCACAGTGTCCTGCCCGCAGCAATACTGGGAAAGGGGGCGAGGGGAATGGTGGCGTCAATTTACTTCCCCACTAACTCTTCTTCTAAGCTCTCTCCCTCTCTCTCTCCTCTCTCCTCTCCTCTCCTCTCCTCCTCTCCCTCTCTCCTCTCTCCTCTCTCTCCCTCTCCTCCCTCTCCTCTCCTCTCTCCTCTCTCCCTCTCTCCTTCTCCTCTCTCCTCTCCTCTCTCCTCTCCTCTCTCCTCTCTCCTCTCTCCTCTCTCCTCTCTCTCTCTCTCCTCTCTCCTCTCTCCTCTCTCCTCTCCTCTCTCCTCTCTCCTCTCTCTCTCCTCTCCTCTCTCCTCTCTCTCCTCTCTCTCTCCTCTCTCCTCTCTCCTCTCTCCTCTCTCTCTCTCCCTCTCCTCTCTCTCCTCTCCTCTCTCTCTCTCTCTCTCTCCTCTCTCCTCTCTCCTCTCTCTCCTCTCTCCTCTCTCCTCTCTCCTCTCTCCTCTCTCCTCTCTCCTCTCTCCTCTCTCCTCTCTCCTCTCTCCTCTCTCCTCTCTCCCTCTCTCTCTCTCCTCTCCTCTCCTCTCTCCTCTCTCCTCTCTCCTCTCTCCTCCCTCTCTCCTCTCTCTCCTCTCTCCTCTCTCCTCTCTCACTCTCACTCTCACTCTCTCACTCTCGAGACAAATGTGTGATGAGCAGCATGATGTAGTTGCATTGTTGAATTATTGGAGAAAAGAAGCACCTTGGTCTGTCTCTTTCATCTTACCTTCCAGTTCAGACCAACCAAGTCGACGTTTGGGTTTAGTCGATCACCAAGTTTCGACATGGCTTCCGGATTTCGGTGAAACAAGCGTGGTTTCATGCTTCAATATCGATCATGTGTTAGCTGAAGACTTCTAATGCAGTGACACGTTGAAATATCAAGGTCATCGAGCCGGTCGAGGTCAAGTAGCTGGAAATGGGACGAACCGTTCAAACTGATGATTTTCAAGGCGGCAAGCTGCTCAAAATAGGGTAAATAGTGTCACCAAAAGCACTGTTTTTGTGTTTCGCGGTGCAAGCCCAGGATTTCCCCTTTTATAATTTTGATTAAAGAAAGGAATCACTTCTCAAGTCAAGTTTGGAAGAGGAGTCGCATCAGAAACGAAATCAGTGTGCAAGTCACCCTGGCTCAGCTAGTTTTACTTTGCAATAGTTTGTATATTTGGCTCTAGAGTGCCTATAGTGCGTGCACTTTTGGAACGTTGCAGGCCATGTCTAAGAAATCTGATCTAATAATTGCTTGACTATTGGACACTGTTAGAGGACATTATTTATCAATTACTTTATTCAGGCATTTACAAAGCGATGCTTTATTCACAAAAGTGTGTGCATTGTTTTTGTGTTCAGTTTACACCTACAGTTGACGAAATGGCCACGCCTGAGGTCACTGCTGTTTTTCTCGTTGTATTTCATTCTTTTCAACATTTGGCTATGCATGATTGCATCAGACTATGCATCATTTGGCACTCGTATTTTGCTTTTAGTTGTACCTTTTGTTGATGAAAAATGTTTGAATGCATATATGTAAAATGAGCATTGAGACGAGATGGTGACCAGACCAGCCCCAACAACTCTGGTATCTTAGCAGACTAGAGCTGAATTATTTCATGCAACATGTGCCCACCAATTGTTATGTATGTATGCCAAGTTTCAAGGCGATATCTTGATATCTTGAAGGATTTAGGAGTTCCCTCAGAGCACAACACACTAATGGCACAGTGTCAAATTGACCCCTATCCACAGTAATGCGAGGGAAAAGCCATTCTAGACTACAAGAAATTGTAAAATGGTGTATTTAGCTTTATCTCTTAATATCGTTTTATCATCTTTTGTTCGACCTGTATTTTCTGACCAGTTATTTAGCACCGAAGTTCAGTGGAACAAGACACTTCTGGTTACTTTACTCTGAGAGGCTCCGTTGTCCTGCCGTCTGATTTACTGCTGTTATACACCAGTGCGGGTAATCAGAGCCTGATTTACTGCTGTCATGCACCAGTGCGGGTAATCAGAGCCTGATTTACCACTGCCATACGCCAGTGCGGGTAATCAGAGCCTGATTTACCGCTGTCAGCACTAGTGCGGGTAATCAGAGCATGATTTACTGCTGTCATACACCAGTGCGGGTAATCAAAGCCCGATTTACTGATGCCATACACCAGTGCGCGTAATCAGAGCATGATTTACTGCTGTCATACGCCAGTGCGGGTAATCAAAGCCCGATTTACTGCTGCCATACACCAGTGCGCGTAATCAGAGCCTGATTTGCCGCTGCCATACACCAGTGCGCGTAATCAGAGCCTGATTTACCGCTGTCATAGACCAGTGCGGGTAATCAGAGCATGATTTACTGCTGTCATACACCAGTGCGGGTAATCAAAGCCCGATTTACTGCTGCCATACACCAGTGCGGGTAATCAGAGCCTGATTTACTGCTGTCATACGCCAGTGCGGGTAATCAAAGCCCGATTTACTGCTGCCATACACCAGTGCGCGTAATCAGAGCCTGATTTACCGCTGTCATAGACCAGTGCGGGTAATCAGAGCATGATTTACTGCTGTCATACACCAGTGCGGGTAATCAAAGCCCGATTTACTGCTGCCATACGCCAGTGCGGGTAATCAGAGCCTGATTTACCGCTGCCATACACCAGTGCGGGTAATCAGAGCTTGGTTGACCGCTGCCATACACCAGTGCGGGTAATCGGAGCCTGATTTACCGCTGCCATACACCAGTGCAGGTAATCAGAGCCTGATTTACCGCTGCCATACACCAGCGCGCGTAATCAGAGTCGCGTTCGTCCCGGCAGGGCTCCGCGTACTCGTCGTGGACTCTGACTGACCTGATCGACTGTCAGAAGCCCCTGAAAGTAATGCTGTTCGGTGATGCTCACGCGTCGCTCTGGAAGACGACGGTCGGCACCGTAGTCGCCCTCGCCAACACAAAAGTCATGAAGGAGAAGTGAGTTAATCCGGCCGCCAGGCGAGCTCTGTTATATTCACCATGTCGCAGGTGAAGTCATGTTTATGTCTTGACGTAGATCACACAGCGTGACTGTATTCATAATTAAGGGCGCAAAAGATCACTTAAGGAGACAGTTACTTCGGGTGTTTTCGGCCTCTTAGGGTGTTTTCTTTCCTTTTAGTTTAAGCTCTGATGGGCAATGTCATTGACTTCCTTTTTGTGTTAAACATAGTTGGATGAACATAATCTTAGTCTATTCGATCTACAGTACTTTCTATTCTTCCTAAATAGTATCAAGATCTATTCAGTGTGCTGTGGTGTTTTATTCAATATTAGCTATGTAGATCGTTATTCGTATTTTCATCTGTTCAGACCAAATTTAGATACATTTATTGGCATCTGGCGGACAGCTATGGCTGGATTTTGTCACATTGAGACCGACCCATGGCTGATAGCTGTAGCATTTTGCCAGAGTAAGCTCGTGCTTTCTCGCCCATTCACACGGGTCGCGTGCGTTTCACTGGGTGGTCTGTATGTTGCGCTGGAGTTGGTCCGCGGCACCTGCACCTGGACCCTGATTATGGCGAGCGGTAGCTGTGGGGTGTGCGTACCACCGGGTAGGTTGTCCACACCGTTGACAGGATTGTAGCGTCGCTACCATTGGTCGACCATTGCCATTGGTCGCATCCTGCCTCACGGCCAGGCCCCGTCATCAGAACGTGACCCCGAGTGACATGAGTGACATGAGGTCACGTCACGCCTTGTCCGGAGGGTGCCCCTGGTTCGGTGGTGTGATTATTTCCTCACCAGATTGTCGCCGCTTTACAGGGAAATGCACGGATCCGGAGTGTCGGTGGCCCTCAACTCCAAACAGCACTGCATTATTTTGGGCACATCGCCTGATCTCGACTTCTGCAAAGCCAAGTAAGGATGTGTTGTCGAAGTCGTGGATGTGTAAGTAGGTGTAAATTTGACTTGGCATTCAGGACGGACATTTTGCGTACGGAATGACCAAGGGCCCAGCTGCTGGTATCAGAAAATTATGGTTGCTTAATAATCGATTAACGTTGTATATTTGACAGCGTCAAAACAAATTACACCGATGTCCATTTGGCTCGGAACTGAGCCTGCTGCGACAATATATACCAATATTGCAGCTCGATGTGCATGTCATTCATGTGAGTGAGTCATTCATACTGAGAACATTTAGCATAGGTTCCAATGCACGATTAACCAATCCAGTGATGTATGACTGGTGGTATTTTCTTCTGAATTTCCTGTCGTAGTCAGCAATGCGTGACTTGGGAAGCGACTGGCCCGGTATCGCAGTGTCGTCTACCGCTTTGGTCAGTGTATGCGTCCCTGTCCATTAGGGCTTCTATATCTACCGCATCCCGTTCAACTGTGTCCAAACTCTGTATCTTTGTTGATCCATTGCGTGCACTTCAGTTTGAAAATGTACCCCAGGTTACTGAGCTTCGACCTAGTCCCGTGGCCTTCCATACTTGACCGCTTTAACTCTGCAAGTATTTGGAACATAGTTGCAAAACAAGAATCATGATGGGCAAAGGTTAAGCCTATCTTCTGCATGCAAGGCAGAACCTTTCACCCTGATCATAAAGTCAGTCGTCACCCTGATCGACTGACTATCAAATCTAACTGACTATCAAATCGACTTACTATCAAACAGTCGTTCAGTTTTATATGCGGTGTGAGTACAGTCGTCGTCTATAAACCCTGACAAATTGGAGTGTACCCTCAATAACTTTGGAAGACACTAGCAGTTGCCAGTTGAGGTTTGTATATGTGGCGATTAATGACAAGCAATGCAAAACACCAGGAAAAGTATGATGAACATGCTCATTCTTTAAATGGAGCTTAAGCTGACCTCACGTTCAAGATGATTGTAGAAACACCACAGACCTACATCTAATGCAATTATCACAAGCTGTATTGTATTCTGTGCTCTGCATTCTGACATGGATCTCTTTAAAAAAACATTTTGTTGAGCGAAAGATGTAAATCAATAATTTTTCCTGTTTCATTGTTGTTTTCTACTCAAATTCCGCGCTCCGACACACTGTTCTATCCTCTGCTCCCAATTTGGTGACTGTGTGCCCTGGTCTGGCCCATTCTGTGGAGTGATCTCCTGTCCTGTGTTCTGATCCACATTGCTCTGTAGCCTGACCTGTTCTGTTCTGCATTCTGACCTGTCTTGTTCTTTCTTCTGACATGGCACGTCGAGTGATCTTACACGTCCTGCTCTGCGTCCTGGCCCGTCGTGTTCCGCGTCCTGGGCGAACTTGTTCTGTCTCCTGACCTGACCAGTCTTGTGACCTGAGCCGTTCTGACCTGGCTCGGCTCCGTATATCGTGACAGTGCCGTGGTGTCGGCAGGTGTAAGAACGGCCGCATCTGCCTGAGCTTCATCAACAAGCGCCAGTGCCCGGTGTGCGTGTTCCACACAAATGCCGAGTATAAGAAGACAGGCGCCAAGCGGGGCGAGCTGCAGGTGAGAACGGTCTCGCCCGCTACGAGGTCGACAGGTCATGTGGCGACCATTGGTGGACAACATGGCGACTGCTGATGGGTCACATGGCGGTCACTGATTGTTCACATGACGACCGTTCCCGGGTCACATGGAGACCACTGGGATTATATGGCGACCATCCGTAGGTCACTTGGAGACCACTGGGATTATATGACGACCATCCGCAGGTCACATGGGGACCACTGGGATTATATGGCCACCATCCGCAGGTCACATGGGGACCACTAGGGTTATATGGTGACCATCCGCAGGTCACATGGGGACCACTGAGATCAAATCGCGACTATTCGCGGACCACATGGCGACGTGTTTCGGGTTTACATGACGCCGTAGGTGATACAATGGCTACACATCTGTGATTCCACATGTGAGTTATATTGACGCGTCCCGTATGACATCTCCCGTGTAAAGTTCCATATATTCAACGGTCGTGACGCATGTCCAAGACCAGGGGACGGACGCTACAGGGAGCCTCCTGCTTTTCGGAGACATCTTTTCCCGTATCGGGAGCCTGTTTTCCGCAATTGAGGCCTCCGATTTCGTCCGGAGGCATCCTATTACGTGTTGGTGGCCTCTTATCCCATCTCGGAGGCTCCTATTACGTCTAATATGCCACTTTTTCGCCTTAGAGGTCTCCTCTTTCATCTTGAGGGCCTCCTATCACTTGGTGTGGCTTCTTGCTCCGTCTTTGGCCTCTTTTCCCGTCCTGTTGCCTCTTATTCTGTCACCGGGTCTCCTTCCTTACTTTAGAGGCCGCCTCTTCCGCATCGGGACTTCAACTCAATTTTTGGAGGCCTACTGTTTCCTCTGGTGACATCCTCTCGTTTTAGAGCATCCTCTTAGTTTCATCGGCGATGGAAGATCCCTTCTTTGGCGCGAGGAGAATTCTGCAGTCAGGGGGGTGACGTCAGGGCCCGCATTTTATGTCAAAAGATCATCAGAGGGCGTTGAAAAGCTCTCCGACGGCACCTTTGATATTTTATTTGTAGTTTTTCTTGGTATGTTAAGAGTTTCTCGTTCCACAACAACGTGTCAAAATGTTTACAGATGCCATGAGGCCCTTCGTGCCCAATGACCTTCCCGAATTTAGAAGGGCTTCCTTGGTGGAAAGTGTGAGGGTAGGAGAAAATACATGCCGTCCTCCAGTCTGAGAAGTGGGGTGCACGCCTGCCCCACCCTCTTCCGCTGTCCCTACCTCCATCGCATCGTTCGTGCGCTATGTCCGGTTTCGCATTCTGTGTAACAAGTCCTCTGCGATATTACCCATTTGATGCTTCCATTGTGGCTTCCCACGTGCGCTATATCTCATCATCCCAAAGTGGCACCTTCCCCGACTTGACGTCGACGCCTCCTGAGGTGGTCAGGGCAGCTCGAGCGTGACGCCCCGGCTGCCGATGAAGAGTCAACTGGGAGCCGGCAGCTCGCTGGTACATGACACACAGCTAAGCGGCAGCCAGCTGGCCCGCAACTCGAACTCGGCTGCACAGCGGCTCAAGGACCGCCAGAGTCTGACCAAACTGCGGCTGAACGGTCAGGTAAGTAATACAATCGACACTCGGATTCGGCCGGGCGGCGACTGAATGGTCGCCTGAGTGTGACCAGACTGGCTGAACGGTCAGAGAAGTGATACAGTCGACACTCGGACTCGGCCGGGCGGCGACTGAATGGTCGCCTGAGTGTGACCGGACTGGCTGAACGGTCAGAGAAGTGATACAGTCGACACTCGGACTCGGCCGGGCAGCTAGTGAAGGACCGCCAGACTAGCTGCACTGTCAGCTCAGTGACACACTCGACACTGACTCGGCTAGGCAGCGACTGAAGGACCGCCAGACTAGCTGCACTGTAAGGTCAGTGACACACTCGACACTGACTCAGCTGGGCAGCGACTGAAGGATTGTCAGACTGGCGGAACGGTCAGCTCAGTGATACGATGAACAGATACGACACACATTGGAGGCACCGTTTGATGCTTTTTTGTCGGTTTGATCACGAGTGCTTCTTGTTCTCAGAGGTGATAGATCAATGGGATTTGATATGATGGTCAAATGTCTAGCATGCCTAGTGATACTTGTGATAATTTTACTAATTTCAACACCTACCCTAATTAAATTATGTCAACCTAATTGAGCCGCACGTAGACAAATCTGCCAAGCCTCGTACAGTGTGAGGCGCTACATTGAAAGTGACTGCAAGATGTGCCAATGTCAGCTCGATTTTGGTCGGGTTCTAGATCGGTGCCTGTCTTTATTTGTGGTGTCAGTGAACATGGGTTGCCTTTTAATTTCGACAACGTGTGAACACACTGTCCATGGCGTCAAACTCAATGTCAACATCCTCATCAACGTCATCATCGAATTCAAACATCAACGCCAGTCAGCATGTTGGTGCTATGGACACTATTCTGGCATCATTCCGAAGACAGAGTTCCCACTGGGAGGGGGTATGACAGTTGGCATGTGCGTAATTGTTGGGCAACCACTGATGTGTTCCTGTGAAAGGGGTGTCGGAATGCTGCATACCTGAATTTTTCCGCCAGAATCATAATAATGTCGACTAGGAGGCCACACCGCCATGTGTCACAAACGGTTTTATTGTCAGAGTGAGGATAAGGTGGACCAGAAGAAGAAGCTAAACACACTCGGCCTGAAGCACATCTCCGAGGTGGAGGCACGTGCCATCACAGACGTGGCCGAGAAGAGCGTGGAGATGTGAGTACTCACCAGTCCGCCGACACGCACTGACATGTCACCCTGTGCGGAGTCTGGCCCCATGGGTCCGAACCCTCTGTCCAGTTGTGCTAAATCCGGATCTGTGTGGATCGAAGTCTAAATTCATGATCCGATTTCCATGCACCGGGGTGTATGTTTTGAAAATTAGTATGTATCGAATAGGTATATATATGTCGAAGCATAACGCGAAAGTCATTACATTCCAACAGTTTATTTTCTTTTATCATGGTAAGTCAAGGTTTCAAAGCGACAGTTGACACATAGAGTGTGATATCGAGGCGGCTTCGCTGGTGGATCAGTCAGACACATCATTTAATATTTTCCTGGATGGTTGCTGCTCGTGGCGTCTCGTGCATCTCTCGAATGTGTGTGTGTATGTGTGTGCTGTGCCGTGTCGTGCTGTGTTATTGAGTGATGTAAACTGGTGCACGTCTGAAGCGCACCCGCATTGCCACTGGTGCATTTTAACATTAACGTCGTCAAATTTCCAGTGAAATTTATCCTGTACGATACGGATGTCCTTATATGTAAAGCAGATTTGCCTGTCTTAAGCAGGACATTTTTCTTGAAACTGATCCTCCAACGTCACGACCTCCATCTTGCTGATCCTATGAAGCGTCCACTTGTTTGAACTTACTGTCTTCGCAGCTATACGGACTATGTCAGAAGTCAAAGGATTTCACGTCTCTAAATGTTTGTGAAAGCCGGTCTACGGAACGTGCCGTTTATGTGTGTATATTGACCAAACGCGTAACTGTGTTGCTTCACAAGCACCTTTCACCGTGACTTCATTGGTTGCGGCAGCAGCGAAGCTCAGTGCGCATGTCTCGGCCAAGGAAAGCCATGGGGTTTCGAGAAAGCGTTTGGCACTGGCACCTGCCATCCCCACTGACCTGCCCGTGCCTCCGTCAGGGGTGAGATGCTGCTGAAGCCCTGTGCCGGCTCGCGCAACTTCCTCAAGCACCTGACCAAGGACTGCGACTCGCCGTCGACTGACGTGGCCGAGGCTCGGCCGACCAAGCACAGCGCGCCGCGCGGAGACCCGAAGGCGTTGCTGCAGGCCGAGGCGGCGTCTCGCCGCCTGCCGGCACCTCGCCTGGCGCGCCATGTGGCGCCCGGCCAGACGGTGGATCTGGCCAGCGAGCCCCCGGCCGGCTGGCGGAACAGCGCCGCCGCCGCCATCGGCAAGGTATGTATCCTGCGGCTAACATGTCGGAACCCAGCTGGTGAAGAGAAGGCACACTGCGCACTGACACCGTGCATACTATCTTTCATCGAGACCTTCGGAAAGTACCACGTAGCATCGTATAATTTATAGTTGATAAATATATAATCGCAGCATTTCAGCCGCCTTGTTATTCACTGCATCTCACCGCTTGAGGAGCATTTTTTCAAAGTGTTGAAGTGAGGTGCGCGCATGTGATAGGATATGATACAAGGCTCATTGGCACAAACTATGTTTGTAGCTTGTGACATGATTGAAGCAGTGGATACATGATCATATTTGATAGGGTATCACTTGGTATCCCCATAACTTCATGTGCCCAGGTGGATAGGACGTTTTGTATTCTTATGAAATAAAAGTACGTTTTGTATGGCAGCTTAGGAGCATGTATCCTTTCAAATCAGCAAATGCATTTGAAGAGAGTAGCTGTTAAAGGAAGACGCCCGGACTTGCTATTTTCAACATAAAAACATTTGCATTGAGCTTTGTCCTTATTTAATATGTGACCATTGAAAGCATCTGCATGCGTGTGTTTAGTCTCTCGCATGGTTGGATGCCTGGCAGTGTTGGATTTTCACTTCTCTGTCTTGGATTCGGAGTGTATAATTTATTGGCTTGCCAAAGTATGGAGTGTATAATCTTGAGAAGCACTATGTTATGGGGTGTATAATTTCCCAGTTTGCCAAATTATGGGGTGTATGTTGGAGCACCAAGTAACGGAGTATATACATTTTATATATAACGAAGTGGATAAATTTTGAAAAATGCAGCGATGTCTCCTGGAATGAAGAATAAAAACCCAGGGGCCTCGGTAGCTTAGATGGTGGAGCGTGGGACTCGAATCTCGCGGCCGGCGGCATTTGCAGAGTCCACCCACGACCAATCGGTGTGATATAGGGTGGCGGCGCTATGCAACCTTGCGGTTGAATGCGTCGTAAAATAACCCGATAATTCTTCTTCCTCAAGAATAAAACGCCTTTAAGTCATTTGTTAGGTTCTTATCCTAGTGTCTCACAGACAACCAGATGGGGTCCACCACACATCGTCGTCTGAAGTCATCCACGTTACGTGAATGACTTATAAGGCAACTTCCTGAGCAATGGTAGAGAAAATGATCACAAAAGTATACTTAATCGATGTCAGCCAAGTTTATATATCAATACCTGCCACTCCTAGCATAGGTACCAACACCGCACAACTAATACAAATTCACAACATACCTCGAGAGCAGGACGTTCGTGCACTGCTGGGTCTAAAATGGGAGGGTCTAAAATGTTACTTCGGGATATGGGTTTCGGAATATATAATGGTTCAAGGAAAGTTATACTAAAACAATCCGTCTAAAATCTTTTTTTCTCTCCACGATGAAATTTTCTTCTTTTTTTTTTCAAATGAGGAAGCTGAAAAAAATATTGAAGTCAATCCTTATTAATATTAAATGTATTTCAATGCACTTTTTAGTTCATGTCTTGAATGTTTAGTAGAAGCAAGGAATGCCTTGGAAGGATGAAAAGCGACTAGACGGACGGGCAAATTGCTGCTGTGGAACAGACTATCGTCACGGACGAGCGGAAATTGGCGTCTCATTTCGCGCCATGATTGCTATGAAATACCAAAAAATGAAAATAAATTAGAGAAAACTGCCAGGAGAATTACAGGAAACTTTTTTCTCAATTAATAATAATCAGGACTGTAGGAAGAAATTAATCATTGGATCAGAATGAGGCTTATAAGAGTGTAGAGGATTAGGTCAACACACGTAAATCTGAATTTGTCCGGAGTGGGGAAACCTCGCGGTCGGAGTGGCATGAATGCAACTATTCCCGCTTGTTGATGAAATTCGGAAACAATATAAGTCATGAAATCGAAAGAAGGTGAAATTTCTGGTTCTATGGGTCTTCATTTTGGAGCAAAGTGTTTTGGGTTTTTTTTTTTTTTTTTGGGGTGTTTGGGGGAGCAGGTTTTAGGAACGTTTTGGTACCATTCAGGCAATTTTCATGGGGAAAATCCTTCCGATATCTTTTATGTATATCGCTCCTGACTGCTTAATAATATAAATATGAACGGTTTTATCCATCCCAATTGATGCAGAACATATCATTCTCCAAGGAACCAAGAAGAAATGCATTATCCATGGCTTTTCGTGGCAATGGTTCAAATAGCTCCGGCCGGAGTGGGAGATGGAGAGCGGTGAACTCATTGAATCCAAGAACGCGGTCGGGCTGTTGAAGGTGAATTCCTATATTTGGTTAGCGGAGCGTAGTGGTTTTTCTTATTCAACGAAGGATTTTCTTTAAAGCTCCTCGCTGCTATCCGGATGGAATTGACTGCGTGTTTGGCTCGAGGTATGAGAGGTTGTATTATCTGACTATGTAGGTACCTACCTAACTTACCTATATCAAATATCTTCGCGGTAATTCGAGTTATTGATTTGGATAAACCAAAGCTGTAAGCTTGTGTTGTGTGACGGGATATCTTCAGATAATACGAAGAGCAGGACATGATAATATTAATTGCTGCGATGTTTTGCCGACAAGCGTAGAAATGAACAAAACTGATTGCTTTGCTTTTGTCTGGAAAATCTTGTTTTCACTTACCACATTTTGAAGGGTGAATGTTTTTCTTTCAAAATGGGGGCTGGGCCTCTTCAGTGCACATTGACTGCAGATATTATAGATATGCATGCATTCAAGCATTATTTGTGCATTCATGAAATGTTCAGGAATTATTAGGTGCATCCTGTCCCCATTCTCCATTGAATACTATTATACCTTTAACATTTCTGGTTTGTGACTTTCTGAATGGACAAATTTGCAGTTTAAGGTGATTTGATTTCTTGAAATTTTTTTTTTTGTGCAATGATTATGAATGTGTTCATAATGTAGGTACTTACATGATGTGACCACACATTTTTTGGGCAAGTGCAGTTGGGTAGCAAAATGACACCAAAAAAGTGGCTCGGGTTTGGTTGGGAAATATACCATGAAATGTGATGTTAAAAATGAAGAAAAAGCTGCAGCCTAACTGGATGCAAGAAAGCCTTTTTTTAATAACAATTTTCTAAGCAATTTTTTCCTTTAACAAATTAAAAGTAAATGGCCTATTCTAACCAAACAGCCTATGCTAGCCCGAGTGTTTCTTAAAATTCAAAAACTTTTATTTTTATAATCCTGAATGATTCCGAAAGAAATTTGATCAATGGATAACTTACAAAAAAATAATCTAGCATAACTTAGCCAAACCTAATATCTTTGTATGCTTCATGGAGACAAAATGTGTGTAAAACATGTGTGGAAAAGTAATTGCGCCCATGACAATTCCTATGCTGTAGCAAAACATGGCTCATATCCACCAGTATTTTGGAGATTTGGGGGAAGTGCTACACTTTGTGGCTTACCAGTTGTGTGGATGCCACTCTAGCTCTTGGTGTTCATCCATACATTCTTCTGGGCACATCTGGACTGTTCTGAGGTTTGTCCACAAATGGAGAACATACACATGAATGCATTGGTGGCTGTTTATTAATTCACCTGCACCTCACCAGAAATCGTACATGCACAAATGGAATGTTATGGAATGATATGGAAGATGGAATGTTGTGAAATATGGAATGTTCAGTGTGGTTTGGAAAATTGCATTAAGATCATATTCAGACTGCAGTGATCCATATTTTGCCATCCATTGACATATGTTGTACTTGTGCATGCTAGCAAACTGATATTCTTCCAATCTGGCTGGCATCTCATTTTCGGCTCCACTCCTGCCTCCTCTTGGAATGTGCCTACAGATGACCCAAAATAACAAATGTGTATTATCCTCAATTATACTGGAAACTTCATGTGGTAGGGACCCATGAATCTTCCTCTCCACCCAAGTTATCACTATTGTATAATGACATCTAGCTGTCTTGCTAGTTAAGTATGTCTTCATCCAGCAATGCAAGGAGTGTATTTTTTCTGGAGTGTATAATTCTTTGGATTGCAAAAGTTCCAAAAAAGGGCCACTTTTCCAACGCTGATGCCTGGTGAAAATGACTCCGAAATTCCGGCTGACCCATCAACTGACTCCCACATTGCTGGCGTCCTGCAGGCGAAGGCGCTGGCGATGGTGCGCCGCACGGGGAACATCCGGAAAGCTGACCCGAACTCGGTACGGCACCCGCCGTCTGAGAACAGCCGACAGAAGGTGCTGAAGCGTCTGGCAGAGAAAGTGACCGGTGAGCGGCTTTCTGTGGCGTCAACATGCTGCAGTTTTAGAATAACGATCTCTCGTCAGGTATAATATGTCGAAACGAGTACAGCGGACTGCCGAAATCGCCATGGGAATGATGCTATTTGCAACATTGAAGTCATTGAAACGCAGTTTGGAACAATTGCGTGCACATCACGACTCTTTGGCATCCATTTTTATTCCGTGTTGGGTACTCTGATTCCTCCAGCTCATCCATAGTCGGGATAGCATAGCCCTTACAGAACGGTTGTTACCCCCATCCCAGCCAGTGCTTCTCTCACCCAATATCTTTCACCAGCTAGTCTTGCCTTTCACACCGCATTGGACATTGTGACCTCCCCCACCAGATGTGACTCGTTTATCGGCTGCTGTGACGCTTCTCACCATCGCCAGACAATGTGGTGTTGCCGGCGACGAAGCGGTCCCGTCTGGAGGACGATCCCAAGTTCCGCGCCGTGCTCAATGCCCGCTCGTCGCACGCGGACGCCCTGGAGGCCGAGCTGTTGGAGGGACAAGAGCAGTACTTCCAGGCGCTCGAGAAGAAGGAGATGATTGAAAACCACATGCTGAACACCTGGGAGATAAAGACCAAGGCTGTCCTCTGCAGAAAGGTGCCGTTCTGGTGGGGTTATTCTCAGTTCCTTGCAGTGGCGGTTCTGATTCTTGGCGAGTGGGTATACTAATACATTCCGATCAACCCTCCTCCAATATAACTAAGATTCCTGGTAATTTATTTTTGGGTTTCGGAATTATTTTACTTTCTGTTTGCTACATCAAAAATAAATTAAGTGAAACCCAGCGCTCACGTGACGACGTTTCCAGTCACTTGGCCGACAGCAGTCTGTCGTACATTATGTATGCAGCCATAAACCGTCGAGCATACATCTGACGGAGGCCACTTTGTGTCTGCTGATGACGTCTGTGATGACACCATCTTCAAACGGCACCACCGAGTGTGTAGAGCGTCCCTCATATCCATGTGGCACGGGTACGTCTGAGGTGTAACTTTGTGTCCGCTCAGGTCGTGATCCGTGCTGACGCCATCTTCACCCTGGATAACGCCCCTGAACTGGCGCTTCCACAACCACCCCATGGAAACAAAATTCTGATGACAGCTGTGCACAATTTCGAGAGACTGTCCTGGTGAAGCCTGTGAATTGGCACCTGCACATCCTCCCCTTGGCGACAAACTCCTTGTGGCGCCTCGTACCATCCCAATCAATACTCGAAAAAAAGTCCCCGGTGACACTCAATTGGCACCTCCGCAACGGATCCATAGAAACAAGTTCATGCTGGCACTATTGAATGAACATCACATCCACCTCCTCGAAACAGATCCCTGGCGACGTCCCTAAAGTGACATTTTCATCGCCACTCCTCGGAGGACAACCTCGGTGATTCCTCTGAAGTGGCACGAGAAACACCACTCTTTGAAGACAAGTGTGTTGTGATCTAAATTGGCCTCGCGCGCTGGAGGGAAATGTCTGGTGACGCCCCCGAGCCTGTTCGGTACGCCCGGCTGCAGTCTGTCCGCGATACGGCCGCGTGACGTCACCATCAGCTGACTGGCTGTGAACTGGATAGCTTGTTGATATGAAAAAGTTTGGGCATGTGGGTAGGACGTATGCAAACCTACTCAAAAGCTTTCATATCCAAACTAGGTAGTCCTGCTATTAGCTAATCGCAAAGCTTGATGCTAAAAAGGAAGACTACAAATGAACAATGCTGTTGACGATAACATTTCCGATGGCTATAAAACGTTTTTCTTGCATCTGGTGGTATCGCCAGGTACGAATCAGCTTAAATATTGTTGACGAAGATGGATCCCAGACTGCTAGATTGATACCGGTTTAGTTCATAGCGTAGACGATCTCTACATTTAATTTGTCCCTCAGCACTGTTGTGCATAATTGCAATTTTGGAACAAAGATGTTAATGTTAACGTCGAAACTTCAAAAACAATATCATATATCAATGGTTGTAAAAGGGTTACATTAAAATATAACACGTGACTAGTCGCATTCCGAATTTTAGCGTCCATGCATATAGCGCAGTGTAGTTGATAGATCTACCATACGAAGTAAAATTATATATGTAGTATACGAGGTAAGCTAGTTTCGTAGACTAATTAATCAGATTTGAAAATACGTTTCAGTACATTTATGGGGATACACCGAACCATAATCGATTTTCCATTCGATTATATCATTTTAACAAATGTCATCAAGATATACGACAACAATTGCGCTGGATGTATTGCATATTACAAGGGCAGAGAACAGGCGGGCCTAAAAAATGTCCTAATGCTAACATTGTGAGTTCACTAATAACTTATTAGTGAACTCACAATGCTAGCATTAGGACATTTTTTAGGCTCGCCTGTTCTCTGCCCTTGTAATATCCAATACATCTGCATTGCAAATGTCCCCCTTCTCCAAGAACACGACCACCAATTCCACAACCATTGCGAATTGTGACGTGCTCATAGTTAATTCAGGTATCCTGTGCACTAATCACTACTTCTGATAATATCGCCTCTGCTCCCAGGCCGTCAGTATACGTCTAAAACGCCTGACACACGTAGTTTCGCTACCATGTGTCGATATCGCCACAGCTCCGTTAGCACGCGTAAATGACGTCACGAGTCCGTCCTTCCCCCAACAGTGTAAATACCTGGCGCTGTCCGCCTCCGACTTCTGCAAGTCAGAGGGGCATGCCACGACAATGGTGGACGCCGTCAAGCGCTTCTTCAGCTGCAAGAACTGCAAAAACCGCACCACCAGTCTGGACAAGCTGCCCAAGCGGCCGTGCACCAATTGCGGCAGCGAGAGTTGGCTGAAGGCGCCCATGGGCAAGGTGAGTGCCTCAGTCTATGGTGGCTCTGCGTGGCGGTGAGCGCGTCTTGAGCGGTGTGTGTGGGCGCGTCTCGAGCGGTGTGTGTGGGCGCGTCTTGAGCGGTGTGTGTGGGCGCGTCTTGAGCGGTGTGTGTGGGCGCGTCTTGAGCGGTGTGTGTGGGCGCGTCTTGAGCGGTGTGTGTGGGCGCGTCTTGAGCGGTGTGTGTGGGCGCGTCTTGAGCGGTGTGTGTGGGCGCGTCTCGAGCGGTCTGTGTGGGCGCGTCTTGAGCGGTGTGTGTGGGCGCGTCTTGAGCGGTGTGTGTGGGCGCGTCTTGAGGGTGTGTGGGCGCGTCTTGAGCGGTGTGTGTGGGCGCGTCTTGAGCGGTGTGTGTGGGCGCGTCTCGAGCGGTCTGTGTGGGCGCGTCTTGAGCGGTGTATGTGGGCTCGTCTCGAGCGGTCTGTGTGGGCCCGTCTTGAACGATCTGTATGGGCTCTGCGGGCGAGTTTAATCTGGTATTGACCGGCAAGCAGTGCTGTCATATGGCGCGTGCAGACCGTGTTGAGCATTGATGACAACCTGAACTAAGCTGACGGTGATGAGCGGTCCTGACCGGTACGGGGAGGGTCCGGTGTCTGGCGCGGTATCACAACCTTGCGACCCGGTGAGGTGTCTCCGGCCGTCTGGGTGTCCGATCGATCGTAGCGACGCGGACACCAGTCCGATGCTGGCGCCGTCCTTGAGCGTGCACTTACCTGACATTGCCTTTACCCGTACTCCAGGAGCGGACCGGACCCAAGCTGGACAGCGAGATCCTCTCGATCCGCGGCAACGAGGCCGACCACATCCATAGCCACGTGCGCGACCACAACATCAACCTCGAGTTCTGACGCTTCGCCACACTCGCGTCACCGGCCCGGTGTGTATTGTGTGTGGCACTTCACAACAAGTGGGCGGGCCGGCTCCACAGCACGTGTTGCCTCGCTCGCGTACCGGCGGCCGCCAGCTGACACACCATGATGCGCCTCGAGGGGCGCCCAAAAACGTCCCCACCAACGCGCTGGGGAGTACCCTTAACAAGAAAACAAGTGTGGTGTATAACATGAGATAAACAATCGCGGGTGTATGTCGGCACGGCGTCGCGAGCGGAATAGCGAAAACCAAACGCACCTGGTTACGCGGCACCTGGACGAAACAACAAAACCACTTGGCTCCGACGGCGCAAGCCGCCGCGCAAGGACGATTTCACCTTTTATCACCAGTTGCACCGGGGTGCGCGCATCCAGCAGCGTCACACAGCTGCACGGTCGTCTGTCAACGCCGGCGGTGAGGGCGGATCACCGCCCGGATGCGTACGTATAACCGTTCAGCACACTACACGCCGCAGGGCTCCCAAAGCGCGCCCAGCTATCAATAAGCACTACACACAGCATGACATGTACCGACACCAGCGCCAGTGGCGATCTGGTGACCCATCCCCCTCAACAATGGGACGGTGGCAGCCGCACAAAGACGACCCCCGACAGGACGGTGGTGTCCGTATCAACACACAGTTTACCTCCCCTACACTGCGGGCCGTCGCATCCACACAGAGCCGACAGCTGCTTCTCCGACACTGGAACGATGGTATCCACCCCCTCAATCCACAACAATTGGACTGCCGTATCCGTACAGACGGCTGCGCCGACACAAGGAATGCTTGTATCCGCGCAGAAACAACAGCGCTTCGAACAGTCAGGAGGTGATCGGGAAATTCGGTCCAGTCTCCTCCGCCGTCCCCCACAGTAGGTCTGTTGTGACTGCCCATGCGGAACCCCCACGCTACGGCAGTCTGCAGGTACCGCCATCGGTTCGCCCCGACGGCTGAGGGGTGTCAGAGCCGGGTTCCCCCGGCCGGCATGTCAGTGGATCGGCTGATATGATCACAAGATGCGTGTTGCGATGCTAGTGACACGCTAGGCCGTCGTAGCCAGGTTCGCCTGACCGTGACCGGCCACCACGACCCTGGCCTGACTGCTGGACGGGTGCCTGGTCACCTCGGTGCGCCTGATGGATCTGATAGGCCTGCAGTCTGCGGACAGGCGGCCGCTACGAGGCGCCGTTGTGGGCGGTGGCGCGGTCGGGCGGCGGCCGCAGCAGGTCGGTGTACTGGAGCAGAGCGTCGTGCAGCGGCCGGCCGATCTGGTCGGACGCCAGCAGCGTGCACGACACCAGCGGCGGGTACAGCTGCACCAGCTGGTGCCACGTCACCTCGTCCACTGCTTACACACGGCGCCCGTGTCAGTAGTGGCTTTCCTGGCCCGCTGCAGCACAGCAACCTCTGGAGCCGGCCTCAAGTTTGGTATTTATAATATGTTCGGGTTCAGGCATAGGAGAAAAGGCCGGAACTTCCGTCACATACCCATCACGATAAAAATAGCCTACAATGACGAGCCACCACTTGTGAGCGGCCGGTCACCGAATGTCCAATAATCAATTGAGCCCTGTAGCAAATATTCCGTTAATATAGGTTGTTTTCTGCAATAATAGGACGTTACAAAGAACAGTGCTTTTTAGACATCTTTCCTTCACAACGGCTAAGAAACAAGAACGTATTACAACTGCTAACGCGATCGTGCTTCAATCCTATCTAGTCTGTCATCATGGAGCACCGGATACAAACAGGCGAGAACATGTTCCCATCCATTCGTCGCCACGGCCAGGTGTGGCGTTCCTGGCGCAACCACTTGGTCAAACCGCAGTAGTTCACCCGTCACTGCCACTCACCCTTGTCGGGCTCGACCTTCTTCAGGGAGATCAGCAGCGAAGCGATGGCTCGCAACACGAACGACATCTCGGCGATCCGAGGCCTGCAGCCGACCACACGTCAGTGGACAGCGTTACACACGTCAGCGGTCGGCGTCACACTCCGATGGATAGCGACACACATCAGTGGACGACACTGCACAGCGTGATGAAAAAGAACGGGCTGTGTCTGTCAGCATTGACGACGTATAGCATTCCGAATAAAGACATTTATTACGGTACTGCGACAAGTGATTTAGCATCAGTGTTTGCAGGTGGTATGCCCTAGGGGCTTGTATACTTACCGTGCACATTTATTTCACTTGATTTAACTGTGTATTTTATTACATTCTAGCTTTGCCGGAACTGTAAATTCCGGCAACACAGATCTTAATACGAAACACATGCCATGCATGATCGAGCGCCAATGCTGAGTTGAACGCGAGACTGTGAGAGGGAATGAATAAAATGAACAGGTCGTTGAAGCGATTTTCTATTCAGAAATATATCGACCATCAATTCGTTTTCATGCATGAAACAAAGACGTTCATCAGGACACATCAGGACATACAAAACGTGCCGGCCCACAATTAAACAAGACAACCTGGGAAGGGGAGGCTGTCCACAGATCAAATTAACATTCAATCTAATCGTCTGACTCCCGGCAGCCTCATCCAGAGACGTCATCAGCCTCACCTGGGCAGCGGGCACTTGCCGGCCAGCTTGCCGTCGCCAACAAAGCCAACCAGCACCTCGCGGAAGCGGTGCACCAGCGCGGTGACCGCCAGCTGTGACGTCACGCCGCCGTCGGCGGCCGCGCGCGCCGCCGCTGTGTCCGACTGTAGCGAGAACTGCAGCAGCGTCTCGAAACATGCGTTGGCGAACTCCTCGCGCAGCCGGGCCGTGCCGTTCTCTGCAGGCCGGGAGCTGCCGTGAGCGGGGGAGTGTCGCAGATGGCCGCACCGACAGACCAGTGAGTGCCACAGATGGGCGCACGGACAGACCAGGGAGTGTCGCAGATGGCTGCACCGACAGACCAGGGAGTGTCGCAGATGGCCGCACCGACAGACCAGCGACTGTCGCAGTGTCACATTGACAAACCGGCGAATGGCCAAGTGTCCTACTGGTAATGAGACGAGTCGCGGCGTCACACTAACCGAGACTCTGGTGTTCGGCCGAGTGCAGTGAGCCCTTGTTGAGCAGCATCATGACCGAGACGAGGAACTGGCTGGGTACCACGGCCGCGTACGGCAGCACGTCGTCCCGGATCAGGCTGACCACGGCGCAGTCGAGCGCCTCATCCGCCTGCTGCTCGTCGGGAGTCAGGCTGGCCGGCGGCTCACTGGCAACACACACCACCAGCGGTCAGGTGATGGCGCAGCGTGCCGTTCACCGGGCGTCAGACTGGCCGGCGGCTCACTGACAACACACACCACCAGCGGTCAGGTGGTGACGCAGCGTGCCGTTCACCGGGCGTCAGACTGGCCGGCGGCTCACTGACAACACACACCACCAGCGGTCAGGTGGTGACGCAGCGTGCCGTTCACCGGGCGTCAGACTGGCCGGCGGCTCACTGACAACACACACCACCAGCGGTCAGGTGATGACGCAGCGTGCCGTTCACCGGGCGTCAGGCTGGCCGGCGGCTCACTGACAACACACACCACCAGCGGTCAGGTGATGACGCAGCGTGCCGTTCACCGGGCGTCAGACTGGCCGGCGGCTCACTGACAACACACACCACCAGCGGTCGGTGATGACGCAGCGTGCCTTCACCGGGTCGGCGGCTCACTGACAACACACACCACCAGCGGTCAGGTGGTGACCCAGCGTGCCGTTCACCGGGCGTCAGGCTGGCCGGCGGCTCACTGACAACACACACCACCAGCGGTCAGGTGGTGACGCAGCGTGCCGTTCACCGGGCGTCAGGCTGGCCGGCGGCTCACTGACAACACACACCACCAGCGGTCAGGTGGTGACCCAGCGTGCCGTTCACCGGGCGTCAGGCTGGCCGGCGGCTCACTGACAACACACCAACACTGATCATGTGGCTTGTGATAGTTGCGAATACTAGAACCCTGATATTTGCAACAAAATCTCGATCTGCATGGCGAGACCTTAGCCTCTTCAATGTACCTTAACCTCATACATCTGCAGCAAGCCATATCCTGTACAGCGAGACCATTGCCGGCCATGCGGCTGGCCATGCCCTGTTCTATCTGACCTCTGCGAGAAGAGGAAGCTCTGCAGACAGTCGGCCAGTCGCGGCCACACGTCTACACTGTGCTGACGATGTTGCCGCGCCGTGGCCAGCCCCTCCTTCAGCATGTCCAGCAGACAGCGTACGGCCAGTCGCCACGTGGTGGGGGCCGGACATGCGTACTTGAGGGACAGCGGCAGCTCCAGCATCTGCGAGTACCCAGTTGCTGGTGATTGGCACGGCCTGGTCGGCCACCAACACGTGCCGTCGCAGCCACGTGTTGGTAATAGGTGTGTGCTGGTCACAGACATGCGTGTGCCTGTCCGAGTTTGCTACAGTTGTCTGGGTGTTGGTCAGTCATATGTTAGAAAGCCACAATCGCCAGTCTACTCACAGAGTGGTGACTGAGTTACAGATGTACAATTCGTGAAAATTGTCATACACAGACAGCTTCTTCGTTATACGTCATACGTAGGCATGAATTACAGGCCGTGCGCACCAAAATGACATCAAGAAACCCCTTCGCTTCTGGTCCTCCCCAATCTATGAATACAAACCAAAAACCGTCGTCACTGCAATGATATTCTCCTTTCCGTTTTATTCGCACTTCGCCATCCTGGAACAACCTAGTGGAGGCCGAAGAGGGGTAAAGTTGACGGCAACCGGCCGCTTGTACCTATATGAATCGCCGGCCGGACGTTAGGGTGCGATTTCGGTTGGTCGCCGGCTGGACTAGCCTAGTGGAGGCCGGGGAGGGGTAAGGCTGCCGGCAACCGGCCGTTGATACCTGTATGATTTTCTCCAGCACGTGCGACTCGATAACGTCCGTCCGGCGCGCCGTCGCCTTGTAGAGCACAGTTGTGCGCCGCAGCGTCGTCTCGGCGAAAGGCACGTAGTTCATGGCCACCCAGTCGGTCGTCTGTGAAGGGACGGCGGCAGTCAGGCGGGGGCGGCAGGTGGCAGCCTGCTGGACGGCAAGCTATCCGTACTGTTGTACATTGTTGACGCTGTGTCGTCTTTCCTTGCTTGCCATAAATGTCACGAGCGGAATGTGGTTTGCGTATTTTACATGCCATGCCAATAAATTCCAGTTCATGGTGTGGATACACTGTATGAAACGGAAAATAATCAATGGCAGTATACTAGTTATCACGGGATATACTCAATGGCAGTACACTCGTTATCACGTGATATCATCAGTGGCCTTACACTCGTTATCACGGGATATAATCAATGATAGGATGCTCGTTATCACGCTTGTACAATGTATGCACTTCACTGCAATATAGCGAAGATTGAGACAAGCTTCACAATTCCCCGTCGTCTTAAGCTGACTAATTTAGTTCATGAAGTTCGAAAGCTTGCAAACTAAAATGCAAAACGTATTGTGTTAGAGTAACAGAGAAGGGCCGAGTCGATTTTGTAAAATAAGTGAAATATAAGGCAAAAGTACAAGTGTTTGCTTTTGGGAGTTGTCTGGCACCCACATCCTGAAAATGTGCGGCACTGCGGGCAGGGGCGTCAGTTGAGCAGCTACCTTGCCGCGGGCGGGTCCGGCCGGTCGGGTCGGCACGTCTCCGTAGGTGGGCGCCCGGCACCCGTACCGAGAGAACGTCAGCAGCTGATCGAATAGGGCCGGCACCAGTCGACTCACTGGCTCCGTGTCGCTCAGAGCGCCCTGGACAACAGCAGGCGCACTGGTTACACCGCCAAACAACGGGTGTACGCCGAGCAGACTTAGCGCGCCGCGGGGACGCAGGTGGCACGAGGGGGCATACACGACCCGCCCATAATACACATTCCGCCCGTGCTGAGATCAAATTAGGCTCACTAAAACAGAACTACGACAGGATGGCTGACAGTAGTGCGTTTTAGTAGGCACTAGTTTCCGCCTGAAGGGCCCGGCCCATTCAGCAGGCGCGTTAATGAGCCACCGTGCAAATGAGGTGAGATCATGGTCAATAGCGGACCTGTCACGTTCAACCCTCGCCACAAAGCAGCACCTACCTTCTCGACGGTGTCTAGGCAGGCGATGATGGCTGCCTGCAGTTTGGTGAGCACCACCTCGGTGAGGGACGGCAGGATGAAGGGCGATGCCTCACCGTGCACGGGAACCGCCACGGCCCGCTCCAGGATCGAGCACAGCTTGCAAAAGTCCTCCGATTGGAACCTGAGCCGGGAACGCAGTGAGTCGGGAGCGAGACCACAGACGGCGCCGGGCACGCAGTGAGTCGGGAGCGAGACCACAGACGGCGCCGGGCACGCAGTGAGTCGGGAGCGAGACCACAGACGGCGCCGGGCACGCAGTGAGTCGGGAGCGAGACCACAGACGGCGCCGGGCAGCGGCAGTCGGGAGCGGAGAGACCACAAACGGGCCGGGCACGCCGTGAGTCGGGAGGCGGGCCCAGCGGCGCCGGGCACGCAGTGAGTCGGGAGCGAGACCACAGACGGCGCCGGGCACGCCGTGAGTCGGGAGCGAGACCACAGACGGCGCCGGGCACGCGTGAGTCGGGAGCGAGACCACAGACGGCGCCGGGCACGCAGTGAGTCGGGAGCGAGACCACAGACGGCGCCGGGCACGCGACAATGGACGGCGGGCGCGTGTATGGTGTGGGAAAATCTCACGGGAGATAAGCAGGGACCACACGGAGTGATCAATTGCGATACGAATACCTGAGGCTTTGGAACAGTCACAATACATCCATACATCAATCACGGGATACTAGGTGGAATGAGCGCGGAGTGTAAGGGGTGACTGCTCGGGAAAAACACGGAGGCATTCATAGGTGCATATGAGCCGAGGAGCATTCCTCTAGGCTAGAATACGAAATGGGGGTACAAAGGAGACAAAGCGTGAGCAAAACGTGATATCGAAATTGAACAAGGAGGCATGTGAGAAGTCCATTCAATGGACGGCTGGACATTTAATTGCCCTTGCCTCCACGACGCAAGGGCAATGTATTAATGGAGAATATGGAGGCCCATGCGCCGTTCCTTTTCCAACATTTAACATCGCATAGTAATCGGCCATGTTGTTTATTGAATTAGTGCAGGCTAGATGTAGTTCGGAGCTCACCTGTATCTGATGTGCTGGAACATTCCGGGGAAGATTTGCACCAGCGCTGTGAGGAACGGTTGTGACGGCACGTACACATCCGAGGCGGGTCCACCGGGCGGCGGCGGCTCCGTCACACCGGCGCCGATGTTGTGCCACACCTGGTCACAGACAAGTACCGACGTTGTGCCACACCTGGTCACAGACAAGTACCGACTTTGTGCCACACCTGGTCACAAACAAATACCGATGTTGTGCCACACCTGGTCACAGACAAGTACCGATGTTGTGCCACACCTGGTCACAAACAAGTACCGACTTTGTGCCACACCTGGTCACAAACAAGTACCGATGTTGTGCCACACCTGGTCACAAACAAATACCGATGTTGTGCCACACCTGGTCACAGACAAGTACCGATGTTGTGCCACACCTGGTCACAAACAAGTAACGACTTGTGCCACACCTGTAAAAAATACGTTTGCCACACATGGTCACAAACAAGTACCGATGTTGTGCCACACCTAGCCACAAACAAGTACCGATGTTGTGCCACACCTGGTCACAAACAAATACCGATGTTGTGCCACATATGGTCACAAACAAGTACCGATGTTGTGCCACACATGGTCACAAACAAGTACCGATGTTGTGCCACACCTGGTCACAAACAAGTACCAATGTTGTGCCACACCTGGTCACAAACAAGTACCGATGTTGTGCCACACCTAGCCACAAACAAATATAGATATTGTGCCATACCTGGCCATAAACAAGTACCGATGCCACACACAGCCGCAAACAAGTACCGATATCATGTCACATATGCCCAGAAGCGCGAATGCTGTCCGACATCTAGTCATAAACAAATACCGATGTTACGTATGCCACACTTGACCAAAAACAAGTACGAATGTTGTGCCACTTCTGGCCACAAATAAGTAGGGATGTTCAGCCACACCTGCTCACAAACAAGCATGAATTATGTGCCACAACTGCTCTCAAACAAGTGCCACTGTTGTGTGATATGCCCAGAAACGAGTGTAAATGTCATGTCACATTTGCCCACAAACAAATACCGATGTTGTGTCGGACTTGCCCACAAACTGGCACCGGCGTTGCACCTCAGTCGTACTAAATACGCCACTCACCACACTGGAAACGTGCCACACCCCCTGGCAGCAAACCGACCTCTATGATAACATATAAGGGCCCCCAAAACACATCAGCTACTCTGATAACACACATATATGTGAGCACACGATAAAGTCAATTTGCAAACATCAGCAGCCAAGTGGTATACCAGCGGTCCCAGACGAAGAAACTTGGCATGTTCTACGATGCGCTTGGCTGCGCGGTCCATGTAGCGTCGGCATTATCTTACGGCGTACGGTTGCGGGGAATCGAGTAAACTATTCTGCGCATACAAAATATGCACACCGATATACCAACCACACATATGCACCATTAATACATTTCAACACCAAGTGTTCGCAAATATGGCTACCTCAGTATATGCAAATTACATCGCCATAAGTATGGATGCTACTCACAAACGGTTCCAGGACTTGCCTGAGCGGTGGCCCACAACAATAACTCTCAACAGAGCCGACATAAGAGTTCAATGCTGCAGTAGTTTACTCCATCCCAGCTTCTCAATCCTGATTAATCACAGCCTTCGTGGCAGGATAATTTCGCAGCAGTAAAGAGGACCACGTACCCGCCACGCGGCGTTCCAGTTGACCTGCGCGTCCTGCTCCGGCACCAGCGGATCCGTGCCATTAGGACTAGCTTTGCCAGAAGACATGATCTCCTGGAAAGCCTTCAGCGCTGCCAGTGACACCTGTCGGCAAATAGCTCAGTATCTAGTGGCTGCGATGGCAGTCAGATGTCGCACACACTGCAGCACGTCTCGCGGCTCAGCATGCACATCAATGGTACATCAAAGGCACCTTCCACGGAAGTTGCACGCGGTCAATGATCCCATCCTACACTCACTGCACAATGCTTGCAAACTTAGTCCACTCCATATTAATTCATTGTTAATTCGCACACAAAAATCAACATCTACGACCGATATGACTTTAAACAGAACGTTGCTCACAGCAACATGCGTATAATTATCTACCATTAATATAGTGTGATTATACACAGTGAACATACATATGAACTGCATGCAAGCTACTTTGATAGATGCAACTGCATCTGTAGATTAGCTGCATGCAAGCAAATAGATGGACACCATCAACACCACACAAACGCACACACACACACATACACACACCAGAACACCACCACGTTGTCTGTACCTCATCGTTCTCGTTGAGGGCGGCGTTCTGTATGAACTCCAGCAGCAGCGCCCAGGCGCGCTGGTAGTCAGTCAGCGCCGACAGGACCGCCCTCTTGGAGTGGAACACGCGCGCCACCCCGGACAGCGTCAGTACCTGGAGGGAACATCACTTCAGTCAGCTCGACAGTGACACTACTCACTGACTGTATCGTTACATCTTGTTCTTCTACGTCGGGCTGGCGTCACATCCACGTCGATTTGTCGTACAAGGTAAATAGCTGATAGCTTTCAGCAAATAGCCAACAACAAATAGCCACCGATCATAAGACACAAACCAGCATAAGACGCCATTATGTCACTGGGGGAGCGAGGGCAAGAGACAGCGGACTGCAGAATTCTCCTGCTGCAGACACCGGATCGGGTACCAAACAGCGAATGGGAATTGGCGAGCCGACCACAACTGCACTCTCTTGACAGCCTGTGAAGGCATCCATTATGCCTCAAACCTAAAGCACTTTGCCAAAGTGTCTTTGCCAAGGTTCTTACGTATCACAGCCATTCCGTCCAGTATATGCCGCGCACAACCTTTCAGCAGGAGGGACGGCCCACATCAGAGACTGCCAGGCTGTGGGGCATGTGGTGCAGGTGGTGCATGCCGTCACAAGGTCACCTGGCAGTGGCTGAGAATTACGTGCCCGCTGCGAACCAATATGTATTGTAAGCATGTTGTGGTGTAATTGTAAGGATGTGTATTGTGTATTGCATCTTATTATAGATTATATACATACACACACACATATATATATATATATATATATATATATATATATATATATATATATATATATATATGTTATATTCTTATATATTATCTGACTATGAAAAGTAGGAAGAAGTAGGAAAATTAGAACCTGAAATGTTGCATTGTGCAGAGAAGCGATGTTGAAAGTTGACCGCCAGCGGAAAAGCTGCCGCAAACCTCCTTAGTTAGCTGGTGTGATTTAAGGGCGCGTCGACCATTCCGTTGATCATACCACCTTTCTTTCAGTACAGATTCAGCACATTTCATGAAGACCATTTGGATAAGAATTGGAGAAAAAAATCAAAATTAAGGGCACATATCTGATTTTGAGTGAGAGATGATGTAACAGGGTGAGAAACCAAGCAACAAATCAAAGGTCGTTACGGTTTCAAACGCGTGATGGTCGGGTCGGCAGAGCCGCTCAGATGAAACTTTTTCACCACATACCCAGGATTCTTTGACCATATTCACCATATATACGGGAGTCGATTCGTTCGGGCTTGGGGATAGCTAATGATCAGCACATTAGATTAAACAGCTCCGCAATGAGAACAACACGAACAAAATTACTCAACAGTACCCCCTTTTCATATTGTGACCATAACACAACTTTTGCTCTCCAGTGCATAGTAACAAGGCGAAATCTGGGCATACCGCCAACTGTTAAAAGCCTCAGGATGCATGGCAGGCGTTGGCGCCAATCCCAGGCAGCACAGGCGTTGTCGTGATGCTGCCTCCACAGAACTTCCACATCCATTGAGAACACAACTCGGCCTGTGGCCGGGCAACTCACCTGAGTCTCTGCCCACTGTTTGTGCGCCGTGTTGCGCGAGTGGTGGATCAGTATGTTGCCGCCGGTGTCGTCCTTCTCCGTGCTAGCCGAACCCGACATGGTGCGCACCTTGTCCAGCAGCGGGAACAGCACCTGTGCACACCACCACACGTCACCAGCCACGGATACAGCACCTGAGTACACCGCCAAACGTCACCAGCAGCGGACACAACAGCCGGAACACCACCTGTGTACACCACCCACCGACACAACAGCCGGAACAGCACCTATGTGCACCGCTACACGTCACCAGCCACGGACACAGCAACCGGAACAACACTTGTGTACACCGCTAAACAACAGCCACGGACACAGCAGCCCAGAACAGCACCTGAGTACACTGCCACGCATATGGAAGTGGGAACGGTACCTGAGTACACTGCCACACGTCAACAGCAACGGACACAGCAGCCGAAACAGCACCTGAGTACACCGCCACACGTCAACAGCCACGGATACAGCAGCCGGAACAAAACCTGTGTACACCACCGCACATCACCAGCCACACATATGGCAGCAGGGACAGCACCTGAGTACAACGCCACATGTCGCCAGCCACGGACACAACAGCCGGAACAGCCCTGTTTGAGCAAGAACACCGAACACCCAGTTGGAATAAAACGATAGTGACTCACTTGCAATAATCCACAATTTAACACGTGTCCAATTATAAAGGAAAAAATAACGTGAAAACAATCTGATACAAGTACAGGCTTCAGGTACAGGATATTCATTAACGTAGCGTGAAAGGCATCGGTGCCGTTCACCCTTAGAGGAGTTGATTAGTCTGACAATAAGGGGGGACGGATGAACTGTTACCTCCAGTTAGCACAGGCAGCAGTTCTTGGTTCTTTCTGGAGTTCTTGGATGACATAGATAGTAGTTGGCGGCCATTAGCTAATATATTGGATCAGGATTGGAAGCACGGCCTTGTCCTATATGTTCGTCATCCTGGACATTATCTCCTTGTGGAAAATATCGACTCATTTGCATTAATGAAGTTGTTTGAAAATAACTGCAAGCTCACTAGTTTGTTAAGCATGCCTGAAACTGAAGGCAAGGTACATGTAGCTATTTATTCCCAACAGATGAAGAACAAAAATATTTTCCGACTTGGAATATCCCTAAATTTTCATCTCCAAATCAAAGATTTCAAAATTAAATCAAACCTTGCATGGAACAGTTTGCTGTATTCGGTAAGCATGGCTACGTTCGCTAGCACACAGGTGACATCCACGCCAGTTACCTGCCACAGGACAGCCTGCCAGGTGGTGTGCTGCAGCAAGGAGCCGTGAGCCGCGATGGTGGAGAACAGCGTTTGGCCCGCAGACTTCCGCACCGCCGGACGACTATCCACACACAGGTCACCTGTTGACCCAAGGCAGCGGAGGTCAGCATACAGGTCACCTCTAAACCAAGACAAATTGAGCGCAACGCACGGGGCCAGTTTATACCAGGGCCAATGGTGGTCGTTCTACCTGTAAAGTGGCTGTCGCTTTGTGCTGAGAAGGATAAGCTACAATATTATGAAAGCTATAATATGAGGTTCTCTAAAGTGGAAGAGTTACCAAGAGTTACCAAGCACCAAAGTCTACACTGGTGACGCAAATGCGTCGCGTGCATACCGTACACCTGAACCCCTACAAGTGGAGGTGACCAACCCCAGATCAGACGAGTCCCACATCTGTCGCCTCTGTTCGAGGCGTGTTCTCAGCCGGAGAGGAACTACTGTTCTCTGAACACCAACAGGGTACATTTACCACCTCTACCGCAGGCACAATGACTCCCTCACCGAGTCTGGCGAACAAGCACATCCAGAGTCGGTCGAACGGCGGCATGTTCTGCACGCCTGGGAACTCCGGGAACACGCCCGCTTCGGCCGTCAGACAGCTGCGCAGTTTGTCCTGGCTTTGGAAAAAGTAGTCCGAGATGTTCCACTGAAACATACCCCAGCGTCACGTCATAAGAAGCGACACTAATCAAACATGCAACAAGGATCTCCACCCCAATCCCTGTATCGTAGGGAAAGGCGGTCACATCGTTTTCTGAAATATAGGAACCAAGAAACCAACGAAAAATAAGAGCGGCCAAGTATGTCCTGGAAAGTGAAAAAACATGCTTATCAAGTCATGAAATTGCATTGGTACCCCATGCAAAGAAAATTCCAGAAATACGTTGGCCGCCACATTTCGCCGCTTCCAAGGTCACGTAATGTATCTACTTACAACGGCACCAGTCGGATACAGGCGATGTCCAGCGCCGGTTGTATACGGAGATACCTGGTTGCCATGACCTAACAAAAAGGACAGTCGTCCACAGCTCAGTGGCGTTGGTCCGTATATCCAGTGACCAGGCCAGCAGCCCAGAGCTCAGTCACATTGGTCTGTATATCCAGTGACCAGGACAGCCGTCCATAGCACAGTTGGAAAGATAGACTGTTCCTTGATTTTGGCAACCATAACATTATCCTCTAGAAAACACTTCGCATTTTCCCATGCAGTGATTATATGGTGTTGTTTAACAATGAACCGCTCCGTGATAAAGTGCTCAATATTCACTGGAAAGTGCGAACTGAGATTCTGATGTTACATATTTGAAAAATATAACTCAACCTTCGGTTCCACTAAATTTTCCCCTCCACATAAAAAAATTACAAGACACAAATCGAAGCCTGCCCTTACGGTCTAGTGACGTTTGTCTGTCTACCCAGTGGCGAGGATAGGAACCATAGTCCAGTGACGTTGGATATGTTCATTCAGTAGCGAGGACAGGCGACCATAGTCCAGTGACGTTGGATACATGTATCTTGGATATATGTATCCAGTGACGAGGACAGTCGACCACAGTCCGGTGTCATTGGTATGTTTATCCAGTGACGTAGGTGGTGCGCTTACCATGAGTCCGATGGCGGTCAGCGAGATGTTGAGCTCCTGGGTTTGCGAGCCGAACTTGGCGACCGTGTCGACGCACGGCGGCAGACAGCTCCAGGGCATCACCGGCAGGAAGTCGGTCACCACCAGCTGCAGACACTGGAACGCCAGCCGCACCAGCTGCTCCCTATATGGAAACGCGACGTCACACAGCTGGGTGGCTTAGAAGCGTAGTGGAGAAGTGAGCGAGCAGGTGCGCTTGTCAACAAGATGTTGCGTCAGTTCCAGTCCATTGACGTGTGGGGTGATGGGGGTGGCGTTGGGGGTGGCGGTGGGGGTGGGGTGGGGGTGGGGGGGGAGGGGAGGGACGTAAGTATGTCAGTCTGTGTCTAGATGTGACGTACGTGTGCCAGTCCATGTTTTGGTGTGACACACGCGTGTCGGTCTGTGTCGGGATGTGACGCACGTGTGCCGGTCAGTGTCGGGGTTTGACGCACGTGTGCCGGTCAGTGTCGGAGTATGACGTACGTGTGTCGGTCGGTGTCGGGGTTTGACGCACGTGTGTCGGTCGGTGTCGGGGTTTGACGCACGTGTGTCGGTCGGTGTCGGGGTTTGACGCACGTGTGTCGGTCGGTGTCGGGGTTTAACGCACGTGTGCCGGTCGGTGTCGGGGTTTGACGCACGTGTGTCGGTCGGTGTCGGGGTTTGACGCACGTGTGCAGGTCAGTGTCGGGGTTTGACGCACGTGTGCCGGACAGTGTCGGAGTGTGACGTACGTGTGTCGGTCAGTGACGGCTCCAATGATGGTCAGCACCAGCGGCCAGCCGTGCGACAGACGCTCGCCACAGCTCTGCACCACCTGCAGCGTACACTCCAACTGGCGCTGGCGCACGTCCGGCTGCGGCACGGCAGACATTTGCTGCAGCGGCGTCAGCAGCAGCGTCTGCAGCTTCTGCAACGCCACGGTACAACACGTTCGTCACGGCGAATGACTGGTTGGTTGGTTATTAGCGTTTACGACATGTCAACACCTTCTGTCACATAGCGCCATCAATCTCTCACGCCGATTGGTCGCGAGCGGACAGGTTACAGGTGGAACTTCCCAAACCCACAATGTTTTCGGATGGAAGACGAGCACACCACTCCCAGACTATCCATCCCTCCACCACAGCGGTTGAGTGCATTGAACCAGGACATTACAGCAGCCCGCATATCACCAGCGTAACGGGCATGTCGGTGGCTGCAGAACCACATAAATTGTCACAAGCTAATGAGACATCCTCAATCTAAACAATACCGCTTCACACACACAAGGTCATGAGGATAAGCCATACAGGGCAGCTGCATTGCTGAATCGTGCATTGCAGCTTTACATTAAAGTTTGTTAACTACGCACCGATCGGGTGTGGAATCTCGCTGGTGAAGACCTGTGGAGGAAGTCCGAATGCATTCAAGCCGAACTTGATTTAGTGTACTCACATTGGCCTAATTGTTAAGAATGAGTACCATGGGGGATGGAGCCCTGCAATGGACGATAGCTCCATTCCCGCCACCGATTTCCTTCAAGGTAAAATAACTGATGGCTTGGACCATAACGAACAGCTGCCACCCGCGCACCTGATTATCCTTCAGCGGCGTGGCGTAGGTATGCTGCAGCGCGGCGCGCGTCACCGTCGTCACCGCCTCGGCCCCCCACTCGCGCATGCGCAGGTGTGGGTGCTGGCAGGCCTCGAGCAGGTGTGAGGTAAGCGGCCGCCAGAACACCTCGACTCGGTCCAGGTTCACCAGGCCGGTCTCTAGCAGCTTGGCCACGGCGAACAGCGACGGCTCCTGTTGTGGATACTCACGGCAGTCAGTCAGTCACTACACACAGACATGAACCGGATGCCCTACCGAGGCAGAGTGGTGTAGAGATGTACCCAGTAACGGGAGTCATGCAGCACTACACATACACACCTGACGCCGTGCTGAGGCAGAGTGGTGTAGAGATGTACCCAGTAACGGGAGTCATACAACACTACACACACACACCTGACGCCCTGCTGAGGCAGTGATGCAGAGATGTACCCAGTAACGGGAGATAGACAGCACTACACACAGACATACACCGGACGTCCTGTTGAGCAGAGTGGTGCGGAGAAGCATTCAGTTACATCCAGTTACAGGGAGTCAGACAGTCACTACACACAAACACACACCGGATGCCCTGCTGAGGCAGAGTGGTACAGGGATGTAGCCAGTCACTGGAGTCAAACATTGCACGCAGGCGCCTTGCTGAGGGCGGTTGATGGTAGGAGCCAGTCGGGCTCTGCCGCCCCAATAGCGACGGTCAATCTTCTGTATCATTAGAAATCACGAAGGCCGATTCCGCCGGTGTCTATCAGTTTCGAAAGACAGCCATTATCACCACAGCGGGCTCGGTAGCGTACCGATCACCCGCTTAACGAGAGAGAATTCCCGCATCAGAAAGACGCTCAGCAGATCGACACTTAGCAGACTGACTCGCAGCAGATTGACCTTCAGCAGACTGACCCGGTTGGAGAAGGCGAGCTCCATGGACTCGTGGTTGAGCTGGTTGAGAGCGTCGATCAGATGATGCAGCGCCACGTCGTCCAGGTAGCGGCTCGACTCGAATAGGCGCGACAGCATGGCCGACAGCACGGGCAGGTCGGCCAGCACGGCCGTGGTCAGCACGGCCGCGTCTGTGGTGGCGCTGCCCGGCGGAGAGCCGGCAGCGGGGCGGGCCTTCAGCGAGCCGCCGGACGCCGGCTTCAGACCCAGGATCCATACCAGGTGCTGCGGCAGACAGACACGGGTCAGTGACACGTGATGTGGCCGGCATACCTTGGTCAGTGTCAGGTGCTATGGAGGACATGGATCAGGTGTCGGATGCTGGGGTAAGCAGCACGGATCAGGATCAGGTGCTGCGGTGGATAGACATGGGTCAGGGTCAGGGTCAGGTACTGCGGCGGGAAGACTTGGGTTGGGATCAGGCGCTGAGGCGGGCAGACATTGATCAGGGTTAAGTACTGTGGCAGGCAGGAATGGGTCATTGTCATGTGCTACGTTGGGCATCCACGAAAAATAACTAAAATAGTTCCCGAATTGTACATGGTGTAGTGCAGCTATGGGCAGAATTCTGGTCTGCAGCAATCGGCAGCAGGGCGCACCGCCAGAAGTAGTCCCATACTCATAGTACAAATACATAATAATATCGTTAGTTATTTGAGTTTAGGGGCGCGTCGACTACATACAGAATAATATCACTTGCTGTTCAAATGCGTTGTTCAATTAGCTTTACACGCGTGGATATAAGGACCAAAACCCACAGCATTTCCACCTAGTTATAAAGATACCATCGACCCTGGACAGATAAGCATGTGCACGAGTAGCAGCCGCGGGTGGGACCTGTACATTGGACCCAGGCACAACGTCTCTGCGCGAGAGAGTAACAGCCGAGGGTGGGGTCCATACACATACAGTCAGCAAATGTGTCGGGTTGCGCTCAGGACGGACTGACAGTGTGTACGGACCTGCAGTGTGGTGAGCACCAGGTGCCAGGCCGAGCCCAGCACGGCACCGTGACAGTGGGCCAGTGCCAGGATGGCCCGCATACACTGCAGGTTCTTGGCAGTCAGCATCACGGGGCCCTGGTGAGCCGCTGCAGGCAAAACAGCACGGGTCAGGCAGCGCCCGGTGAATCGCAGAGGTCACACCGGAGGGGGGGGGATGGCCACGGATTATAATACAGCAGTGACCTGCTGCAGGGAGAACAAACAGCACAGTTGCCCGGCATACCAGCGAACAAAACAGTGCGAGGTGGTAGGAGCCATCGGACGCCAGTGCAGGACGGGACCGGGAGTATTTTTAAAAGTACAGATCGGTACAGATCGATCAGTACAGCACTTGTTGAGCCCAGACGCCCGACGACAGATCAAACATGTCAGCATAAACCTCCTCACATTAGAACTGCCGCAGGAATTACGATTTAGTCAGTCACACCTGCCACTGAACGACAAGACAGATGAGAGAAATAAGGTTGCTAGCAATACTCACTAGTGACAGTACGGCAGTGGTGCTGTGGGTCGTGAGGCGGGAGGACAGCGAGACAGTTGGCAACATACTGGTGGGTAGCGAAGCAGTGGATAGTTGACTCACCAGCGTGTAGTAAGGTGGTAGGCAGTTTCCTCACTGGCGGGAAGTGAGGCGGTGGATAGTTGACTCGCCGGCGGGTAGTGAGGCGGTGGATAGTTGACTCACCGGCGGCGGCGGGTAGTGAGGCGGTGGGTAGTCAACTCACCGGCGGGTAGTGAGGCAGTGGGCAGCGCAGTGCCTACTGCCACCACCTGGTGGCGCGCCAGGCCGTCATGCTGTGGCGGACTGGCCGCCGGTGGCGCGTGCGACGGACTTCGCTGAGGGTTCAGCACGGTCAGAGTGTAGTGCGGCGGCAGCGACGCCTTGCAGGTGGCCGTGATGAAGGCATCGCGGGGCGTGCTGAGCTGTAGGCGGCCAGCCAGCTGCGCCAGAGTCTGCATCGCCTTCAGGATGGCTTCAGTGGCCGACTCGTCCGTGCTGTGGACAGTGGGTCAGCTGCCGAGGTGGGCGGAGAAAGTCAGGTTCCTGGGGTGACTGGGCAGATCAGGCCGCTGGAGTGGGCAGGACAGATCAGGCTTCAGTGGCCGACTCGTCCGTGCTGTGGACAGTGGGTCAGCTGCCGAGGTGGGCGGAGAAAGTCAGGTTCCTGGGCTGACTGGGCAGATCAGGCTGCAGAGTTGGCCGGAGTAAGGCAGCCTGCTAGAGTGGGCTGGGTATGTCAGGCTGCTGAGGTGGCAGGGGCACGTCAGGTAGGGAGAAGCAGATCAGGCTGCTTAGATGGGCTATGTATGTCTGCTGAGGTGACGGGCAGGTTAGGCTGCTTGGATGGCAGGGACAGATCGGGCTGTTGAGGTGGTCGGGAAGATCAGGCCACTGAGGTGGGCAGGATAGGGCAGGCTGCTGAGGTGGATGAGTATTTCAGGTGGCTGAGATGGCCAGGGCAGATGAGATGGTTATTGAGATTCCCAGGCGGATCAGACTGAGATGGTAGGAGCAGGCGAAACTCTTGAAGGGACGTCCAACATGCTATATCCCCACCCAAATGTCATCGAGCGCGAAATGTACCATATCCTCACCTGCCTTCAAGCAGGCCAGAGACCCACCATCACTCCTTTCGTAATCGCCGGATCCCCAGCAGCACACATAGCCATCACCACTCTTACCTCGCATCCAGCAGGACAGAGAGAGCTGCTAGCAGTCCGCACCAGCTAGAGTTGATGAGCTGACAGCTGAGCTCACGGCCATGCTCTGCCTCAGCAGTGTTCTGGGCTGGCCCGGCGCCGCCGACGTCCGGCTTAGCGACTACGGCAGCCGGGACGGACTGGCCGCCGACTGGCTCGCTGCCGACCAGCGACAACACACTCGGTGGTGGTGGTGTGTCGACACGACCGACATGTAACAGTCTACAGACGGAACAATCCGACTACAAAATCGCAATTGTATCCTGAGCATTACAACATGTTTGATAATTATGATGATCTGCTTTCAGAGGAAGGTCCAAAGAACAGCATTAGTGGTAAGTACAGGACTCACGCCGCTGGGATTGACACACTCCGCTGACAAATGAAACCTTGCTGTCATGACAAATCACCCGGTCAAGCTCCGGTCACAATCCAGAGCCGAGAACGAACACGTTATGAGCCCAACTGACATTAACGTCAACAACACGTCACCACGGGAGACTTCGCGTCCCAGCCCTGCAGACCTCACACGGGGATCGCGGGGTCACGTGGGCCGGCTCACGGCGGCAGGGTGACCTGACCTGGCCTGGTCAGCGGCGGGTCGGCGCCGGCTCGGGTGGCAGCGCTCGCTCCATGATGAGCGACAGCGAGCGCACGATCTCGATGAGGCAGGTGAAGGCCACGGAGGCGCCGTAGCCCTCGGCGACGGCCGGCGGGTCGATTTTGTCCAGCATCTCGAGACTGTAACGGCGTCGCGGTCGGCCGCGGGTGAGAAGGGTCGATCTGACTCAGCCACGTGCTCACGGCACATTTGCAACGAACTCAGAATCGCACTAAAGAACTGAACATCGTACAGCGTGGATGGAGATCAGCCCTCGAACTGAGGTGTCATGACGCCCATATTTGTTCAAAATATCTTATTCAAAAAGGAAACATATGGCGGAATTTTTGATGTGTTCACCCACCATAAATAATTCAATCGTTTTGTTTTCCTCCCATTCCATTGTCACGCAGCTTCGCACAACACCGACAAAATGATACCAAGAGTTGCATGTGGTGTGGTCCAGTCATAGGCATAATCATTAATTGGCCCAATAGCATAAGCTGTCTCTTCTGCTGGTTGGGCATCACGACTAGCGGAACAGATTGCACCACTAGTGTGCGATGCACTCACTAGGTGGCCTTGGTGGCGCCGGGCGGGAACGACACCGCCAGAGGGATCCACACGCCGCGGTAGTAGAACGCCGGCTGCGGTGTGACGCCCGGTCCCACCGGCATGCCGGCCAGCAGCGACGGCGGGTGGCCCTGGGTGACCGTCGAGCCGGAGCCTGCAACCAGAGAGCAGCGGACCATTGCCAGTCTCCACTCAAAGTCGGTGAGGATATCGGCAGTCAAGGGTCTGTGGACTAACAGACCTCGACAGGATGTACTTTTCTTTCAAGAGGCGCAGCTAAGCAATTGAATGAATTATCAGATTGAGATGAAATTAGGCCAGGAATTTCACCACAATGAAAACACTTAATCGCGTGAATTCGGCTCCAAAATTATCCACAAGAGTTGTGCATACGTTTCCTAGCGACAAGCACAAGTTTGACATCAACGCACAAGTGATGCCACGCAAAATTCGCGCATCACACACACATACACAAGTTGAGCCAGTTGCAACTGAACGTTGCAATGTCGCGTTCAATTAATGCGCGGTCAGATTTAATGACATTTAAGTGGTGCTACTCTCCAAATTTTCAATATCTGGTTTGATATAAGTCGTGAAAACAAATTCAAAGCACCGCAGTCGCACTTGCCGACAACGTTCGGAACCGTAACCGCATTCACGGGGGAGCTCTGGACCTCAGCCGCACTCACGGGGAGCGCTCGGGACCGCAGCCGCACTCACGGGGAGCGCTCGGAACCGCTGCAGTACTCACAGTGAGCGCTCGGAACCGCTGCAGTACTCACGGGGAGCGCTCGGGACCGCAGCCGCACTCACGGGGAGCGCTCGGAACCGCTGCAGTACTCACAGTGAGCGCTCGGAACCGCTGCAGTACTCACAGGGGAGCGCTCGGGACCGCAGCCGCACTCACGGGGAGCGCTCGGGACCGCTGCAGTACTCACGGGGAGCACTCCGAACCGCTGCAGTACTCACGGGGAGCGCTCCGAACCGCTGCAGTACTCACCGGCAGACGAGAAGGCGCCCGTTGAGTCACGAACAAACAGACTCTGCACGTACGCGCCCAAACTGTTGACAATGTCCTGCCGGCAGCCACACAGCCATCGTCGGCACAGTACAGCGGAGCCGACCCGACTATCAGGCGACCTCACTATCCATCACAGATCATTCGGCAGTCACACTGTCCATCACAGACCGCCCGGCAGTCACACTGTCAATCACAGACCATCCGGCAGTCACACTGTCCAACACAGGCCACTCGGCGGTCACACTGTCCATCACAGACTATCCTGCGGTCACACTGTCCAACACAGGCCACCCGGCAGTCACGCTGTCCATCACAGGCCACCCGGCAGTCACACTGTCCATCACAGACTATCCTGCGGTCACACTGTCCAACACAGGCCACTCGGCGGTCACACTGTCCATCACAGACCGCCAGGTGGTCACACTGTCCATCACAGACCGCCCGGCAGTCACACTGCCCATCACAGACCGCCAGGTGGTCACGCTGTCCATCACAGACTATCCGGCGGTCACAGTGTCCATCACAGACCGCCCGGCAGTCACACTGTCCATCACAGACCGCCCGGCAGTCACACTGTCCATCACAGACCGCCCGGCAGTCACACTGTCCAACACAGACCGCCCGGCAACACAGACTATCTGTCCAACACAGACCGCCAGGCGGTCACACTGTCCATCACAGACCGCCAGGCGGTCACACTGTCCATCACAGACCACCCGGCAGTCACACTGTCCATCACAGACCACCCGGCAGTCACACTGTCCATCACAGACCACCCGGCAGTCACACTGTCCAACACAGGCCGCCCGGCAGTCACACAGCTAAGCAGCCGTGTTCAACGATGACGCAGCTACTCATTGACATATCATAAATGATGTATTACAAGTTAGCCCCACCAGGGAAAAAGGTAGCTCACCCTTGAATGTAACACGTCAAATAACGAGTATCGCCACAGACAAGCCTAGGAAAATGCACTGCATAATACATCAGCCACTACGGTCGCAATGTCATGTCTGGTTTGCTGAGTTATTTGAGTTTCAAGACGTATCACCTGCAATGGTGATATAACACCATGTACCATCTATGTTAGTCAGACCGACTAGTATGGTTCAAAAGCAGACCAAACGACAATGCTATATCAGGTGGATATTTTTCGCACGGTGTGTTACTGAGAAACATAAATGGCAGCGACTTCAGCCCGTGACGGTGTATGCGCCAAGCGCTCGCCGAGACTCGCCTGCACGATCTTGGTACTGTGCGGCTTCATGTCGTAGCTGGTACAGAAGCTGGTGAGAATGTCCTGCTGCACGGACAGCTTGTGGATCACCTCGAGCGCCACGGCGCGCTGCCATACGGGCCGGTCCGGCTCCAGCAGGCGCACCACCAGCGAGAGGAAGATCTCGCACTGAGTCACCTGTGGAAACGGGCCGTGGGGGGATCTCACCCTGGTCCACCTGCGGAAACGGGCCATGGTGGGGATCTCAGACTGAGTCATCTATGGAAACGGGCCGTGGTGGGGATCTCATACTGGGTCATCTGTGGAAACGGGCCATGGTGGGGATCTCACACTGGGTCACATACGGAGACGAACCATGGTGACTACCTCACACTGGATTATCTGTGGGAACGTGTTGTAGGTGGAATATCACACTGGGTCAGCTGTGCAGATGGGCTGTGGTGACGATTTCATACTGGATCATCTGTGGAAACGTGTCTTGCTTGGGACCTCACACTGAGTCACCTGTGAAAACTGGCCATGGTGCGCATGCTGCGTTGGATCATACAAGAAATGGGTCGTGATGGGGACTCAGACTGGGTCAACTGTGATGGGTGGGGGGGGTTAGTGGCGCGTCGTGGGTCAACTGTGAAGAGAGGCCGTGGTGAGGATCTCACACTTGGCCACCTGTGGAGACGGCCACCAGAACTGGTGTGGATTTCACATTTGATGCCTGTCCACATGATGTATTGCACCAGACAAATATCACCTTCTAGCATAAGCTCATTCACGATGTGATGATGGATATCGTTTCGATGTCAATCAATAAAGCAGCAAACCAACGAACATTTTCTTTACAGCATGCAGAAAACACTATGCATAAAATCCTGATGCAACATTACCAAACACACGATTGTCAACATAGGCGCATCATGCAAATAATGCAGTTCATAGGCCTCACATGCTATTGCGCTTGTGATCGTTCCCATTCACTGACAGACAGAGAGCGCCATCCATCATAATGCACAGCCAGCGGTCAGATCCGCTTAGCAGCAGCACGTCTGCAGAGCCACAAAATTTCGTTGGGGACGAGTGGCCTAGGGGTAAGTTACTCGTCTCACAATCGAAAGGTTGTGGGTTCGAGTCTCACCTGTCGCTACTCTTTGCCCGCGACCAATCGGCGTGAGAGATTGGCGACGCTACATGACTTAAGGGTCGATGTGTCGTAAACCAATAACCAACCAACAACCACTATTTCGTTCGACAGGGGACAGGGGACAGGACAGGGACAGGGGGAGATGCGGGGAGAGGGACGTATAGCCTGAGTCTGGCCGTTGGTGCCGACACTCACCAGCAGCGGGTAGAACTTCTGTATGAGCACCGACACCACGCGCAGCAGTCGCATGCTAATGGGGAAGTAGGGCTTGTCGTGCGGACTGGGCGGCGGCGCGTGCGAGGGCGCCGCGCCGCGATGCTTCAGGTTGGGCGAGAACAGTCGAATCACCATGGCGCACACGCGCTCCTTCAGCAGGAAGCCGAACTCGGGGTGCTGGCGGCGAGACACGGCGGCGCCGGTTACAGAGCGGGTGCCGAGGACGCTGCCTGGCACATGAGCGGGTTAAAAACCATAAGTCCAGGGATGCGGAGCCGGGAACATTTTGGACGGCACCGGCTCCGGCTCCGGCTCCGCATCCCTGCACACGTCGGTTGCAGGCCGCCATCATGTGCTGACTTCTCGCTATCGTGCGCTCGTGTGACGCAGGGAACGGATATTGGTGGGGCTTCGAAGTGCTTTCAACATGTGCTGGGACGAAATTGATTCGCGTGTCCTTCCAAACGGAATGATTTCACAACCGGGGAATAATATCTGGTTGGAGAAGAAACCTACAGCGCTTGCTTTAAGGGTGCCATTCATTAATCTAAACATTGGCCATGAATTCAATCATATTGATTTACGATGCATCATATTCTCATATAACAAATCAAAGTAGTTAACAGAATTGTCAGCTGAAGAATATAAATTCGAACGTCTTGAACATTGGCCCTGTCGCCCGAAGGCTTTCCATGATATTTTGTTCCTCGAAACATCCTAAGCAAAGTATCAGTTGCTCACGAGGTGTGCCGCCAGCTTGTCCCATCTCCGGGCAATAGTACTCACCTTATGAAACACGCCTGGGAACGAGGTGAGGATGGACTCGATCAGTTCCAGGCCAAAGGTGCGAGTCATCTCGGTCAGTCCGGCTAGCCAAAACGGCTGCTCACCGTTCACCAGCTGCACCAGGTCCTGCGCACGGCTTCAAGTTAGGTCAGGTCAGATCTGCTTCAGGTTAGAGATGTCAGCAGGTAACAGATGTTGCTGGAGCGGTATGTCACTGGTGTGTCAGAGAGCAGCTAGAGACGCCGGATCGCATGGTTATCATCCCTATCCGGCATCTTTGGGCACGAAGGGCGGGGATGTATGGGCATGGCCAACCTTCACTTAACCAATACCACACCTCAGCCATGACTAAACATGAGGCCCTAGCATATGTGTAACAGAGTGATGATTGTATCAGCATGCATATCACTATTGTTGCACAATCTATACTAAGAAAAACTGTCTTCATCCTGAAAGCCACAATCAAATATTTTCAATGCGATGTCTAATATGCTCCAATATTCTACCAAATGTCTGCAATGCACCAATAAGTGTTGGAAAAACTGGCATTTGTTGGTGTCAAGCATACCAATACATTTTGTACTCCATAATCGTGACTAGACAAAATGAAATATTTTGTACTTCAGAAGGGAAAAGGAAGAACGACATTGTTTGGTTAAGTGCTACCACTCAAAGTCCATACATGAAAACAAATAGCAGTTGCAGCAGTACCAAAATCACCGACCCGTCAATGACCACAATAGAACTAGACGACATTCGGATCTGTTGGTATCGGTGTTGTTTGTCTGTTTTAGCGCCATTTATGCGCTAAAAACGTCTCCGCACCGCACAAATGGCGTCGCGTGACGTCATGCACGAAGACGCTATAGTTATTGGTTGGTTGGTTATTGGTTTTACGACACATCGACCGTTGATTCATGTAGCATCGCCAATCTCTCACGCCGATTGGTCGCGGGCGAAGAGTAGCGACAGGTGAGACTCGAACCCACAACCTTTTGATTGCGAGACGAGAAACTTACCCCTAGACCACTCGTCCACGAAGACGCTATATAGAAGACCCATGTAAGAAGACACTATTGTGTCAACATAGTCAATCATTAAATCAATATTTATTCAAGATGTATTCAATGTTGATTCAATATTCATCAATATTGATTCAATGTTGATTCAATATTCATCAATATTTATTATAATATACGATATATTTAGATTAATCGATATCTATTCAATATATATTTTTAGATACTTGTGCTGGAGCGTTCGCCAGGAAGTACCAGAAATCCATAGTTGGCAAATCTGGGGGTACTTGGTATCGCCGGAGTAAATACTTGAGGCCTTGTTTGGCCAATAAGGTGCTTTGAATGCGTAATCGAAGGTCATTTTGTTAAAGAGACAAGTTTTTTAGACACAAATCACTTCAAATTTACGAAAATCGGCCTCTGAGAAAGCAAGTTCTCCGAGGCGATTACACCAAGAAACCAATGTCATTTGTGCACTTACGCATGACTGTCATATATTTGTGTTTTGTAAATGTGCGCGAAGATAAATCATGCGCCTTGAAATATAACTGGATATGGGGTTCATCAGTGTCAGTGAAGGGTCCGTAATACGTGTTCCAAATTTACTCCGAGCCACCAACTGTTCGCCCGCCCCTTGATCAGCTGTCCTTCTAGTGCTGGGGTAAGCAAATCCGACCAGCTCTATTTAACAAACAAAAAAAAAAACCGCCTATGAGCCATTTTACAGGGGCAATTTGCTCTCCAGTCTAGCAGCTCTGGATCCTTCCAAGTCGATCCTTGCTTCAACTAAGCATTCCAGACATGAACTAAACAAGTATATAAAGGAACTTTTAATATGAATAAGAATCGGTTTCAGTCATTTTTCTCAGCTTTTTCATGCAAAATGACTATTTATGGTGGTGAGAATAAAACTATTTTAGACGGATTGTTTTAGTATATTTTTCATGAAACCATTTTATATTCCAAAACCAATATCCAATAGTCACATGGGGTTTGTTGTATCAGTTGTGCGTTGAGCCGGTTCCGGGTGTTGGGTGTGCATTTGTGAACTTCGTTGACATCGATTAAGTATACTTTTGTTATCATTTTCTCTGCCATTGCTCATGAAGTTGGCTTATAACCTCATCTTTCGCTAATAATTTAACAACAGCCAATTTTGAGGTCTGAGGCAGAACTGTGTATTATGCCTCGGTGGCGAATGGTGCGCACAAACTCGGAATGGCGCAAAGGTTGACCAGGGCCATGAAATGTATTTTGGCAGTGCTTGAGATTTGGGAAAACAACGGAAGTTAGTAATAATTCAAATGAGCCGCGGCTGAACTGGGCTCATTAGTTGTGGAACTAGTCCTTCGGAGAAGTGTTTGTTGAAGGATGATCCTGGTTGTGTGGTTCGCCCAAGATGAGTTTGAGTGCGATTCATCCTCAGCTCTCCCAGGAGAAATGTTATTGGTGTATTCACATCACATGATGCCTATTTATCATAAATATCTGTTTGTGAACTTTGAGAATACATCACCCACCTACACTCAGGAATATTTGGGGTACTTTGGCTCCTGGGGGCTTTCCCAATAAATATATTTCCTGGCAAAAATTAACCTATTTAAAAATTTTTTTTTTTAAAAAATTCTAAAAAAAAAATAAAAATATAAAAAAAAAAAAAAAAAAAAAAAAAAAAAAAAAAAAAAAAAAAAAAAAAAAAAAAAAAAAAAAATTTTTTTTTTAAAATAAAAAAAAAAAAAAATAAAAATTTAAAAAAAATTAAAAAAAAATTAAAAAATAAAAAAAAATATTTTAAAAAAAAAAAATAAAAAAAAAAAAAATTTTTAAAAAAAAAAAAAAAAAAAAAAAAAAACATTGGTTTTTCAGCCCCACTAAAACAAGGTTAATTGTCAGCAAGTGCATAGCTATTTTTTGCAATCCAGCTAAAAAATTCGTACTCCAGCTACAAATTGTGTACTCCACTCCCAAGAAAGAATATGGAAATCCTGCACTGATGGACACCATGCATGAAAGGTAAATACATAATTTAGTTTTCACACGATAATATGGCAGTCGTGTTAGCTCCTCGTCGCTGCATTTGGGAACGGGGGGCTGTTGGAACATCAGGCAAACAGTTAGTAAATAATTGCTCTGTACTGTGGTTTCCACGATGTTGATGACATTATCACATAATCGATTTTCTGTCAGTCTGACCAAACCTGAAAGAGGAGGTATGCATCGGCTGCTGCCTGTTGCAAGGTTTTCGGCGGAGCTCCGCTGGGCGTCTTCAGATACTCCAGGTCAGCCGGCTGAGACGCCTCCACCTGTGTATTAAAACGCCGCGTCAGAGAACATTCAAGCAGGGACCAGACGTCAGTATGCTGGTCAGGACCAGACGTCGTAGCGTCCTGACCAGACGCGTGCACTGGTCAGGACCAGACGTCAGTATGCTGTCCTGGACCAGACGCCAGTGCACTGGTCAGGACCAGACGTCAGTATGCTGGCCAGGACCAGACGTCAGTATGCTGTCCTGGACCAGACGTCAGTATGCTGTCCTGGACCAGACGTCAGCGCACCGGACAGGACCAGACGTCAGTATGCTGTCCTGGACCAGACGCCAGTGCACTGGCCAGGACCAGACGTCAGTATGCTGTCCTGGACCAGACGCCAGTGCAGTGGTCAGGACCAGACGTCAGTATGCTTTCCTGGACCAGACGTCAGTATGCTGTCCTGGACCAGACGCCAGTGCACTGGCCAGGACCAGACGTCAGTATGCTGTCCTGGACCAGACGCCAGTGCAGTGGTCAGGACCAGACGTCAGTATGCTGTCCTGGACCAGACGCCAGTGCACTGGCCAGACCAGACGTCAGTATGCTGTCCTGGACCAGACGCCAGTGCAGTGGTCAGGACCAGACGTCAGTATGCTTTCCTGGACCAGACGTCAGTATGCTTTCCTGGACCAGACGTCAGTATGCTGTCCTGGACCAGACGCCAGTGCACTGGCCAGGACCAGAAGTCAGTATGCTGTCCTGGACCAGACGCCAGTGCAGTGGTCAGGACCAGACGTCAGTATGCTTTCCTGGACCAGACGTCAGTATGCTGTCCTGGACCAGACGTCAGCGCACCGGACAGGACCAGACGCCAGTGCACTGGCCAGGACCAGCCGTCAGTACACCATCCATAAGGCGTTAGCCGTTGTTGTCGAGCATCTCACTACGCCCGCGCATGATAATCGAGCCTCTCACCACGTCTGCACATGATCCTCGGGCCTCTCACTACATCTGCACATGATCTTCAGATCTCTCACCACATCTGCACATGATCATCGGGTCTCTCACCACATCTGCACATGATCGTCGGGCCTTTCACCACCTATGCACATGATCCTCGGGCCTCTCAGCACGTCTACACATGATCCTCGGGCCTCTCAGCACGTCTGCACACGATCGTCGGGCCTCTCACCACGTCCGCGCATGATCCTCAGGCCTCTCAGCACGTACGCACATAATCCTCGGGTCTCTCACCACGTCTGTGAATGGTCCCCGGGCCTGTCGCCGGGCCCGATCATGGTCCCCGGGTTTCTCACTCGGGCCTATCACCATGGCCGACCATGGTCCCTGGGTCTCACACCACGCCCCAGCATGATACCGGGTCCCTCACCACGTCTGTCGTTGGCTGCCGGCCGTCCTCGGCGATGACTCGCTCGAACACAAGCGAAACCAGCTGCCGGACGGTGGCGCCAGCCGTGTTCATGATCGTCGAGTCCTTGCAGAAGCATAGCCGGAAACACAACGCCAGTGCCTGCCGACCACAGCACAGGTCAGATGGGTGATACCTTGGTTGGAATTGCGCATCGTAATTCTGGATGTGAAGAAGATTTTCGGCAATCGAATATGGAGTGTGCTTCTCTACAAACGTATGTCTTCTGAATCTCAGCTCGCACTTTCCAGTGCATCTTGAGCATGGTACCACAAGCCAGTTAATTGTCAAACAGCATCATTCAATCCTGAAATGAGAGCAATGAGAGGATAATCTTCTGGAGAGGCAACTGTTCAGGATGCTTTATTTTAAATTCAGGAACAGCCAATATTTCCAACCCTGGTGACAAGTCCCGGCTGATCGGAACAGGAACAACATCAGACAGTCGAGCATACTCAGCCACCTCACAGGGAGCCACTACACTTCGCTAAGTAAGCCGGTGCTATAGTGTGGACTCTGGCTAGCATCCGCGGACAGCCAAGAACCACTAGATGACCGGTTACTGTACGTCACATTTCTGCGGTTACTGTTGCTGTAAAAAGCAGCCGCGTCGACGTAGGAAATATGCAACACAACAGAACGCACTGAAGCATTACACCCTGACGAGATATTTGCCCCTGAAGCTGTGTGCACCACAGGGAACGTCTGTATGGCTTCAGTTGTAATTTGAACTACCAAGTATTTAAATTGTAGTTGTTCTTGTTCTTTTGCTAATAGGTCGTTATTTAAATCAAGCGGGCATTGCATGACAACGCAACAACACAACATACAATGTGAACACAGTAATGTGGAGCCAAGGAACAACATTGATTATTCAAGCTTGTTGCCCTAAAACATTCCATTGAAACGAGCTAACCAAAAGCGTTCGTGTTTCTCTGGACGATCAACTAGTACCGTACATTGACCATGACGTCATCATGGGCGACTAACCAGGGCCACACCCTGGCCAGTGTCTCCCTGGGTGACACTGGCCATCCCTCACCACATAATCAAGGTCGTACTTCGACACACCATCTCCCTGGGCGAGTGACAAAGGACATACCTTGGCCAGAGTGTCTCCCTGGGCGACTGCACTGGTGGTCAGCAATAGGGTGACTGTCTGCAGCAGCTTCACCTCTTCGATGTTATACTTCATCAGACTCCACACTGTCTCGGTGATGTAGCCGGCACCCTTGGTGTCCACCGCCTGCTGCAACACTAGCCGCTGGACGGTGCCCAGGCATTGCTGCCGGCGGCGCCGACGTCAGTGTGCGCCAGACGGGCGGAGCCTGGCTAAGTGTGTGTCAGATGGGTAGAATCAGGGTAAGTGTGTGCCAGCTGGGGCAGAGCTTAGTCGGTGTGTGCCAGATGGGGCAGAGCTGAAGTCAGCGTGTGTCAGATAGGTCAGAGCCGGGTCGGTGTGTGACATATAGGTCAGAGCTGGGTCGGTGTGTGCCAGATGGGGCAGAGCTGAAGTCAGTGTGTGACATATAGGTCAGAGCTGGGTCGGTGTGTGCCAGATGGGGCAGAGCTGAAGTCAGTGTGTGACATATAGGTCAGAGCCGGGTCGGTGTGTGCCAGATGGGGCAGAGCTGAAGTCAGTGTGTGTCAGATAGGGCAGAGCTGGGTCGGTGTGTGACATATAGGTCAGAGCTGGGTCGGTGTGTGACATATAGGTCAGAGCTGGGTCGGTGTGTGCCAGATGGGGCAGAGCTGAAGTCAGTGTGTGTCAGATAGGGCAGAGCTGGGTCGGTGCGTGACATATAGGTCAGAGCTGGGTCGGTGTGTGACATAAAGCAGAGCTGGGTCGGCGTGCGACAGTTCTTGGGTAAATGTGTGTTAAACGGACGGCAGATCAGTGAAAACCATAGGCGATTTCAGGGCAGAACAGTGATACATTATTCGTGACATAGGGTGGAATATACAACTTTCTGAACACTGAATCGACATCCCCCAACGAAGTATCGACATCGTGTTTCGTCATGAGTCTTTACATCTAATTTTGAATAGCATCTTGTTGATATATACCATGCTTATGTACATCACTGTGGTTTGTAATGCACAAAAATCTCTTAGCACAATTCCAGGTAAGTGGAGTACCTTTGATGTGGTCTGTTATACAATATTACTTGATAAGGATATGTATTTTGAATCGTTATTGCTAAAATAATGGTACAGATATATCTAAAACAAAGAAGAGGGCACACATGTAAGGATGTTGGTGGATCAAAATTGTGTTTACAGAACTTATAAGTCACACTAAGCGACATCGTTTCCATGACGAATTTCGACATCCTACTGTATTCGTTTCGACATGTCGCAACCGAAGAAAATCAATTATTTTAACACTGAAGCAGAATGTGCTGCAAACCGGAAGACCACCATCATCAACCCACTAATATGATGCATCCTGCAGCAATGCATCCTGTAGATTTGCATGAAATGAAATGAAATTCATTTCATGCATGTCATGGCTTCAAAGCTGGGTGAAGAAACATTCACAATCATGAACAAGAATCATGGAAAAGAAAAGCATTGCTGCCCCGGTAGCTCAGCTAGTTACAGTGCTGTCCTGCACAGGTCTCCCCTGCCCTGTCAAGACATGGTTCGAGTCCCTTCACGTGCTTACATTTAGCACGTGAACTGTCTGGGAGGGTCAGTTGGCAACAAGCCCGATAAGGTCAATGGAGAGCTACCAGGACGGCCGTGTCGGTGCATTGATGGCGCGTAATACTATCAGTCACCATTCTGCCATTTAACTGCAATAGGATAGTGAGGCCAGGGTTCATGCAACAAGCTCTGCTTAACAATAAAATCCTGGTTGATGATCCAATCCTGGTTCACCCAGGAAGAATCACACTGAATTTCTTCATCACCAAGATCCTCGCATGTGTGCCCTTTTCTTTGTTTTAGATGTCTCGATACAATTATTTTAGCAATAACGATTCAAAATACCTATCCTTATCAAGTAATATTGATTGTATAACAGACCACATCAAAGGTAATCTATTTCTTTAAAGAAAAAAGCAAAAAAGGCAATAACTTTCCTTCAACTTGAAGACTATGTACCAGGAAGTCAAAGCAGCACAGTATAACTGTCGGGATGATTGTTTCTCTTGTGTGCAGCATACATCATGCAAGGATGTAACTAACTACATTGTGCAGTAATAAACTATTTTCTGAGCACTGAATAAACATCCTTTCCCAAGAAGAATCGACATCGTGCTTGCTGATGTGTGCTTATGACGTTTTCATGACTCACTTTTGAGTATGACATGCATAAATATCATGCTCACCATTATGCATTGTGATGTACAAGCATCTCATGAAATAATTCCAGTTACAGAGATTATATATGATGTGGTTTGCTGAGCAGTATCATCAGCTGATATTATGGTTTTGTAATTGCCATCATTAGCATAGGTATCTCTATGGGTCAGTGAGGGGTATTTTGGAGATAACTTGCAGGACTATGAGATTCAGGGATATAATATGTTTTCGTGCAATAGGGGTCCAGCAGTGAAAGGGGGTGGTGTAATGCTCTATAAAGACATAAAAGATTAGTGCAACTATGAGCCACAAGGGATGCACTCTGTACACTCAACCAATTGCCCACCAAATCCGTCGATCAGCCCTCCCTGTAATACTGAAAAGCAAGCCCTCTATTCTTATAATGATTGTCTATGCTGTTTTTAAAGACGTTCAATGTGCCGCTACTTACAATGGTTTCTGGCAGCTGGTTCCAGTGTTCTACTACCCTGTTGGTGAAGAAAAACTGTTTTAACCTTGTTCTGCTGCGGTTAACTTTAATTTTGAATTGATGACCTCTAATGGCGTCATTTCTGTTAAATTCATACATTTCTCCAAGTTATCCCCTCCCCAGACCATGGACAAATACAAAGACACCGATGAGATCTCCTCTCAACCTCCTATACCGAAGCAAAAACATATTGAAGTTCTTCAATCTTTCCTCATATGCCAGGTTGCTTATACCATTAACCATTTTTGTAGCCCTCTTTTGTACTCTTTCTAAAAGCCAACAACCTTTTTCATAGCTAGGAGACTAAGCTTGGATGCAGTATTCCAAATGTGGCCTGACATATGCACAGTAAAGCTTCCTGATGACATCCCAACTTCTGTATGATACATTCCTATTTATTGCCCCAAGCATTCTCAGTGCCTTCTTCCTGGCTTCCTTGGTCTGTTCTGATGCCCCCAGTTTTGTGTTTAGAATAACACCTAAATCCTTCTCCTGGTGAGTCACTGAGCACTTGGTGGTGAGCACTTGGCCACCCATCAAGTATGGAGCCTTCACATGCTGCTTACCTACACACATGATTTTGCACTTATCAGAATTAAATTTCATTTCCCATTCTTTGGACCACTTCACAAGTTCGTCTAAGACTTCTTGCAGCGAGATATGCTCATTTTGAACTGTTATTGCCCTAAAGACTTTCAAATCATCCGCAAATTCCAAAACCTTACTGCCTAGGCCACTTTCAATGTTATTTACAAATATAATGAATAGTAGTGGCCCCAATACTGACCACTGGGGGATTCCACTAATAACATTTTGCCATGATGACTTTGTACTACTTAGCATCACTCTTTGTTGTCTATCTGAAAGCCACAACTCTATCCATTTTAAGATGCTACCTGCAATACCATGGGCCTGAAACTGTATCATTAATGGTGTATGGGGTACCTTGTCAAAGGCCTTACTAAAGTCAAGATTTGTTCAAGGAAGCTTCAAATATCGTAAATATAGGTCGTATCGAAAAGCTAGAGACACAAATCTCTTGGACTTTTTGAACTTCGCCACAGAACAATTTGATGAGGGAAATCATGTTGATGTAGCATACCTTGACTTTAGTAAGGCCTTTGACAAGGTACCTCATAAACAGTTAATGATGCAGCTTCAGGTCCATGGTATTGCAGGTAACATCTTAAAATGGATAGAGTTGTGGCTTCCAGATAGACACTAAAGAGTGATACTAAGTGGTACAAAGTCATCATGACAAAATGTTCTTAGGGAGTCCCCCAGGGGTCAGTACTGCGGCCACTGCTGTTCATTATATTTGTAAATAATATTGAAAGTGGCCCAAGCAGTAAGGTTTTGAAATTTGCGGATGATTTCAAGGTCTTTAGGGCAATAGCAGGTCACAATAAGCATATCTCGCTGCAGCAATACTTAGACAAACTTGTGAAGTGATCTGAAGAATGGCAAATGAAATTTAATTATGATAAGTGCAAAATCATGCATGTAGGTAAGCAGCATATGAAGGCTCCATACTTGATGGGTGGCCAAGTGCTATCAGTAACTCAACAGGAGAAGGATTTATGTGTTATTCTAAACACAAAATTGGGGGCATCAAAACAGACCAAGGAAGCCAGGAAGAAGGCACTGGGAATGCTTAGGGCAATAAATAGGAATGTATCATATGAGGAAAGATTGAAGAACTTGAATATGTTTTTGCTTAGACATAGAAGGCTGAGAGATCTCATCGAGGTCTTTACATTTTTCCATGGTCTGGAGAAGGGATATCTTTCGGAAATAATGAATTTAACAGAAATGATGCAATTTGAGGTCATAAATTCAAAATTAAAGTTAAACACAGCAGGACAAGGTTAAGACAGTCTTTCTTCACCAACGTGGTAGTAGAACACTGGAACCAGCTGCCAGAAACCATCGTCAGTAGCAGCACATTGAACATCTTTAAACACAGCATAGACAATCATCATAAGGATAGAGGGCTTGTTTTTCAGTATTCCAGGTAGGGCTGATCGACAGATTTGGTGAGCAATTGTTTGAGTGAACAAAGTACAACCAAGAAGGGCCCTTGAGGCTTATAGTTGCACTAATCTTTTGTCTTTATGTCTTTATATTATTTGTCCCACAAATGAAACTAAAAACAGGTACTTATGAGGGTACCATTGGCTTAAAATCTAGGCTGAAGAAATCAAACGATAGTTTAATTAGCAAGCATTTATGACACGATTTTTACTACAACACACTATTCATTTCAATATCTCCACCAGATGAAGAAGACAAATTAAACTGTGCAAACACAACTTAATTTTCATAATTTGCTGCCATCCCAGTTCATACAATCTGACCATTGCTCACCTTGGCGATTTTGGGCTCCCTGGTCTCACACCCCTGGACCAGTGGATACAGAATGTGAGCACTAATGTGCACGAGCGTCACATCCGGGTTTGCCAGGCCGCCCCTCACTTTGACGATAGCCTCTTCACACGCCTGCCAACACATAACATAACACTGAGGCATTGATCACAAGATTTAGCTGATGCTATATCTCAACATACCTAAACTTCACATTCGGCCAATACACACACAGAGATACCAGGTTTGGTACAGAACAGAATGCAACCTGAACATATTTACATCCTAAGTTAGGGGACGAATAGTCTAGGGGCAAGCTACCCATCTCACGATCGAAAGATTTTGGGTTCGAATCTCACCTGTCGCTACTCTTCGTCCGCGACCAATCGGCGTGAGAGATTCGCGACGCTACATGGCTCAACGGTCGACGCGTCGTAAAGCCAACAACCACCGCCACATCCTAAGTTAATCATGCTGTTTTTTTTTATTTACATGGTATACTAGTCAATATTGGACTCTATGGGTTGAAAGGAACAGTTGATATGCACAGATTTGATTGTCAAAAAGGAGAGTCGTTTGATGATAATGGCGTGCATGGCTTGGAAAAGCTAAAGTGAGCCTGAAAACAATCTAGCCCAACCATGCTTATTGGTGATCAAGAATGAGCAGCAAACATTGCAGAACTGCTAAATGATAAATGTATGCTTGCCAAGTGCAACAAACGGAAATGCAGATTCACATAAGCAACACATATGATTACCAAGACAGCATGATATATTTGGCATGCTAATGAACGATTCCAGGACAAATGTATGTAAGGACAAATGCATGCATGGCAGAGGAACATAAATAAATGTATGTAAGCAAAGATATAAGTATGGCAATTGTACGTAAGCGCAAATGTACGTATGCGTAGAAGTACGTGTGCGCAAATGTACGTCAGCACAAACGTACGTATGCGCAAAAGTATGTAAACGGAAATGTGTGTATGCGCAATTGTACATAGGCGCAAATATACGTAAGCGCAAATGGACGTATGCGCAAAAGTACCTAAGCTCAAAAGCACGTATGCGCAGAGGTAAATGTGCTTACGTACATTTGCGCTTACGTGCATTTGTATGTAAGCGCAAATATACGTATGCGCAAAAGTACGTAAACGAAAATGTGCTTATGCGCGAAAGTGCGCATAAGTACATAACGGATGCGCAAAAATACGCAAGTGCAAAAGTACGTAAACGCAAATGTACATGTGTGCAAACGGACGTAAGCGCAAATGTACGCAAGCGCAAGAGTACATATACGCAAATGCACATATGCGCAAGTGTACGTACATTTACGCATGCGTACCTTTAAGTTCACGTACATTTGGTTAGGTGCATATGCCATACGTACAGTTGCTCTTACATACATTGGCTAACGTAACCTTGCCATACGCATATTTTGCTCTTACGTATATCTGCCACCTTTTTGCGTTTTCGTATACATGAGCTTACCTACATCCGCCATACGTACTTTCGCGCTCACATCCATATCTGCATGCGTACATTCGCGCATACGCACATTTGCAACTACGTACGTTTACGCATACGTGTATTTGCGCTTACGTGCTTTTGCGCTTACGTACATTTGGTTAGGTACATATGTCATACGTACAGTTGCTTTTACATGCATTCGATTACGTACCTTTGCCATACCCACATTTGCTCTTACGTATATCTGCCATCAGTGCATGTGCCACACGAATTTTTGCGCTTCGTATATGCAAGTTTACCTATATCTGCCATACGTACTTTTGCGCTTGCGTACATATCTGCATACGCACATTTGCATTGACATATTTTTGAGCTGACGCACATTTGCAATTACGTACATTTACACATTTACGAAACAGTTACGAACATGTGCGCATACCTACATCTGTGCCTACGCACATTTCCGCTGATGTACATTTTCGCTTACGTACTTTTGTGCCTACGAATATTTGCGCTTATGTACATTTATGCATACATAGATTTGCACTTCCGTACATTTGTGTTTACGCACGTTTGCGTTTACGGACTTGTGCGCTAACGTACATTTGCGCTTACGCACAGTTGTACCTACGTACATTTGCGCTTAGGTACTTTTGCACATACATACATTTGCGCTAACGTACCTTTGCGCATACGTACATTTGAGTTTACGTATATCTGCGCTTACGTACATTTGCGCATACGTACATTTGCACTTGCGTGCATTTGCGCATACGTACATTTGCATTTACGTGCACTTGCGCTTGCGTACATTAGTCATACGTACATCTGCGCCTACGTACAGTTGCCATACATACATCTGCACTTACATACATTTGCTTACACACATTTGTGTATGCACACCTTCCCTGCATACATTTGTTTTGCATACATTTCTCCAGTTACCTAATGAACAAGAAACTAGGGTGACTTACATCTCTTAGTTGAGGATATTTCTTTTTAGCTTCTTGAGAAAGATTTCTGAGATCAATCTGAACATTTTCCAGAAACTTCCTCTGGCTTTCACTTCTTGATGCCATTGCAATGCCTTCTATTATTGCAGTGTTATCTTATCACCATGGCTATGCCATTCAGTACAACACAGCATCTGAAAGAAGGCAAAATTGGTGAGTTTTTGTCACTTTGTAGTTTGGACTGTTTAATCCAGCATTGACTGGGGTCTCAAGCCACACACCACTGACTGGGGGTGGTGGGGGAGGGGGATCATTTTCTATCCCCAAACCACCAGGCTGGTGTGAACAAATCCAACTGCATTTGATAGATCTATGCCACAAGACCTCTGTGGATATAAACTCCATTTGTGTTGCAGGCCAAAAACAACATTTACAGGTCATGCAACAATCCTAGGCAAGATATTTGTTATCACCATGCTGTTGTCATGGAATAGAATAGCACATAGTGGAAAGCCTGTTAAAAAAAATGATGGTACATAGCTAAGCATGTAGTGTGGGGACCCATTTTTCCATGATTCTTAAGGTCACAAGTCAGGGTCAACTTATGCTGAGCTGACTTAATATTTGTATCTTGGAAACCCCTGGGCTAATTGAAACATTCAAATGGTAATTGACAGACTTATGTGATATCAATATGGATGCTGTGTGCCCCTGAGGCATATGGGGTTTTTGTTTGGAGTTAAATGTAAGGCTGCAGGCCTGGATGAAATGTAGATATCAGGGAATGTTTGTCTGAATATGTCAGGAAACAATAGTTTTGACATTTAGACACTGTAAATATGCACAAAAGGTTCTTGGAAATAATATCAGCTCTAACATACCCAGAGTTGAGGAAAAGGTATTTCCTCCATGACTAACCAAACCTCCTCAGAATTTGAAGCAAGTGAAGGGTTATATGGAAGAGGGACAAACAAAATGGAAGCCAATATGGGAAGCAACCACCACAGGCAGATTCCTGAGAGTATGCCAAGATTGAAATAGTGGATATATGGATTGTAGGATTCACTTCTGGATAAAGTATGAGTTGTCATTAATTGCAAGCCATCATCCAAGGGATTCCATTCATACATACAACACATCATATACATAGAACATACCTGGGGCCATTGAGTGGGACACAAACTGGAGGACTCACTAGAATGCCAGTAAATGGCTGAGACATATGCCTGGGCATTTTCATCAGTATTCTGTACAGATAGGCTAACAAGCTCAGCCCCACACCAAACCACTTGATATTTGGGTTTTAGGGTGCTTTGACCATCACCAAACCACTGAAACAGTACTGCAAACCATTTGGATGACAGAAGCTGATGTGCTCACAATTTTCAGCAAGGTTGCTGGTTATCCAGCATGGGTCCCAATGGGTTCACCATCAATTGCTTGTACCTTGCTGTGTGAAGCTTGTAAAACCATTTTCACCATTTTAAAATCATCATCATCATCATCATCATCATCATCATCATCATCTTCAATCACGTCATTATGCTTGAATACTTTATGAACTTCATCCCTTACTACTGGAAGTCAATTTTTTTTTAAACAAAAATATAACATACAAAACCCTAACCAAACTTAACCAAACCTAACCCCTTTGCATGCTTTATAGAAGTAAAATGTTTGCAAAACTTGCCTTGCAGTTATTTGAAACTACAATAATACCATCTGGAGTGATTAGTTATTGTGAACCTAGCAGAATATTGTGAGGGCACTGCTTGCTGGACCAAGGTTGGTTTTGCTATCATTGAGGATGTTCTGTTGAGCATCAGCTATTGCTGAAATATGAGATCACTTCTACCAGGCTAGATGCATGTTATGTCATGCATGAAACTTTCTTTGATATTTATACAGGCATTTGACATTGTGAACCATGTCCATTGTGTTCTGCTATAAACAAAACTGAGGGCTATGGAAATTTCAGAGATAATCCTCATCTGGATTCAACATTGCATTTGTGGGAGGGAAATGAAAGTGCTTGTCTATGGCTCTTCCAGCAAGCCAAAGGAAGGTCCAAGTGGAGATCCCAGGGATCTGTACTGGATTGTTATTTTTAATTTTGTGAATTATGTACCTCATGGTATACACTTCCATTTCAAGATGTTTGCAGATGGCCAAAAGTTACACATCAAACTAAAGTGAAAATGTTTTGGTGACCTGACAGTGGATAGTTCACAGAGCCAAAAAGTGAGGATACACTGCAGTCATGCCAACTAACAATGAACAATAAATGTGCAGTTCATAAAGCATACAGTGGTTCATATGATGAGTAATCTTGGCCCTCATGCACATCATTACTAAATGGAGTTCAGGCAAAATTTGTCAAGCTGCATCTGATTTAGACATCATGGTAAATAGAAACTTACACTTCCATCAAAACATTACTCAAAACACACAAAAGGTTGGAAGTCTGGTCAGAAATTTACTGATATATATTTTATGCATTCTACTGCATTGATGAAAACCTTGTACATTACTTGTAGTCATATCAGAGCTTTTTGAGATTTCTCTATGCATTGGGAATGTGGTAGGTATGAGGAATTTCTTGCCTGATCATGTCATAACCTTAATGACCCTGAGTGCATTTAAGGCTAAATTGCAAGAAAACTTTGGCACAATGTTGTATGAGTATATTAATAGATTAACTACAGTAGCATGATTAATGACTTGGAAGAGTATCTTTACTTCTCTGTGCTTCATTCTCCCAAACTTTGATTATAAATATTGTGTTACAGCTATTTGTTAGCACATGCAGTACATAGCTACTTAAGCATTTAAATATTACTGTATGCAGTGTCTGGTTCATGTTGCTTGCTCTGTAAATCTGATGCACTATTTTCTTTAAGCTACAAGACTGTCATATCTGTAAATACAGGTGCTCTACATTTGGCCATGAATCTTGTCTCTGGGCAACATGAGACTTGAGAATTTGGAGAGCCAACCAGGTGAGAGAATGTATGCTTTCCTATGCATTGTTGTTTCCAAACCCTTCATCTATCCTGTCACAACCACGAGAACACTTTTTAGACTACCACCCACAAGATGAAACACGTCAATTATCTATAGCAACAGTTGTAACTGTTGATGGATTCCGAACCAGCATGCAAGCATATGATGCTTAAGATATTGGACATGGTAGCATAACAGGGTACCTAGGTACCTAGGTACCTACCGGTTGAATCCAGATGGTCTAAGTGGCTTTCATTGAGCGTTAAAGCTTCATCGCCTCATGGCTACGATGGAACTGGGCAAAATGATGGAAAAACCGGTGGGGGTTGGATAATGATCCCAAGCTTCATGTGATTTGCTTGTAATTCAACTACAGAACGTGTTGATTTAAATTGTTCATCACCACACAAAATACTTACAGATATTTCTGCGCTATTAGAGCTTTACTGTGACAAGCACCTACTCACCTATGATTTTAACGAGGCCAATAGTTCCACTGCCTTGCGCCCCACTGTATTGTTTACCATTTGTGAGGCAAACTTTGCGCTGACTGAATGCTTCCATACATCAATCGTGGCGGAAAGATTCCTTTGTTGCTAGAAAATAATAACGAGTGTAATCCGACATGTCCTGTTCCTCTGGACTGTGCTTGGCATTAACACACATCCTCAACAACGGTCAACGTAGCGGCTGGTCACCATTGGTGCATACAATATTAACTTTTGGTCGATTACTTCGGTAAGATTGCATTCAGAGCGAACAATTGCATTGGGCAGAGCCCCTCTGCCCAATCTGTCCATTCTGTATTTCATAGCCTGTTCTCTTGACAACGCCAGAGGCCCGAGCGTTATCAAAGAATCATGTGATGCCGGTGGCATTTTATCTGATGGGTTTATGTTCGCGTCGTTGGTGTAGTTGATTCCCGCCTCTCATCCGTTTTATATTGTTTTAATATATTTCACAGTTATTCCTAGCTGTGATTAAGAAAGTGAAGCTCTGGACTCTGTTTGCTTCGTGCTTTCTCGACACGGTCAAAGCAACGCAGGATATCAATCTTCAATATTTTGTCTTGGTGAGTGCCCAACAATGGAAACGTTTGCGCTTTAAGGTGTTTTGGCGAATTTTCAAGTTTGTATTCCCCGTTACACCGTTTATGAACCGAATTGCGACGACGTGACCACTCATTTCCACTGTGAATGTTATGAGATAGGCACCATGTTCACTAAATTTGTACTGTAGTCTCATGAATTCTTGTAATTTATTTTTCCAATGCCATGTTTATGGATGTGACAAAGATGGTTGGACCACTCATTTTCTATACAAATACTTTTCAGGTTGTGAGCAAAATAAATAAGGGGATGATTAGTCTAGGGGTAAGTTACCTGTCTCACAATTGAAACTTCATGGGTTTGAGTCTCACCTGTCACTACTCTTCGCCCACAACCAATCGGGCGACCAATAGGTGTGAGAGATTGGCAACGCTACATAATTCAACTGTCGATGTGCAGTAAAACCAGTAATGTATGAATGCAAAATAAATAAGAAAATTTGTTTGGGGTTAGGTAGCATATCAGCATGAAAGGCAGTACTCCAAATATGAAAATTAAGTGCAACATAAATTAACCTAACCTAGCTTTGGTTCCAGTTAAACAACACAAAATTTGACCATGAAATTTGAGAAGAAAAATGTCAAACAATTTTTCTTAATGTTTCTGGACACAAAAGGACTCTAGATGTTGACATGCCCCTAAACTCCAATCCACCACCACTTAATGTTTCCTGAACAAAAGCAGCCTAAATTGACAACACACTTCAAGAAAAACAAGTTAGATTTTTTCCATTTTCTTGAAATATTTGTGAATTATTTTCCAACTTAAAAAAAAACTAAATTAACCTAACCAAACCTAAATCATTTGATTGCTTTATGGATGCAAAATGTATTCAAAACTTGTCTTGTGAACAGCTTAAGGTATGATAGCATGCCATGACCTAGATACCTACTAGGTACCTAGGTAGGTGCCCAAATGCCTACTTAGTCCTAGGTGCATATCAGTAGATCAACGGTTAAGCTGAGTGGTAAGCCAGAGGTATGGATTCCCAGCTGTGCCCACCCTTCCTGCCATGGTGAGAGGCAGGTGACACCAGATGGCCTTGGCTGCTTAACATGTTAGGTCACAATATCCAACCAAAAGTTGGGGGAAATTCAAACATTTTTATCCCACATTTCCAAATGAAAAAAAAATATAACTAACCTGACTTGCTCCAGCCAACCTAACTGCTTTATAGGAAAATAATTTCAAATACAAAATTGACAGGTTTTTTCAATGTAGAACAAAAACATGACTTCATCTAACCAAACCTAACACCATTGTTTGGTTTGCGGAAGTAGAATGTGTGTAAGGCTTGTCTCATGAACACCTAAAAGCACATGCACAATTATACTGGCCAGAGGTATTGTATTCTTAAGTGTTTAAAAGACATGTTCTGGGACAAAGGATTATTTGGTGCATGTGGCAAGAGCAGCTTGTTACATTTTAGCATTTACTGATTCATCACCCAATTACTGATAACTTAGCTGAATTTCTTCTTGCACAACCAAAATTTCAGGATTGCTCATGAGGAATGTTGCCACCAGGAATGTTGTCAGACTACAAGATGGTATTTATGATGGAAAGTGTCCTTCAGATCATGGTCATCACCATGCAGTGGAGCATGATGTGCCATGTCCCTTCTTCCCTTGGTCTGGTCAGGCTGTATGGAAATCAATGGGGAGCTTGGTGAAAAGTCTGCCTTAAGAACAGTCACACCTCTTATAACGCCACAAGGATGGACCCTTGGACAGTCACACCTCTTATAAGGCCATGAGGATGGACCCTTGGAAGGCCTCTCAGGAAAAAAGAAAACATTGGAGATGCCTCTGCTTCAAACATTTATTGAGTTCAAGATGATGAAGGCAGAGGAAAAGGGATAAACATACCCAGATAATTCATGAGATGTCTGGAAAGGTGGTGTCATCAACAAGTGGCTGCTCCCACTTGTGGAGTTTCCTGCCTTCGAACAATTGCATATGGTGCTCTTGGATGGTCTTGCAATTCAGGGGTGACGATTTTCTACCTATCTCTGAAGGCCTAGTGTAAATTTTTTAACTAGGTGTTCAGCCACTCCCGAGTGGTCCTGCCATATCATGCTGCTCCTGTAACCGGACAAATGTGTGTAAAGCAAAGGTATGTATGGCAGATGTACGTAAGTGCAGATGTACGTATGACAATTGTATGTAAGTGCAGATGTATGTATGGCTAATGACGTATGGCCAATGCACGTATTGTATGGCCAATGACGTATGGCTAATGTACGTAAGCATAAATGTACGTATGGGAAACGTACATATGCGCAAATGTGTGTAAACATAATTGTACGTAAATACAATGTATGTATGTACGTATGCGCAAAAGTACTTATGCTCAAAATGTATGCAAGTGCAATTGTATGTATGCTCAAAATAATACGTATGCACACAAATACGTAAGCGCAAAAACTGCGCGTGACAATTGTACGTAAGTGGAGATATGCGTATGTTAAAGTTACTTGAGCTCAAATGTACGTAAGGGCGAATGTCTGTATGGCATATGCACCTAACCAAATGTGCTTAAACGTAAAAGCACGTATGCCTAAATGTACGTACATTGGTTCACACATATATTTGTTCTTACATACTTTTACGTTTGCGTACTGTTGCTCTTGGGCATTTTCGCGCTTAAGTACCTTTGCGCTTACATACATTTGTGTTTAGGTACAATTTCATTTACACTTACACTATTTACATTTACACTATGTATATTTGTGCTTACGTACATTTGTGTATGTATACATTTGCGCATACGCACATAGTTACGTTACGTACGCATAGTTACATAGTTACGCACATAGTTACGTATAGCACATGGTTACGTGCATTCGCTTACGTACATCTCCCATACGTACATTTTTCCTTACGTACATTTGCCCTATAATCTGATGCTACATGTCACCGTTTTATATCTTGGCGATGTTGTTTCAGATTATCAGGATGGGTGTGGATGTGGTTCTGGCGTGCTCCATCTCCGGCTTCTGGCTGATAGTCGGTGCCGTGCTGCCGTTCTTCGTACCGAAGAGTCCGCACCGCGGCGTGACTCAGTCGTGCCTGATCCTGACGGCGTTCGTCTGTTGGATGTTCTGGACCTACTGCTACATGGCACAGATGAATCCACTGATTGGACCAGACCTGAAGATCAATGTACTACGACTAGTGAAACGAGAATGGGGAGATTTCTAAGACGACAGAAAGAAGTGGTGTTCACATTTTGTCAGTGATGGGAGAGCTAATCTGGAAATAGTGAAGATGCATTGGCGTGCGACGCTTCTGTAGCTCTGGGTTGTGGCTGCCAACATATCAGTGTGTATATGTAGCCAAAGAATTGTGGGACGTTGTGGCTATGTTATGCCATGATGTTACAACTAAACCAATTGTAAATAGTGGTTCGGATGTTGTGTATTTAATCTCATGTTAGCCATGCTTGATTTACCATTATTGTTTTACTGGATCGAATGCCAAGGAAAGGGCATGACAGTCCAAAGCAGCACATGCAAGGGACGACAAATGAACCCAGTGCTGCATGTGCCAGCATTTAATTCTGCATGCATGAGTATATTAGGGGCATGGCCGATTTCGGCTGATCATATGTGCCCTGCCTGGTGATATTTTGTTTTTGGTATATTGTACTTCTACAGCAATCAGGGTGTGTATCAATGTTTTACCATGTGGCTTGCCATTATAAATAAAGGGGCATTTTTAAACGTTCTGAGAGCTAATCTAAATATGATTTTCTTGCGTGAAAGACTGAGGGAGAGTCATTCAGAATCATCACTACTACAAAGCCATGTGCTGTAAGACACCAGACGATTATAATCGCATTCCCTTTAGCGATGCTGGGACAGACAGCACCAAAGTCTGTCTCCCCCCACCCCCCGGGCTGATATATTTGGGGAATAGTTTTCTAGATGTAATTAAGCTTTGGGCCCTTCTCTGATTGCTGAATTTTAACTGCTTTAAACTTGCCTTCTGGATGCAAAATGGTAAACTTATTCACTGCAACGCAATCCTATAAAGCAATTGGAATTAAACTCGGCCTTCTTTTTGCTGATGTTCATAATCCGTAGTTTCCAGATTTTTTTATAAGAGCACTTCGTTCCACCCCAAGATTCCACCGAACTCCAGTTTGCGACTATTTAAGAACTTTGTTCGAAATGACACCCAACCATGACAAATTCCATACTCTTACCCGACACATTTTCTAGTAACTTTCAATACCTGTCACCCTGCTTCAAAATTCAAGATATACAAGAAAAATCCAACAACAAAATGTATCCGATGACGAAACAGCACCAGTATGTTGAGTAATATCCAATACCTCTGAAAAAGAGCAGTATTTTAACGCAAATAGTATAGTAGGTTGCTGGACTCTCATACAGTACATAATCGTCCTGCATCGCATTCTGAAACGTATTATGCTGTTCCAGTTTCGTTCAGAATATTTAACTGTTTACATAATATTTTAGCAGCAATTCCCCTCCACCACCAAGAAGGAAACCATTGGGACTGCCCCCCGGCTCGCCTACTCCGTAGTTGGCTTGATCATCTTCCAATTGACGCTATTTCGCCCGACAGCCAACTAAGGAAGTCTAGTACACAATTGTACATCGGGTATCAGCAAATTGCACTATATTTGGGTGTTACATTCACACATAACATCAAAAGGAATGTATGTTACTTCATGCAAAGTAACATTCCGCAAGATGTGAAAGCCTTGCAAGCTGCAGCATGTCAAAACATCATCGTACAAGCTCCATCGATGAAAAACACGATCCTTGCATTACAAGTCCAGCTCACGCCGAGCCACATCGTGGCTAAACGGACTAAGTAAACATTAGACATCAAACAGCTGTCGGCCGGCTTCAATATCCGCTAACTGGGCTGCTTAGCCGAGCTCTCACTGTTACCGGCGCTATCATCCGACTCGGGCGCTTTGTTTTTCTGTAGGAATTCCAGCAACCTCTGTTGCAGGTTGTCATTCTTCTGTTCAAATTCGTCCAGTGCCACGTTCAGAAAATCCAACTGAGAGTTGAGCCGTTCTAACTCGGCCCGCTCGCCCTCTGTCATCCCACCCAGCTCATCATCCTCGTCTTCATCGACGAGCTCTCCCTCAGGCTGCTGTGTATGGTTGTCCTTGTTTTCTTCACAATCATCCTCTTTGTAGTCGTTAGGTTCTCTTCGTTCCCCATTGTTTGCCATGCTCACAGTGTACATTGATCCCAGCACCTGGCGATGAGGCAACATGTTCAGTTGCATACCTTAGTCATTTTGTTTTTTTCTGTGCATCATCTGTATCGCACCACACAAACATCTGCGTGATCTACATGATGACTCTGAAGTAACAGACACCTGTTTATTTATTTAAAAGCCATCACCCAACATTAAGTGACCAGAGCACTCTTCGCCCTCACACCCCAGAAGAAAAACATTACACTTTCTGCTAACCTATTAATTTTGCATCATCAGAATTAGTTCAGATAATGAAGGGTGTGGGATATAGTTTCTTAAATAGAAAGATATAGTACAAGAGAAGTATAGGGTTAAGCAGGTTGCTAAAAAGTGAAAGGTAAAAAGTGAGGAGCAAACAAGGTTTTCAATTTGCAAAACAGGCTAGGGAGGCACAGAGCCTAAAGTCTGTTCCCAGTTGTGTGCCAAGAAGTCACCAAAGGTGACAAGAAAAGAAGAAGTAAATTTCTGAATGTGAACACTGGATCAATGACCAAAACATGATAATGTATAGATTCATTTTGCACATATCAGCCAAGATTATTTTACCACAACTTGGTAATGAACTAAGTGAAAAGGAATACATTGTGCATGGTTGTGTACATTGTGCATTGTACATTGGTACATTGTGCCCATCTCACAATCAAAAGGTTTTGGTTGTCTCAAAGTCTCACCTGTCACTACTCTGCCTGCTGCCAATCAGCATTAAATATTGGCTATGCTACATGACTTGACAGTCTATGTGTCATACAACCACTAACCAACCTTCTCAAAGCATTGGGGCTATAAGCTGTAGACCTGTGCCTATGATGTCATAAATTATATTGACCACATTTGACTTGAAGCTTGTGTAAAGAAAATAAGTGGTCATATTGTGTTAATCATGTTTAAAAAAAGCATGGCATCCAAAAAACAAGTTTTGAAAAATAAGCCTGTCTTGATCAATATATTTACTGCCAACACAGGGGCTAAGTTTGGCTAAGCTAGGTTAGTTTGTGTTCTTCGGACTTTTCTAGTAAGCTAGACAAGCATTGGACAACAAAAATTTACATTAAAAAAGTCTATTTGTTTTCTTCCATAGCAGGTCATGCCATGTCCATAACTAAATCATGTTAGGTTCAGTTAGTTTATTAATTGAATTTTTTAAATAACTTTAATTTTCCCTTTTTAAATAATGTTTTATTGCATTGAAGGTTAGGCTAGGTTATGATATGATTTGCAGTGGAAATGAGTGGTTGCATGAGGTTCAGCACACTCACAAGCACTGCATGACAAACACAAATACAGAAATATAATATTACCTTGTTCAAACTGCAACTTTATCCTCAGCCCCATTTGAAAATTATTTGTGTTTGCCAACTGAAAAGTAAGCATTTCCAGAAGAAATGAGTGGTCATACCATGCTAACAACATCCATAATAAGCATTGCATTGGAAAGTAAACAACTAAAAAATGTCTCAGAGCAAATTTACCCAACCGGCTAACCTGACCTAACCCCAAATGATTTGCAATGCATTAGTTTATTGCAGACTAGGTACTAGCCATTAGAAAGCACTTCACCATCGACACTACCTACATCTAGGTGTGCAGCTTTCTATCCTTTTGATGAGGAAGCTTCCATTTCCCAGTGTCAGCGCGGTAAACAGTGGTGCTTTGGTGTCGTAGGGCGAACCGACTGCCGGCTCATTTTGCGCCCAATGCCAGTCAAGTCGTGAAGAAGAATGTCGGCGAATACGCGTGTGATAACCTTAGTTAACTGCACCAACCTGCCCAACGAACAAGGTAGTATGGTAGGATTAAATCCAGTTCAATTGATGTCCAAATCAAACCAGTCTTTTAGTAAAATACAAGCACAAACAAACTGAAATAATTGGAGGCAGCTTACTACCACTGTATGTATGCGCTACATTGCAATATACTGCGCCAGGTTAGCCACGTGCTATTCCTGCCAAATGTCACGAGCGTTTAGTTGGGTGTCAAAATGAAGGTATCTTGGGCTTAGCTGGGAGTCAAAGTAAAGGTATCTCAGGTGCCCCTGATTTTTTTCCCAATGCGCGGAAGCTACAGGGCGCATTTAATTGGTTGATGAGCCTGAGGCGTGACGTCATTATCTCTGGTACCCAGAGTGCATCATGTTAGCTCCATTTGTCGCGTCGGCGGAAATTAGGATGGTTTTGAAGTGGCATGGTTAGGTTTGGTTTGGTCATGATACATAGGTGAAATATTCTGTAGCGATTAGTTTTTTTTTTTCTTCAAAGGATAATATGCCCGAGGCTTGCTAACCGACGGCTTACAAGTGCTGGTGAAGCAGATATGGACAAAAAAGTACACCTTTCTAGCATAAAATGGAATATTTCAATCCAGGATTGCAGCGAAGTTTGATTTTAGCACCACGGATTTCTTATCCTTTTGAACAAAAAACATTATAGGTACTTACATCATGTGTCTACCTCACGCGGTGTACCCACGTGCAAAAGTAAAAGATCGCCGGTTCAGGTTAGGGTTGCTTGAACAATTACACTGGCTTCTTCCAAGTCTCTTTCTCTCACAATTCAGTCTCTTACAGCTTCAAGGGAACTCAGACCATACGCATCCGTTGCTAAACGAGACGAATTCAAATTTCCGATGACGCGACGAATGGGGCTAACAGATGATGCACTCTGGGTACTAGAGATAATGACGTGACGCCGCAGGCCCATCAACCAATAAAATGCGTCCTGTAGCTTCCGGGTATTGGGAAAAAATACCACGCTTTCGCCCCTCGCCTTCGACTTTGCTCCTTCTCCACGGGGCGCACGGCACTTTCGTTTACCGACTTCTCCGCAGGCGACGGTTTGCGATCAGTACCGTTCCGTGTTCAGTTCGTCCATTCATTGGAGCTGCATCACTTGGGTGTGCATAGCTTTAAGTTTTCTTCTCCCTATTCAGAAACAGGCAGTATAGGCGACGATGTAATGTATTTTAAAGGGTGGATGAATGCCCCCAATGCTCCTAGGTGGCACTGGGGAGACTTTCCCGTCCCATAGCAAATGGTGCCCCCTCCAGGAACTCGAGTACTTCCCCGCTACCAACGGATTTTTCAGCCAGTGGCTTTCGGGGTAGATTGCATTCCAGCCCCCCTAGCGTCATGTCCCCATCGGGGGCGGGAGGGCACGTGCCCAGTGCTCCCTGGCGCTGTATCCCGCCTCTGCCCCCACCCTGTCTTGGATAATTCCAAAATTAGTGTCCACCACATCTTTTGCTATCTCCACCTTGTATTAGTCTATTTCGTCCAGATTGATATTTAAAAAAATAAATTATCCCTCCCTCACAATTCATTTGCTAATTCTTTTGACTTCCTGTCGCTTAGGCCCCATGGCCATGCAACGCCTCTCGCTCATTTGGCAACAAGAATACATCCACGGGAGGAGATATTGCAGTGCTTTGTCTACTGGGAATGGACGCATCTTAGGCGTCCAGTGACATACAGCTGGGTCTCAGACACGTGCAGGTAGCAGGAATAACGATGTATTTGTGCAACTAACGAGTTCATGGAACTATACAAACGAAGCGTCGCCAATTGCCACGCTCCTGTAAAGAGTGCTGGTCAAAAACTACCGGTTCTGGTCACCGCTGCACCACAACTGGCGCATAACATATGACACGGCACAGCGTCGCCACACCGCATCGACACAGCGATCAACGGCATGGCACAGCAGCCGACCTCGACTACCGAATTATCACAGACAGCGCTGCCGACAGCCAACAGCGACGGAAAGTCTGACGTCGACTGCCGAGATGGTCGTCTCGACATCCGGTCGACACCACAGGCGGCTACCCTAGAGCTCCCTCCGGCCACGGCCACCGGTCTCTAGTCATGAGCACAGCAGTTGATCCAGTACCGGTTTCGACATAGCCCCGGCCAGGGACTAGAATTTCGCCGTCAGTACCAATGGTGAGGAGGAATGCTCGGATGATTTCCACATGCACAACGTTGCGTTTGGGACGCGACCGCCGCGCAGTGGCGACACGACCACCGCGCAGCACCGGATACCTGATTATGTTGCTCGTCAAATGGGGTTAGTCCAGGTTGTGGGAGGAGCGAGGGGTGTGGGAGGGCAACACTGGCAGCAATATCGATACGGAGCTCCATCAGCTTCATATCGTTTTGCGATGTGCTCAACCAGATGCTACGCAGTCATCACTCTGACATGGTTAATGGTCACGGAGCATCTGGACATTGTAGGCAGTCAACACGGGAGATTGAACGCACATGGCGATGGACATAGGGGAGTGTCGCCACTCCCCTAGCGACAGAATCTGAGGACACTCGGCAACTATGCAATGATTTGGGAACTGAAGAAACGTATCGGGAAAGGTTGGGGAGATATTAGTCTGGCCCTCTCCATAAACGTATGACTAAACTAATCCGGGTTTTCACATTTACGCAGACCAACACACCAGCCACAATATCAAAGGTGAGCCCCACACTTCGCATCAGGGGTCTCGGCTGGAAGGTGTACTTCACACGGCACCTGGCGGTTCAGAGAGCCAGCTAATTTTTTTGTTACCACGCTAGGCGTCTCTCTGGCTCCGGCGTGTCCTGACAGCGTTCAGTCACCTTCACATATGGTCTGCGGTCAGAGGCAGCGGAACAGGAATGGGGATTACAGGCATACGGTGCACACCCTTGGATCCGGAAATTATCGTTGACCCGATGGTGTTGACTGAAAAGAATCAACAACAAAAACTGCCCGTTGCCGACCACCTAAATTCTGACATTCCACCACCTATGTCTGTGATCAACGTCTCTACAATACAGTAAAGTCAACACTCTCTCCAACGCCGTTCAGGACGTCTCTCCTGCATGGCGGGAATGTCTCTCAGGCGTCACCACGTCTCCGACGGCCCAGACTGCCTCTCAGACGCCGGCCGTGGTGGCGTGGACGGCGGCGTCGGCTCGGCGCACTCAGAACTTGCAGCCCAGGTACTGGTTGTCCTCGCGGAGTCGCACCACCTCCGCCTGCAGACTCCGGATCACGGCGGCCATGTCGTTCATGCTCGACTGCAACAGCGGCGCCGGCCGGGTCACGCTACCGTGCGCGCCACAGACGGCCCACCGCGGCGGGAAACCGGCCGAGCCGCGACGTTGACTCGGCGCCGATACAGCAACACCGGTGCACGTCGAGGGTATGACATCCCACTCCTGGTGCAGCTTATACGCCGTCGTCAGTGAATAGGTTACCTTAATTTATAGTGCGGGTAGAATATATCGGAATAGATAGTAAGTGCAACAGCGTATTCCACCTTCTGCACAGCATGTGCGGAGGGCGCACCAGCAGCCGACATATGAGCAATTTCGAATACACGGGTATAGGCATTCACACAACGCAGTTATAAGCATTGACACAGCACGGTTACAGGCATTCACAACACAGCAAACGTCCCTCACGGCTACTAATGCAGGCTCCACCAGACGTGTCACAATACAACTCTGGCACAACGCCCTGACACACAGCGAGCCGCGACGCTCGGTGTACAGACAGGACGGGACAACTCACCTGGTGCCACACCGAAGGGACGGCACAATTTTCCTGATGCCACATCAACAGATAACGCCTTACCTTGACCTCATAGATGTGCTTGCCGAAGCTCCACTGGGTGTTGAAATTCTCCTGTCGCATCCCGAGGTACATCTCATCCATCTTTTCTTGCAGACCACTGGAAACATGATAAACACGTGACACCGCGACGCATGGACATCGCGCAATGCTCACCCCGAAGCGCCCAAACCCTGTGGATACAGAACTGCCCAAGTGAAAAGTCTGTGCAGTGGACTCCTACCCAACTCCCTAACGGCGCCGAAGGTGGAAAGCCGGTTTCATTTGTGACGCGGTGCCTTATCGCATGCTGAGTTAGATCTAGGTCGAGCTAGTTTAGCCAAATTAACACCATAAAACAGCTTAGTTGATTCTCAAAAGCAAAGTTGTCGAATTCCTACTGGTTCGAAAATTCCAAACGCTCGAACGAAACGTGCGACAGGTATGTGGTGCTGTTTGGTTTCAACTGGCTAACGCCTACGCGGCGAAAGAAAACGGAGCGTAGATGCACACCGAAAGAAAGTGATGGATACATCCCCATCAGGTTTCACACTATGCATCATATGCCTACAACAAGCAGGAAACGGATCGTGGCAGCATGCTTTTTGATCGATTGCCGGGAAACGATTGATTGCTAGAAACTTTCCAACAAGTCTGCATCAGGGGACGAGTAGTCTAGGGGTAAGTTGCTCGTCTCACAATCGAGAGGTTGTGGGTTCAAGTCTCGCCTGTCGCTGCTCTTCGCCCGCGATCAATCGGCGTGAGAGATTGGCGACGCTACATGACTCAACGGTCGATGTGTCGTAAAACCAATAACCAACCAACCAACTAACCAACCAACAAGTCTGCATCACCCGAGTCACAGACTCAACCCACTCACGTATACCCAGGACGTAACTTTGATTCAGAGGTACCGCACAGCTACCCAATACTCACCAGACAGGGTGGTGCGCTATTCACACGACTGCGCAGCGCGGCACACTTACTCGAGCTTCTCGACCAGAGTGTGAGGTAGCGGTGCCTCGTCGCCGGCCTGCTTTCCTCTCTCGGCTCCGACCGCCGTCGTCCCACCGAACGCCAGCTCGGCGAGTACGTCGCGGCGCGTCTCGGCCTCGCGCGGCGAGTCGGGCTCGGCCAGCAACGCCGCACTGGAGCCGTCTCCGCCACCGGCGCCGTCGGGACGCGCGCGGGCGCGGCTGGCCGCCGGCTGCGGGTCGGCCGCACCGACAGGTTCGCTGTCCAGTCGGTCGGCCGCACCGTCGGCACGGGCAGAAATGTCAGGACGGCAGGGCAATGTGCTGTGCTCGGCCCGGCCAGTGCCGGCGTCGCCGCCGTCAGCTGAGAAGTTGAGTCGCAGCGGCGAGAAGAAGGAGTCCGACACCTTGGCGGCAAGGGCCGAACCGGGCGTGGCCGCCGACACACTGGAAGCTTCTCGCAGCGGCGAGAACACGCTCGAGTCGCGACCTGTGCCCACAGCAGAGGCAGAAACAAGCTGACGCCGCCGCCGTGGATGGCACAGGAGGCGGAGGCACAAAGACAACGCCAAATAATCAGTGCACCCTTAATCACTTAGTCCAGCAAATATGAGAACGCTATCCGTCACTTGGCGATACTGGACAGGCGCTCAGGCACTGCAGCAACGTAGGTACATATTTTATTTAACAATATTGCATAGTCAAAACCACATAAGGTACATCGAGCATCGTTGTTCATCACCATATCCATGCTTCTTGTTTTGCCTTGAACAATATGAACAGGCGCTGAAGTACTTCACTGACATATTTGCCACCACCGACAGTACATTGGCGTAAGTCCCGAGAGCAGTGGCATGCTTGATGCGTGCCTGTATATCAGGCATGACACCTCTACCACTGCCGCCGTCCACTGAAGTGGACCGACTAGAGTCGTATCAGCCGGCACCACCCGGCTACCGCGCGCATGGTGTCGACACCATCCGCGCGCCACGCGCGCCGAATCCACCCACCGTGAGTGTCGACGACGGTCTTGGTGCCGTTAAGAGTAGCCCAAGCTGGAGAAGCGTCGCGAACGCGTGAAAAGTTCTCATCGCGGAGAGGTGAGAAAAGCGAGCTCTGGTCTGCAGACGCCTGGCCGGGCCTGGCAACAATTCAGGTTATGCCAAGTCACCCAGGATGTGGACCACGCACGGGGTCAGAGTCGGACTCCGAGTCGAACTTCCGGTCTGGCTAAATCAAGTATCAGGGTAGTTCGCGGAAAATGATCACGTTGCGAGTTCGGTCAGGCTAGGTTAGGTCACTTGCCACGAGGGTCAGGAGTCGGGTGTCAGAATTACGAGTAGGTTAGGTCGTCGAACATGAATGGCATAAACGAATGTTGATCGAAGCGAGGAAAAATATGGCGCGTGATACGTAAGAACAACGTCAGCTATGTCAATCAGCTATAAACATCCGCAACCGTGAGCACATCAATGTGATGAACGCACGTGGTCCTCCCCATGACGTCAAGGTGATGAACGTAGTTGGCTCTGACCATGGCATTGACGTGAATAACGAATGTGGCTCTGCCCATTACGCCAATGTAATGAATATTCGCGGCTCTGTCCATGACGTCCATGTGCCTTGAACATGAAAGCGACCGATTACGACGTCACGGTGTTTTGGACGTACGTGGCTCTGGCCAAGACGTCGCTGGCGTCGATCGAGCCCGGCGACGGCACCGGCTCGCTGTTGGGCGTGGAGTGAGTGTTGCCGGAGGCGGCGCCGGCGGCGGAGTGTGGGTGGGTCACCTCGGTGGGCGTGTGGACGCGCGCCGCCGCCATCGAGTGGCTGTCCTGTGTCGACTGCTCGCCCTGCTGCCGACTCCGACCCTGGAGCACGTGACGGAGGTAACCCGGTGACCCACCCCGTCAACTGCTTACTCTGCTACCGACCCTTACCGTCGAACCGACCCAGATCATCAACGGTCAGGTTGACAGTCTGTTGACTCGACTAATAACAGGTCATCAGCAGTCTACAGATCACCAGCAGCCGCGTAAGTAGGTCATCAGTGGTCATGCGAACAGGTCACGGACGGTAACATCAACATACTTAACTGCAACCAGACTAGCAGGTAATGAAAAGACAAGTTACCAGGCCATCAACGGTTGATAATTATAGAACTGACGAGGAGAAATATAGCCACTTGACGTTTCAACGGTAACTCATGAACGCTTAGATGAATTTCGATCAAACTCGCATCCGAGTGTGATTTTACAGATGCATAAAGGAAGCTAATGAGTGTGTAGATGTTCGTTCAAACGAAAACACACAACAACTTCGATGACCTCGGGTTGGATAACGATTTTAGGTCAGGGTCAGCATTGGAAGTGGCCCTTTTTGGAACTTTTGCCATCCAAAGAATTACACTCCAGAAAAAAATACACTCCTTGCATTGCTGGATGAAGGCATGCTTAACTAGCAAGACAACTAGATGTCATTGTACAATAGTGAAAACTTGGATGGAGAGGAAGATTCAGTCATACTGGGTCCCCTACCACATAAACTTTCCAGTATAATTGAGAATAATACACATTTGGTATTTCAGGTCATCTGCAGGCACATTCCAAGAGGAGGCAGGAATGGAGCCAAAAATGAGATGCCAGCCAGATTGGAAGAATATCAGCTTGCTAGCATGCACAAGTACAACAGATGTCAACAGATGGCAAAATATGGATCACTGCAGTCTGAATATGATCTTAATGCCACTGAACATTCCATATTTCATAACATTCCATCTTCCATATCATTCCGTAACATTCCATTTGTGCATGTGTGATTTCTGTTGAAGTGCAGGTGAATTAATAAACCACAAATGCATTCATGTGTATGTTCTACATTTGTGGAAAAACATCAGAGTCAGATGTGCCCAGAAGAATGTATGGACGAACACCAAGAGCTACAGTGGCATGCACACAACTGGTAAGCCACAAAGTGTAGCACTTGGCCCAGATCCCCAAAATACTGGTGGATATGAGCTATGTTTTTCCACAGCATAGGAATTTTCATGGCATTAATACTATTCCACACATGTTTTCCACACATTTTGCCTCCATGAAGCATACAAAGGTGTTAGGTTTGGCTAAGTTATGCTAGTTTTTTTTGTAAGTTATCCATTTATCAAATTCCTTTGGGGATCATTCAGGATTATTTTTAAAAAAAGTTTTCGAATAAAAAAAAACACTCAGGCTCGCATAGGCTGTTTGGTTAGAATAAGCCATTTAGTTTTAATTTTTTAAAGGAAAAAAATTGCTTAGAAAATTTCCATTAAAGAAGGCTTTCTTCCATCCAGTTCGGCTGCACCAATTTTCTTCATTTTTAACATTACATTTCATGGTATATTTCCCAACCAAACCCAGCCACTTTTTGGGGGTCATTTTGCTACCCAATTGCACTTGCCAAAAAAATATGTGGTCACATCATGTAAGTACCTACATTATGAACACACTCATAATCATTGCATCAAAAATAAATCTCAAGAAATCAAATCACCTTAAACTGCAAATTTGTCCATTCAGAAAGTCAGAGACCAGAAATGTTAAAAGTATAATGGTGGTCAATGGAGAATGGGGACAAGATGCACCTAACAATTCCCTGAACATTTCATGAATGCACAAATAATGCTTGAATGATTGCATATCTATAATATCTGCAAAGTCAATGTGCACTGAAGAGGCCCAGCCCCAATTTTGAAAGAAAAAATTCATGCTTCAAAAGGTGGTAAGTGAAAAAGGATTTTCCAGACAAAAGCAAGGCAATCAGTTTTGCTCATTACTATACTACGCTTGTCGGCAAAACATCGCAGCAATTAATAGTATCATCTCCTGCTCCTTGCATTATCTGAAGATGTCCTGTCACACAACACAAGCTTACAGCTTTGGTTTATCCAAATCAATAACTCGAATAACCGTTAAGCTATTTGATATAGGTAAGTAGGTAGGTACCTACATAGTCAGGTAATACCAACTCTAATACCTCGAGCCAAACACGCAGTCAATTCCATCCGGAGAGCAGCGAATAGCTTTAAAGAAAATCCTTCCTTCAATGAAAAAAATAACTATGCTCCGCTAACAAAATATAGGAATTCACCTTTACCAGCCCGACCGCGTACGAAGGTCCGTTCTTGGATTCAATGCATTCGCCGCTCTCCATTTCCCACTCCGGCCGGAGCTATTTAAACCATTGCCACGAAAAGCCATGGGTAATGCATTTCTTTTTGCTTCCTTGGATAATGATATGTTCTGCATCAAATGGTATGGATAAAACCGTTCATATTTATATTATTAAGCAGTCAGGAGCGATATACATAAAAGATATCGGAAGGATTTTCCCCATGAAAATTGCCTGAATGGTACCAAAACATTCATAAAACCTGCTAACACTGCTCCAAAATGAAGATCCATAGAACCAGAAATTTCACCTTCTTTCGATTTCATGACTTATATTGTTTCCGAATTTCATCAACAAGCGGGAATAGTTGTATTCATGCCACTCCGACCGCGAGGTTTCCCCACACCGGACAAATTCATGTTTACGTTTGTTGACCTAATCCTCTACAATCTTATAAGCCTCATTCTGATCCAATGATTAATTTCTTTCCATAATCCTGATTATTATTAATTGAGAAAAAAGTTCCCTGTAATTCTCTTGGCAGTTTCCTCCAACTTATTTGCATTTTTTTCGTATTTCATAGCAATCATGGTGCGAAATGAGACGCTAATTTCCGCCCGTCCGTGACGATAGTCGGTTTTGCAGCGGCAATTTGCCCGCCCGTCATCCACGTAACGTGGATGACTTCAGACGACGAACAAATGACTTGAAGGCGTTTTATTCTTGAAGAAGAATCTCGGGTTATTTTACGACGTATTCAACCGCAAGGCTGCATAGCGTCCCCAACCTATCACAGCGATTGGTCGTGGATGAATTCTGCAAATGCCGCCGGCCGCGAGATTCCAGTCCCACGCTCCACCATCTAACCTACCCCGGGTTTTTATTCTTCATGCCAGGAAACATCACTGCATATTTTCAAAATGTACACACTTCGTTATTTATAAAATGTTTATACTCCATTACTTGGTGCTTCAATATATACCCCATAATTTGGCAAACTGGGAAATTATACACCCCATAACATAGTGCTTCTCAAGATCATACACTCCATACTTTGGCAAGCCCACAAATTATACACTCCGAATCCAAGACCGAGAAGTGAATATCCAACACTGGTTAGGGTCAAATCTTAACTTCGTATTTCTGTCCAGAATTTCAAGCCTAACTAAACTTTTCTGGTGTAATGTTGACGCTGGATTGAAATGTAGCGTAATTTCTTCATTAATACCAATATTTTAGCAAAACAGATCCCCTAAGCTTGATTCTGCCTGACTAATTAAAACTATTCCACTTCACTGCTGCTCGCCTGACATTTGGTGTTTTGTCTGCAAGTGCCTTCTACAGCGATATATCGTCGTTTTGTTCACTTTTCATCTTTCCTCGCTGTATCATTCTTAGTCTATGTCGGCTAGCATGCCCAATGCACGCTAACTTCACTTCAAATGTCAATTTCAATATTACCGCGTTCGCAAGAAGCTAAGCCATCTATCTACACCGAGTTTGATCTATCAGTTATATTTGGTTTGAGGTTAGGAATTGAAAAGCTATAAAACAAGCCGGTCGACTGGCGAGGGCCACACCTAGACCTCTGTGAAGGGGGGGGGGTGCTTCAACTGCAGAGTTCATGCATCTTGACCTTTTTGACCTGACCCTGAAGTTAAACGGTAAAAGATAGACATACAGGTGTTATCTACGACGTGGGAAAATGTGCCCTTCCCACAGCCGAAGTAGGAGTGTCCACGCTGACGACAGTTTGCCGACCGCAGTTTGTCAGCAGTAAGTCAACATATCTTTAGCGACCAGGCTGGTGGAGTCAACAGGTCATCAATATTCAGATCATGAGGTATAAACGGTCTGATTTTCAGTTTATGAGAGGTAAGGTCAACATGTCGTTAGCGGTCAGTCAGGTCACCAGCGTTCAGGTCAATAGATTTACAATGAGGTACAATGAGGGTCAGGTCAATAAATTTACAGTGGTCAAATCGACAGGTCACCAATGGTCACAACAGGGCATCAACCACAAGGTTAGCTTATCATCAGAGGTCAGATGAATGGATCATCAGCAGTAGGGTCAACAGGTCATCATCAGTAGGGTCAACAGGTCATCAGCAGTCGGATCACCAGGTGGCCCATCACCAGCTGCGTCACGACAGCGCTCCGACAGGGAGGATCACATAAGCCCATTGCCAGCGAATGCAACTAATTGGCAAGTTGGTCAGTATTGAGTACTACAGCTCGTTTGTGGATTCCACGCTGGCTGTGTCACGCTCTTATCGCAATCACTCGTGTGCGAATTAGCCTGACGATAGTCGGCGGCTCCACTGACCCGGGCCGGGGGCTGGAACTGGACGCGCTGTACACTGCTGCGATGCGCAGTGAAGGCGCGGCTCGGCCTGGCCGGCGACCTCAAGTCGTACACGCAGACGCGCCCCTGCGACGTGCCCACCACCACCTGGACGCCGTCCCCGTGGAAGTCGACGGACGTGAGCGGAGCGTCGCACTGGATCGTCTGAATAACGCTGCAGGGGGGACGTCACGTCACGTCCAGACGGGTGGGCGTACGGCAGCCGACATCCTGTCATTACACATCAGGGCTGATACTGCTTAACACACGATGTGAAATCCATGCATGCATATTTGTATATATTGTTGGTCGTCAGCTCAGCAAAGCGATAGGTATAACCATGGGATGCACAACCTGCACATCTCATAAGGTGAGATGTCACGAGTGGATATGATGAAAAGATGATGTTGAACAACGCGAGACTATACGTGAGTGCAAGTTGATGAACGATGGCGCACAAGTGCACCATCAGTGACAGTGCAAACCTGCGGTGTATACAATAGTGACAGGCAACAATTCCCAGATGCATGTGCATGGTGCTCGTTGATGGCATCCTCAGGAATGCATACTTGATCTTGCCATATGGTGCCAGAAGGCACACATACTGCATCGACGCTGGTGCCGTTTAAAGTAGGGTCGCGATAGAAGCGAGGCCGTATCGAGTGTCGCTGCCAACATTGTGGGCATCATCTCATCGCAAGCGTTGAACTACTGCTGAATATGCCCTATTAGATGCACACGTGGCCTACCCCCCCACATGCAGACCGGGCCGCCGTCCGCCGCACCTCCTGCTCTTGGGGTCGTAGCAGACGAGTCGTTTGTCGAGGCCGACGCTGGCCAGCAGGATGTCGTTGACGGGCGAGAAGGCGAGCGCTGCCGCCGGCGCCACGTGGCCCGACACGAACGTGTGCAGCAGCCGCCGCTGGTTCACGTCCCACAGTGACACGTGGCCCGTGTCGAAGGCGGCGCCCAGCACGGCCGCACGTGTCGCGCTGTAGCGCAGGTCACGGGTGCACTGCGGCTGCGGGCGGACCACGGCCGGTCAACGGTCATCATTACGGCGGACCACGGCAGGTCAGCGGTCATCACTACGGCGGACCACGGCCGGTCAGCGGTCATCACTACGGCGGACCACGGCAGGTCAGCGGACATCACTACGGCGGACCACGGCAGGTCAGCGGTCATCACTACGGCGGACCACGGCCGGTCAGCGGTCATCACTACGGCGGACCACGGCAGGTCAGCGGACATCACTACGGCGGACCACGGCCGGTCAACGGTCATCATTACGGCGGACCACGGCAGGTCAGCGGACATCACTACGGCGGACCACGGCAGGTCAGCGGTCATCACTGCGGTGGACCACTGCAGGTCAGTGGTCATCACTACGGCGGACCACGGCCGGTGAGCGGTCACCACTGCGGCTGCGGGCAGACATTTAAACCAAAAATTATATTTGTTATTAAACCGTGATATTTAAACCAGAAAACAAATGAGCATGTAATCCATGAATATGCTGAACTCACTGAATGAATTAATAATCACAGTAAAATGCAACAGTAGTGGTGCCACTAGCCAGGGCCTTGTCAAGGAGTATTAAAGTGACAGGGAGCAGCCAACCAATAATATGTACTTTTCACTGCATTCCAAGCACTCCGAAATCAAACTAGTCGAGGTGTGCTAAATTCACCATCACTCGGGGAAGGACTGCAGAAGGTTCACAACACTGTTTTGATGCAGCAGTAACATCAGCTATACTATAGCAGCTGTACTCTATCATAGCTACTGCAGCAGCTATGCTATAGCTAGATACCCCGCCATCGGTACGAGGCAAACTGGAGCATCAGCGTGAAATACTAATATCAGTAGCAAAGTATCATGTCACCAATCACTGCTCCGGCTTCACCAATACAGCTTCCCATTTACGGCACGAATCACCGCGTTTGCGGTTCTCGACCCGACCTCACCGACTCGAAATTGATGTGGCCTGGTCAAGTCTGCTCTTACAAGACTGGATCGGACCGACCGGGTTGGACCACCGCCCGACTGCAGCCGCTGCCAGGTCGTCGTGGCAACACCGGAGTGCTGTGTTCCGCTGCTGCTCCGGCAGACACCGCCGCCCGCGGGACGGACACCGTGCACACTCCGCCAACCCCGAGACAGACGTCGCGTCCTGGCGCTCGAGGCCGGCCCGCACGACAGATGCACCCGTCACGCGGGACATCTCCGTGACGGTGATGTGGGAGACACTGACCTCTGAGCGGGAGGTGGGCAGCTCCGTCACCACACCGCTCGTCACGTTGTGCATCAGCACCTGGCCGGCACGCGACGCCGACGCCACGTGACGGTCTGAGGCGCTGAAGCACACGCGCGTCACGGGCGCCTTGTGGCCCTGGGGCACGGGCCGGTCACGTCAGCGTCGGTGTGGGATTCTGATGGACGAGGCAGCTCCGACCGTCATACAATGACAGGGTGCGGAGTGACGACCGATACAGCGTGACATCTCGGTCATCATGAACTCGGGGAACTGGGCCCGTTCGAGTTATTTAGGTTTCCACATTCCAGAGACAGACAAGTCAGATTAACCGAGCCAACGAAATATTAATAATGAAGCACATCAGGTTCGAGGAGTTTTAAACAACATAGGAAATCGATATAGTTCACAGATGATACGTTTACATTATGTTCAAACCAGAGCGCAGCCTTGATTAATGGTAGACATGGTAGAAATAGCAACACCAATCACTGATACAGCATACAGATGTAGTGTTCACGGATGCAGTGCATAGCTACAGTGCATCACAAAGAGCCAACATGCCTACTGACAAATCTTGTCCGCAACCAGGGCCAAATAAGTGGTCAGCGATGAACTTGAATGGTGCCCAATGATGAATGTAACTCACTACACAATGTCAACTGGCTACAAAATGGTAGCCTGACAGTGCTGTAAATCACCGCTCAATGCCAAGCCAGCAACACTGCTCTTGATACAGCCGATGCCATTTACTGTCCCTCACCACACCAGCACAGCCGTCACAAACAATGTCTGCATCGTCCTAACAGCCACTGCACCCAGCCACAACCAGCACATGACAGCCAACTGACCTGATACTGTTTGGCCAGCTTGCCATTCTTGGTGTCCCAGAGGTGGACGCTGCCCGAGTGCGAGCCCACGCAGATGTAGCGGCTGTTGGACGCACAGAAGCGGCAGCAGGTGGGCTTCGACTGCCGGCCAGCGTCACCTCGTCACCCCGTCAGTCGTGACACGCAGCAGCCTCTCTCCACTCCCTTCACAATCACGAACGGCTCGCACACTCGAGAACCAGCCAACGCGTTCGGGCTCCATGCACTTGAACAAGAGTACTCCTTATGGTCAGGCACCAGCCACTGTGCTTAGAGCTCGATTACCTCGCCCAGTAACAGCTGGACGCCCTCACTGGTCTCACCATGCTTGAGGACTCTGGGACATCACGTCGGACTTTTCAGCACTCTGGCATCCCGTCGCTACACTAAGAAACCATTCATTAAGAGGGATAGTCATAGGCCATAACCTCGCACTAGCATGAAATTATACTTTTTGAGCAGAACTAAAAGCAGAAGTGCTAAATAAACTTCTTGACCTCATGCTAACAGAAATATGAATTTTGGCATTGGCTTCCATGGAATTTCACAGCATTCAAGTGACAAAAAAGGTAATTTCAGCATTCTTGACTCAACTTGACTTGACTTTCTTATTCTTATCCTTCACTGTACCAAAAACTTTCTTTTCACCATCTGCCATGTTATGCCTGCTTAATCTCTTCTTTTACATCACCACTTGTATTTATATCTATGACTGAATACTCTGCTAGATAAAAAAGCTGATTTTAGGACACTGCAGCTCTGTGCGAGTGCACGACATTACATACATGGTCGCTGTATCTCACCAGCTCTGCAGCAGAGGTCAGCTGGCGTGTGCCCTGGGGCGTGATGCCAGTGACCACCAGAAGTGACTGACGTGACGTCACACTGGCCACCATACCACCGTCACGGCTCCACGACACGTCGGTCACCACGTCATCTGTGGAAACATACCACATCACCACGTCATCTGTTGGGCATACCATATCACCACAGCATCTGTTGGGTGTAACATACTACCACATCATCTGTGGGAACATATCACCACGTCATCTGTGGAAATATACCACCACATCACCATGCCATCTGTTGGGACATACCACATCACATCATCTGTGAGGACATAATACATCATTTGTGGGACATATCACCATGTCACCACATCACCTGTGGGGACACCTTACCATGTCCTCTGTGCAAGATATATCACCACATCTCATATGATGGCATGCCATGCAATCTCTGGGAGACATGTCATCATATTATCTGTGTGAGACATCCGTAACAATATGCATGCTAATCAGCACCAAGAAATACACATTTGTCTGTATGAAGTATTGACATTTCATGCATGCATAACAAATTGCAGAAATGTATCATTTATCACATTTACTATCTGTGCGAAAGCAGTCTGCAAAGGCTTTTTTGTTTGCAATTACATGGAAAATTATTGTTGATATTTGAAAGCACAAGGTTCATAGATGTGAAGAAGGAAATATGTGTTTGTTGACCTACCAGAAGTATTGCTTGGCTCAAACTGGTGGAGAAGTGTGTAGCCACTGGAGTCCCAGATCTTCACATTGTCACCACAAGTAATCAGGTGTAACGTGGCCATTGCTGGCTGTCCTGTAAGTACACCAAGTGGTCACCTACAAACATGGCAGAACATCTGAATTCTCATTTCAAATGTGCACAATTATGCACAAATATCTGCCAGACAATATACAGTGTTGCAAATGTATGTCAAACTGCCATTTTTCACTAGCTTTTCATGCTGGCTTTCTTGCAGTTGGCTGAAGAACTGACTAGCCACAATGTTTGGAAGCTGAATGGTCAATACACTACAGCTTCAGTTAGAGTTGAAGATCCATCATGGGTATTCCATCCAACATGCTACACAACACTTATACTGCATTGCAAAGTGAGCATTCCATGTCAAATCACACCAATATGCTGCAATGAGCTTGATATATATATATATATATATATATATATATATATATATATATATATATATATATATATATATATATATATATATATATATATATATATATATATATATATATATATATATATACTATGACAGAAATCCTTAAATTATGCCAGTGCACTCCCTGAGGTACAACCCAAGCTCAGTGAACCTAAATTTGCTTGATTAGGCATCAAGATAGCAAAGTTGGCAACTTTCAACAAGACAAATATAGCACAAAAAGGTACAAATATGGTACACTGAGACAAATGTGGTACAAAGGTGGTACAAAAGTGGTACATATTTTGTCTCTTTTCTTCAATTGTGATTTTCTTCCTGTAACTTTTGTAGTTGTGTGGCAAGTGCCAGTGGGTTATCATCCCACCAAGACCAGGCATCATCATCTCACCAATCACTACACCAACTGCACCACCCTCCTCACACTGACACACCCACCCCACATTGGCAGGATCTAGTGGTGGTGGATTGGAGTTTAGGGGCATGTCAACATCAAGGGTTATTTTGTGCCCATAATTGAATTTTAATCAACCTATGGTGCCATTATCATATGTTGCTACCCATCTTCAGAGGTGGAGGTATATCACATAAAGGTGAGCTTGTTGAATGAATGTAAATATATTTCCAGATGCCACGACCTCAGAGTCGTTCCCTATAAGCATACATAGAGAGTCAGTATTCAACCACCATAAAATCTGGCATTGTAGAGGATCTAGCAGTGTACAGCCAACTAAAACATGGCACATGGTAAGCGGTAAGAGCAGTGTGTACATAGAGGTTGGTCATCACAGGTCAACATATAACTGTGTTGCAAAGGTATGGGCTATTCTCAATTGGAAGAGTACTACTTCTTCCTGGCATTTGGTTTGGTGAGAGGACAGCCACATTCCTAGTGTTGGTTTTAAAAACCTGAGCTTACTACAATTGGAATTTCAGGTTTGTTGCCATTTTGACCATATACTTGACAATATAGTGGGGTACAGATCCCTTGGGGGAGCCATAGACAGACCACACAGCCATTACCAATGGTGTGCTTGACAGTAATGTTGGCAGCTTCATTTCCTGTGAGTCCAACATGGCTGGGGATCCAGCAGAATACAACATTTCTGCCCACATCATGTAGGGATTTTACAACTTTGATAATCTTTCGAACATGTTGGTTATCCTGGTTAAATTTGTTCAGTGCCAGAAGACTGCTCAAAGAGTCTGTGAAAACCACATACTTTGTGGACTTGTCTTTTGGTATAAAATAGAGGGCTTGAAAAATGGCATACAGTTCAGCAGTAAAAATTGATGTTTGTGTCAGTAACGAAAAAGACTGAGCACCTTGTCAACTGACCTAAGCACACCCAACACCAGAGACCAACTTTGATCCATCTGTGTAGATGAGAGAAAAATCATGATATTCATTCATTTTTCCCAATGCCAACATGTGGAGTTCCACCATGTTTATATGTCCTTTCTGAGCCAGGATCTAGTCAAAGTACTATAACTTTTGGTATGGTCCTTTGGTATTGCTGTTTACTTCATTACCATGACATTCATTATTACAGACTACTGTTGACTACTAGTATACAAATATTAAGAAGCCACTGAATTCCCCTCCTCCCAAGCCATTCATTGGATTTTCCAGTGACACTCCATTTTAAATGTGCATGTTAAGTTAATAATTATCCCCACAGCAAGATAAAGCAAATTTTCAACTTGCCTTACATTCAGAAGGTGGAGAAAAAATGGAATGCCACATATATATATATATATATACATATTTTCTGCAAAGCTATATCAACTTGGTCAAAGTGCAAGAATGTCAATATTTTGCCAGTACACGTGTCATCATTAGACATGTCTGCAATAAGCTGCAAATGTTTTCTGATTATCATAACCCATACAAATTGACTTAGCAGATACCAATCAATTTTCAGTTGCAACAATATAATTATAGACCATTAAAATATGCTATTTATTTTTATGGTTGATTTTATAGTGCAGCAGCCATTGACTTCACACTTTAGGGAGACAAAAGATGTCTGTATCAGAATGTCCAAGCCAATATCAATACCTATGTAGCAGTGTGTGGATGGCATCCATAATTTATTACACAAAACCATTTTTAAACAAGCCATTCCACAACATTGTGATGAAATTGGTACACATGCATTGCCTGCTTATAGGTACCCAAGTAAGTATATTGATTTCCTTATAAACCATGGGTGCACAGACTTCCCCTGGTGATGTGCACATAAATCACAATGTATACATAAGGCAAGCGATCTGAGATAATGCATGTTGGACAACCTAACTAACTTAACTTTTGATGCACTAGAAAATATAGATTGGAAGTAGCTGATGCCAGCAGATGACGAATCTGCAAGCTAACACCACTACAAGTCTATGTTTGCTTCAGAATCTCCTTTCGCTTAGCAAACATAAATACAATACTGCAATGATTTACCAAGTGAGCTTCCTACCACTACGGATGCTGAAGTCATTCACGGTTTGAACCTGGACAGGTCCGGTCCCTGCCAATATTATTGGTAGCCGGTGACGTCACCCAGGGGCACGTTTTAGCTCAGCCGGCTATCACGACAGCGAAAAATGGTACATTTCTGAGTGCATTCTTGACTAGCGAGTATTGATCATGGGCAAGGATTCGGAGCTGGAGCCGGAGCCGGAGCCGGAGCCGCCGTGGCATTTTACTCGGAGCCGGAGCCGGAGCCGGGATACTTCCCCGCAGCCGGAGTCGGAGCCGGAGCTGTCCAAAATTTTCCCGGCTCCGCATCCCTGGTCATGGGTATAAATTTCACGCGGTGTAAAAACTGTTTCATGTTGTTTCCATATGTTTTGTCAACTTTTACAGGAACGTATTAGCTTTGGTGTAAAATGGTGATATTTAAACCCATTCCATATCCCTGGGCATTATTCGACTTGAACGCGCTTAGCCCACCGGTGCCCCTATTACAGTCGGCAGTGTTCATTTAATGATTTGAAGGTGCGTACCTAGTTCGAGGCCAGAGAACGACACGCTTTGTGCGTGTCGCAGGGAATCTTTCTAATCAGCAATACTGGCTTACTATTTCGCTTCCATGGGACCGACCTTCGCATGAAGGGAAGTACGCAGATGTTCTGCAAGGCCACCTCAACTTGTGTCATGGTTGGCCACTTTTCTATCTAGGCAGTTGAATGACTTGACCAGCGCTGGAATTAGGGCGATACCAGTCATAAGCTTGGCTCCAAGTCTCTCCAGACTATTCTCAGCGAGCACACGTTGCCAGGACTCCGATAAGCCTTGTTTTGAACAAGGCAGACTTTGGTTAAAATACTTCGGTGATAGTCTTGCACTTTTTTAGCTCCAGTCGAAAAAATACAGATTATTATAACAAAAGACATCATTGGGGGCTCGGATCTCGGATAAACTACCTCCTTCAAAGGTCCAGCCGTAATGTCCACACCTTATGGTCGGACCTTCCATTGGAAATGGCATCGAATTAATATTCGGTAACGGATTTGTTTGTTGTTTGTTTATTGGTTGGTTCACGACACACTTTATGCACATTCACGGCTAATGGCGCCGCCCACACTGTTTCGCCGGTGGGCCGCGGGATTGGGAAATGTCCTGAGTGGCGCTAAAGTCGAACCTGGGACCTTTGGAACCCATAGCCCGACACCTGAACCACTCGGCCATCCCCGCCCCTTCGGTAACGGATATGAAGCGTTTGTGAAGGCCCGTGGACACTTGTAAGGGTCCGCACGCATTTGCAAGGACCCGCAGATGTTAGCAAGGGTTCACATACGTTAGCAAAAGCCAGTAATTGATCGTGAATGTCTGTAGGCGTTTATAACGGGTCATATTCGTTGGTAAAAATCTCCTAGACGTTCGTAAGGGCTCGTAGGTGTTCGTTAGGACACGCTGACGTTTATATTCGTCGGTAAGCTTTCGTAGGGGCTGACTTTCTTAGGGATCCGACAGCAGCCACATCAGCCATGCAAAACACTGTTGCGCCTTTGCCGGGTCCGACGGGTGCCACCGTTCCATGGAGGGGGTTGGCACTCTGAAAGCTCAAAATGTAGCTGCATCGTGCCGCATGCCCCACCTCTCTATATTACTCTAGCGTAGGCGAAGCATTGCATCGCCGAAGCAATGCCCAACGGAAGGCCAGTATCTGCATACCACACATGGGGAATCTTTTACTAGGAAATAAGCGAATTGAACATGAATATTGCGCACTTGCTGCCTTTACTCACGATGATTTCCAAAAACATTTCTAAGCATGTGAACCAAGACCTTCTGTTCGCAAGCGGCGCCGGCGTCCGTGCCTCTAAACGTGTACCACACTTAGTCAGTCGCCAAGGCAGTCACTCTGTGTGTTTTCCGCCACAATCTGCGCAAACGCGGTATGCCGTGGACCAAACCGAGATGTCGACACACGGGCAGTGGAAAATGCATGGCGTCGCTGATAGATCAGTCAGAGGCGCAGCCAAGCAGATCCCGGAGCCCCCTTCCCCTCTTAACAAAAATACAAACTGTATCAGCAAGACTTTTTGGGATTCGCATGACACAAATAGAGAAAAAGCGCATCCTTCGTGAGCTAAAACTGTCCCGTGGTTTTACTGTATTTTTTTTTGGCGTCTGGCTCATGACAAAACCCTGGCTACGTCCCTGTGGACAGCTATTACCGTGCAGATAGACAGAGCTGTGGGCACCTGATTATCACCGTGTGCTGGCGGGAATAAGTGTCGCAGCACCAGCTGACTGGGCCCCGTGGTCACCTGGTGAGACCCGAGTGCCGGCGGGCAGTGAGTGTCTCGGCAGGTCTGACGGGGCCCCGTGGTCACCTGGTGAGACCCGAGTGCCGGCGGGCAGTGAGTGTCTCGGCAGGTCTGACGAAGCTCCGCGGTGTGACCACCTGGTGAGACCCGAGTGCCGGCGGGCAGTGAGTGTCTCGGCAGGTCTGACGAGGCCCCGCGGTGTGACCACCTGGTGAGACCCGAGTGCCGGCGGGCAGTGAGTGTCTCGGCAGGTCTGACGAGGCCCCGCGGTGTGACCACCTGGTGAGACCCGAGTGCCGGCGGGCAGTGAGTGTCTCGGCAGGTCTGACGAGGCCCCGCGGTGTGACCACCTGGTGAGACCCGAGTGCCGGCGGCCAGGGGGGGGGTGTGTGACCACCTGGTGAGACCCGAGTGCCGGCGGGCAATGAGTGTCTCGGCAGGTCTGACGAGGCCCCGCGGTGTGACCACCTGGTGAGACCCGAGTGCCGGCGGCCAGTGAGTGTCTCGGCAGGTCTGACGAGGCCACGCGGTGTGACCACCTGGTGAGACCCGAGTGCCGGCGGCCAGTGAGTGTCTCGGCAGGTCTGACGAGGCCCCGCGGTGTGACCACCTGGTGAGACCCGAGTGCCGGCGGCCAGTGAGTGTCTCGGCAGGTCTGACGAGGCCCCGCGGTGTGACCACCTGGTGAGACCCGAGTGCCGGCGGGCAGTGAGTGTCTCGGCAGGTCTGACGAGGCCCCGCGGTGTGACCACCTGGTGAGACCCGAGTGCCGGCGGGCAGTGAGTGTCTCGGCAGGTCTGACGAGGCCCCGCGGTGTGACCACCTGGTGACGGAGTCGTGCCACGGAGCTACCTGGCCAGAGCCGTCAGCCGTCTCAGCCGAAGCAATGCAGCGATGACGGCGCAACACCCGGTAACATGGTGTTCGGCGCCGGGTTAGCATGCTGGACATCGAAGTGGTATCCAGTGTCGATTCCATGGCAACGCTACTTATCTGACGAAAGGCACACCGACACCATAGTCGTTTGCTACGACTGGGCAGGGCACAAGGGCGCAGCGAAGAACGGGCTATTTACGGATACCGCAGTGCTAGGCCTGGCTCTAAATATTGTGCGCGCTGACGTCCGTTTCAAATGGTATTCAAGCTGTAGTATTACAGCTTCCACCCTGTCATGCCTGTCTTGCCCCTCAACACCACCAGTAAAAATGGACGATTTATTGACAAAATATGTGGGTCACACAGACTATCGACGTACTGCCAGTCGCAAACAAGCCGATGCCTGCGCACAACATACTATGGTGGCAGTTCAAAGTCGACACATTCGCCACAGAACAAACACTGATAAATGTCGCCGACTGCAACGCAAAGCTAATACGTCCCCCTTCGGGCAGGTTCGTCGCAAAAAAGGCGCTAAATTCTCAGCGGGCGCTGGACAGGATGTACGTACGTTGGCTCACATTTAATTTCACGGTGTTTAATAGCATAGGTATTGACACGATTGAAAACACCTGTCACAGGTGATTGCAGCACGCCATGATGATCACGCACCATAATTCATTGAAATGGTGAATCCTTCCTCATAAAAATAACCGATTCCGATCCAAGCGGGTAGTTACACAAGTGCACCATGCATGTCAAATAGCAGACACGAATAAATACTGTATGTTAGCTCCAGCCAGGGGCGGCGGCACTTCGCTTGACCAGAGGGGGGGGGGCGGCTGAACTCATTTTATACCCATCCTTTACCTTGCACCGCCATAGGTTTGATACTAAAATTCACAAATTTGAATGGGCACGCTGCCCCTGGCTCCGGCTATGTGCATGCAGTCACGCGGGTGCTATGCGTGGTCATATAATGTGCTGACGAGACCAGGGAAGACCAGCGACACGCTCGTCCCAGCAGCAGGGGACCATCGAACGTCGCCGTCCACCCGGGGAGGCCGCGGCGCGGCGGCGGCACGTCAGCGGTGTCGAGATCATCGCCGGACGCGACGGCTGTCGGCCACTTTGTGACTCATGCTACGCGCAAGCCTGCAGATCCATTCCGGAGACCTCTCTCTCTGGAGAGGACGCGAATGGTAAACAACACCTTGGCACCGAAGCCGGCTGATGACGTGCAACTGCCACCAGTTGCATTGCAACGCAGCTGCCGTCTCTGACTTCAGACGGCTGCGGGTCGGCTCAGCCAGCGCTGTTTGCACTGGGGACGCGTTCCACACGACAGACGAGTGTAAACACTGAATATATGGATCTACGGATGTACCCGGGTGCATTTGTGAACCGAAACATTGCTACATGACGGCAGCGTGCTATTCATCGGCATTGACACGCTGTGGCCGTGTTAAAATATGGCAGCGTATTAATGTTCTGCCGAAATGTGTCTACTTTGGCACCGAAATGTGACCCGTGACGCACTGTGACGTGTCACAATGCGCTGGCACGCTTCAACGAAACCGCAGCCACTCGACGCGAGTTGATAACGTTGCCGTTGTCTAACCTGGAGCGCCTCTGGCTTTACAGACGCGTCTTCATGGTATGGTACCCAGGATACTCCGTGCTTCCACGCATGTATCGTGTAGAAGCGTGTCCGGTGGGGAATGGAAGCGGGCTGAGAAAACTCAGCTTCGTGTGTGAGACAGCGCTGGAAGCGTATGAGGACGAGTACAGCGGAGGACAACTATGAACTTAAATCACACTAACCGACTCAAACCTTGGTGCAGTGCGCTCGGTATCAACATCGACATATTGTGACATGCAGTTGGATGCGTTCAATGAGGGCGATATCGGGATAGTGATGAGAAGTAGGCGACTGTGACTAAAGTTGCCACGCAAACGACAATTGTACAACAAAACAAAAATCGTCATGACAGGCAGACAGTCATCAACGTCATTTCAAAGGTTAAATGGCATGGCATGTGTCGTACGCTACATAACAATGACGTCACCAGAATAGCTCGCAGAAACATTTATCGCAAATAAGAGAATGTAGTCATTACTCCAGTCAAGCAGAAGACTCAGAAAGGTGAGCTTGCTGATGCCTGTTTGCTGGCAAATCTCAATGTGTGGCTATTGACTCGCTCACACAAACTGCCCTTACGTGCCGATTAATCAGCTCGCGTTGGGCAGGGAAGCGGCGAGTTCAGCCTGGGGCAGGGGAATGACGACCAGCCCACTGAGGCAGGGAGGCTTGCTGGTGACATCTCTGGGATCACCGGTCCAGGGTGACATCAGCACTAATGAGCCATCTGACACGAGGGAAGCAACGTACACGGACGCTGAGCCATCTGACACGAGGGAAGCAACGTACACGGACGCTGAGCCATCTGACACGAGGGAAGCAACGTACACGGACGCTGAGCCATCTGACACGAGGGAAGCAACGTACACGGACGCTGAGCCATCTGACACGAGGGAAGCAACGTACACGGACGCTGACGCTGGAGCGCCGTCATCCAGAGATCAGACAGCCACGCCGCAGACGGTCGACCGCGCCCAGAGGCGCTCGGACACGCCCATTTCTTTGAGCGTCGACTAGTCTCCGCTGCTACACACAACAACGAAGCGACGAACAACCTAGTCAGCAGCGCGCGCCACTACTTTGAACGCCTTGTGCATCCAATGAAACCAAGTATCACATAAAGCTTGGCGTCCGCGTCCGCCACATCTCGCTAGTGACGTCACTCTTGCTCGCACGATGACGTCACACCTCGGTGCCGTCCTCGCCCTCATCTTGGAAGGCGATCACGTGAGTGCCGTTGAGGTGCGGCTTGGGCATCACGGCCGGAGTGACCTTCTTGGGCTTGGGCGCCACCAGGCGGAGTGGCCTTGCGCGGCCGCTGCGGCTGCGGGGGCTGCGCGGCCGGCGCCGTCTCGTCCCACTCCTCGGGCTCCTCGCGCAGCGGCTCGATCAGGTCGGCGCTGGCGTTGTGCGAGCGACCGGCCGAGCGCTGCTCGCCGTCCAGCGCCACGTAATAGGGCGGCAGCGTGTCTGGCCCGCACGAGGCGAGACTGAGCCGGGAGCTGCCGTCGGCCGTGGTGCGCGGTCCCAGCGTGTCGTAGACGGGCTCCGGCGCGCGGCCGTTGCCCCAGCTGGGCGTGCGCTGGCGACGCGGCAGCGTCACGTAGCCAGGCCGCGCGCCGCGCGCCGGCGAGACCAGCGGCAGCCGCGGCGGTCCGGCCGGCAGCAGCCGACTCTGGTCGGGCTGTGTGGAGCTGGACGAGCTGCCGGCCGGCGAGCTGCGGCCGGGCCGCCGCGGCAGGTGCAGCAGGTCCGGGTAGTCGCCGCGCCGCCGGCCGTCCCAGGTCATCGGCGAGTCGGGCAGGCTGTAGCGCCGGCTGCGCGGATCCTCCTCGGAGACGACGGCCGCCGGCCGACGCGGCAGTGTCAGCCCGGCCGGCGGCCGGCCGCGCTCCATCTCGATGTCGGTCTGCGGCACCTTCTCGTAGTCGCTGAGCCGCTGCGGCGTCTGCGCGGCGCCCAGCAGCGTGTCGCGACTCTGCTGCGCGTCGGCCGCCAGCTTGCTGGGCCGGCCGCGACAGCGGCGCCAGCAGCAGCAGCAGACGGACAGCAGCAGCAGCAGCAGCAGCGCCACGGCTCCGATCACCAGGCCGAGCAGCACGGAGCTCGACAGGCGTGAGGTGGGCGGCGGCAGCGACCCAGGCACCGCGGGCGGCACGCCGCCGCCGCCCGTCACCACCAGCGTCACGTTACGCTCCACCACGCCGGCCGGGTTGACGCCGACGCACAGGTACTGGCCGGCGTCCTGCGAGTTGACGTTGGTCACGGTGAGGCTGGTGCGGCGGTTAACGGTGCCGACCACGTGGATGGTGTACGTCTGGCCGGTGAAGGGGATGCGCGTGTTGTTGGCCACGATGCGGCCGCTCATCACCCAGTTGGTGTCGGCCGGTGGGTTGCCGGTGATCTGGCAGTGCAGCGACACGTTGCGGCCCACATCGACGGCCACGGTCGGCTCGGGGATGCTGATCTGCGGCCGGCAGGCGAACTCGGCGGAGCGCGTGTCGCTCCACGACTTGTGCACCAGCCGATCGGGCTCGGCGCACTGCGTGTCCGCCTGGTAGAGGCCGCGCTCGAGCAGCCAGTCGCGCAACAGCCGCAGGTGGCAGTCGCAGTGCCAAGGGTTTCCGTGCAGCGTCAGCCACTTGAGGTTGGCCAGCGACTGGAATGCGTCGGAGTCGAGCACCGCCAGCTGGTTGTCGTTCAGGTTGAGCTTCTCGAGGCCAGCCAGGTTGTCGAAGGCCTGCGGCGAGATGCTGGTCAGCTGGCACTCGGCCAGATCGAGCCGCTGCAGGTAGGGCAGCGGTGCGAACTGGAAGGCGTCCAGCTTCCGCAGCGGGTTGCCCGACAGCAGCAGCAGTCGCAGCTTCTCGTTCTCGTGGAACGTGTCGACGTGCAGTTCGGTGATGGCGTTGTGCGACAGGTCGAGCTGGATGAGCAGCCGCAAGCCGGCAAACGCGTCCTTGTCGACGTCCGTCAGGCTGGACCGGCGCAGGTACAGCTTCTGCAGGTGCTCCAGACCGACGCTGGTGAACGCGCGCTCCGGCAGCCGCTCGATGTCGGTGCCGGACAGGTTGAGCACCTGGATGTCGTCGCTGAGGCCGCGCGGCACCGCCGACAGGCCGATGTCCACGCACGACGCCTGCCGCTTGCCCGACACCCACATGCACTGGCAGGCGGCCGGACAGGAGGTGGTGAAGTCGCCGCCGCACGACGCCACCGTTGCCACGGCGAGCACCACCAGCGCCACCATGCGGCCGCGCCGCCAGCCCATTGTGGTCACGTGACGTAGTGTGACGTCACCAGCTCGTCGGGTCCGTCGCAGCTCTGAAAGCAGGGAGAGCCTGGTCAGTCGGTTCCGCCGCGCTGGGGCAGCGACAACAGAGATCAGCGTTTCTGCTGACATGATGTAATCAAGCTCCGCACCGGAGACATTCAGCTGATGCATTCATGACACCGGTACACAAGAGTTCACCATTTCATGCGACAAAACGCCTGGCGTTATACGGCAGGTGCTCGACGTTTTAAATGTCAGCCAAGTTCTCGGATACCATTGGCCTGCATGACGTCTCAAGCACACCGAAGCCTCAGAATAGAGTGGTCGTTAAAGGAACAAAATGCCCGATAAATTCTCGTCACAGCACTCCAGACGAAGCCCATGCCTGCAATTCTACAGGCTGCGGCGATGACAAATGTGAGCCTGCCCCAGCTACATGCGCCACCAGAAAACCCCATGAATTCCAGCTGTATCCAGCAGCGAGAGCTATTGAAATTCGGTGCGGCCCCAGCGGAGCGATTGAGACGATTAACTTGCTTCCGAGAAATATCGCATATGGAGTCGATATTGAGTGGCGAAACGACCACCCAATCATCAGACAACTGGCGCCAGAACGCCTAAACTTGTACTGGGCGTTGGCACGCTAGACTGAGTTTCCTGCGATCGGTGGTGAGAGCACCAGTGCTGGTCCCACTGGTCACTATTGCTGGCCGCGCCACTCACCATCGCCGGCCGTGCTGCTCACTACCAGGCGCGCACCCAGGAATTTTCCATGTGGGGGGGGGGGACCGAAAAGGGCACTTGGGCGGCTCCAAAAGGGCACTTGACCGGCTCCAAAAGGGCACTTTGCGACCCGGGGCACACTGGAAGGCTTGTTGACCGGGGGGAGGGGGGCGTGAATTTTCCATGCCGCATAGGACAGGAAAGGGCGCAGGGAGATGTCATTTTTAGGCCAAAAGGGCAGTTTTGGGCCCAAAGGGCACATAAGGCAGGTGATTTTTTGGCTAAATTTGGGACATTCCGGCCAAGAGGACACTTTTCGGTCAAAAGGGCACCTTTGTCCAAAAGGGCACTTTGGTCTCATGGGGGCGGGCCCCCTGGCCCCCCTCCCTCCGGTGCGCCACTGCTCATTACAATTGACCATGCTGCTCACCACTGTTGACCGTGCTTCCCGCCACCATTGGCAGTGCTCCTCACCACTGTTGACCGCGCTTCTCGCCACTGTTGACCGCGCTTCTCGCCACTATTGGCAGTGCTCCTCACCACTGTTGACCCGCTTCCATTTTCCTCCCCACGTTGCCTTTGACAGTGCTTCTCACCACTGTTGACTGTGCTTCTCAGCACTACTGACCGGCTTCTCACCGGCATTGGCCGTACTTGCTATAATCGCTGACCGTGCCGCTCACCATCGCTGATCGTGTTGCTCGCTACAACTGCCCGTGATGCTGATTACCATCGACTGTGCTGCTAGTACAGTACAACTGCTGAGCGTACTGCTCACCACTGCTGACCGTGCTGCTGTTGACAGTACTGATTATCACTAGGGTGCTACTAGGGTGGGGATGGCCGAGTGGTTAAGGTGTTGGGCTCTGGGTACTAAAGGTCCGGGGTGTAACACTCGCACCGCTCGGGACATTCCCCATCCTGCGACCTACCGGCGAAAGTTGTGAATCACCAAAAAAAAAACAAGGCTTATCACTACTGATGCTTCTGGTTACCATCACTGGTAGTTCTGTTTGCCACTACCGACCGTACTGTTTACTACTACTAGTCGTGCTGCTAACCACCACTGACGGTACTGCTTACCACCACTGATCGTGCTGCTCACCACTATTGCCAGTACTCCTTACCACCACTGATCGTGCTGCTTACCACTGCCGACCGCGCTGCTCACCGCTGCTCACTGTGCTGTATACCACAACTGACCGTGCTATATATCTCTGCTATATCCGTCCGGAGTAATGTGGCATGTGTCCACTTGAGTCATCGGAGAATGCATCCGTCCGGGGTACTGAGACATGTGTCCTTGGCATGCATCCACGAGAAAGATCGTGGAATATATCCGTCCGCGGGACTGACACATGTGTCCGCCCAGACTGCTGTGGAATCTGATCGGCCAAGGGCGTAGCTGAACTTGTACGTAAGTGCGGTCACACGGAAATGATAAACACTGGCACTTCTGATCAGACTGTCTGGTCTTTGCTCTCTGCTTAGCTGCGGATCCATGCGGAACAAGATTGATGCATGCGACATTGTTCCGAAGCGACCATGGAGCCGTTCCGGGCTAAAATGTTTGAAAGTTTCTTGTACGAGCATTCCAGAGCGCATCTTTGCATTTCCGTTAGAAAAACAACCGGGATGGATATGTAATCTTGCACAGATCAGGAGCCTCGCACATTCCACAATGTACCCCACCTCACCCCTCCAAATGCGGTCTCCGTGGGATAAACTTCCCCATCCAGTAATATTATCTGAACCTGGTTCAGGCTCAGTTTCGTCGATGCGTGAAACCGTCCGAGACGGGGAGACTGCTTCGTGCCTGGACGTGGATAATTCCAGGAATGGACACCACTTCACTACATGACCGTTTTCCGGCGGATAATTGGCTAAGCGTCGTGCTCTGAATTAGAAACAGAATGCATACGCCGGCCAATTCGCGCCCGAGCATGGCGACGGTTCAACATTCAGATAAGGCGACGGTTTATCCCTCGGATAAGGGGTTAATTTGGGGCCAATTCATGCCCACACAACCGTCACTAGCGCTCGCTGCGGTGGTTCCCAGCTGGGTACGACAACACGTGTCAGCTCCTGGCAACGCTCGCTGCGGTGGTTCCCAGCTGGGTACGATAACACGTGTCAGCTCCTGGCAACGCTCGCTGCGGTGGTTCCCAGCTGGGTACGATAACACGTGTCAGCTCCTGGCAACGCTCGCTGCGGTGGTTCCCAGCTGGGTACGATAACACGTGTCAGCTCCTGGCAACGCTCGCTGCGGTGGTTCCCAGCTGGGTACGATAACACGTGTCAGCTCCTGGCAACGCTCGCTGCGGTGGTTCCCAGCTGGGTACGATAACACGTGTCAGCTCCTGGCAACGCTCGCTGCGGTGGTTCCCAGCTGGGTACGATAACACGTGTCAGCTCCTGGCAACGCTCGCTGCGGTGGTTCCCAGCTGGGTACGATAACACGTGTCAGCTCCTGGCAACGCTCGCTGCGGTGGTTCCCAGCTGGGTACGACAACACGTGTCAGCTCCTGGCAACGCTCGCTGCGGTGGTTCCCAGCTGGGTACGATAACACGTGTCAGCTCCTGGCAACGCTCGCTGCGGTGGTTCCCAGCTGGGTACGATAACACGTGTCAGCTCCTGGCAACGCTCGCTGCGGTGGTTCCCAGCTGGGTACGACAACACGTGTCAGCTCCTGGCAACGCTCGCTGCGGTGGTTCCCAGCTGGGTACGATAACACGTGTCAGCTCCTGGCAACGCTCGCTGCGGTGGTTCCCAGCTGGGTACGATAACACGTGTCAGCTCCTGGCAACGCTCGCTGCGGTGGTTCCCAGCTGGGTACGATGACACTGTGCCTGGCAACGCTCGCGCGGTGGTTCCCAGCTGGGTACGATAACACGTGTGTCCTGGCAACGCTCCTGCGGTGGTTCCCAGCTGGGTACGATAACACGTGTCAGCTCCTGGCAACGCTCGCTGCGGTGGTTCCCAGCTGGGTACGATAACACGTGTCAGCTCCTGGCAACGCTCTCTGCGGTGGTTCCCAGCTGGGTACGATAACACGTGTCAGCTCCTGGCAACGCTCGCTGCGGTGGTTCCCAGCTGGGTACGATAACACGTGTCAGCTCCTGGCAACGCTCGCTGCGGTGGTTCCCAGCTGGGTACGATAACACGTGTCAGCTCCTGGCAACGCTCGCTGCGGTGGTTCCCAGCTGGGTACGATAACACGTGTCAGCTCCTGGCAACGCTCTCTGCGGTGGTTCCCAGCTGGGTACGATAACACGTGTCAATTCCTGGCAATACGCTAACGAACTAATTAATTGTGTTGACAACCCAAAGCAAATTAATGATTCCATATAATCCGTCCATTCCTGGAAGTCGTCGAATGAATGTAGGATGACGTCTTTATGCAGTAATTACTTAGATCAAAATTAAAACTAAAATGCGCCTGGATCTCGTATTTGCCGTTTATAAATGCAAGAACCAAACATCGGATATGTACCAAATAATACTTTAGTATGAAATATAAATGCTTACTATATATGTATATATAACCAATGTGTTTACCCCACCTTTAGCACGGCGCCACTAGTTCCATAGATGGAACTATAACATAGCGGTGCGACAGTTCTGTCACACCGGGGCCATGCATTTACAGACAGTATAAATCACACATCGCAACACACACACCATCACTACCAGAGAGGATGATATGTCTCACCACAGTGATAAAATATTCACGAAATAGAGTGGAATATACCACTTATTGAACACTGAATCATTCACAAAAGAGTATCAGCATCGTGCTTCTTGGTACGTGATTTTGAAGTCTGTATCCATTGTTTCCAACTGTATCCCGTCTGTAAGTGTCATGCATGTACTCGTCACAACGGATCCGATATCACGATAACGAAAATCTTGTAGAACAATCCCAGATGAAGGGATTACCTATGATGTGCTATGTTGTGCAATACCAGTTTATAGCATCGGTCTATGTATCGTTGTCGTTTATATCGGCGTCCCCAAATTAAGTACCTCTCAAAACGCGCAAGTTGGGCACAGTGATGTGTACTCTTTTTTCACAACTGGGTTTGCAGGACTTAACACATTTGTAAGGACATTATTTCCATGGAAATTTCGACATCCTGCTGTACTCACACCTAAAGAGAAAGCGTCATGTCAACACTGTCATAATCACCACCAGGCAGGGTTGGATGTCTCACCATCACCAGGCAGGGTAGGATGTCTTGCCATCACCACCAGACAGGGTGGTGTGGTCCATCATCACCACCAGACAGGGTGGGATGTCTTGCCATCACCACTAGACAGGGAGGGATGTCTCACCATCACCACCAGAAAGGGTGGTATGGTCCACCATCACCACCAGACAGTGTGACGACTCACCACAAGTGGGACAGCTCACCAAAGGTGGAACGGCTCACCATCACCACCGAACATGGCGAGATGCCTCGCTACTATCACTGCCCGAGGCCTGGCGCATCTGGTAGCGGCCGACCCGAGGCGGCCTCCTCCTGAGCTCCTTCATTAGGGCTAATGGAATAATTTGTGCGTGCGGGGAGGGACTGATGGATGGGAATGGATACCTGTTCCGGTACAACGCGTTCCATCGACCCGTCACAGTCAAGTGGCCGTGGAGCGACAAGGCAGGGTGGGAGTGGGGAGGGGGTTTAGCGCAGCACAGGACAGCATGTCGAAGCTCTCAATGTCACATCTACTGCAACTGAGACTGGCAGTGTCACGTCTGCTGCAACTGAGGGTGGCAAAGTCACGTCTGTTGTAACTGAGGGCGGCAAAGTCACGTCCGCTGCAACTGGGGTGTCAATGTTGTTGTGCGTGTCGCATGCACGTCGAGCGCGGGCCGTCGCTTATGGTTATGGTACCCAAGACGTCCAAGGACGCGCGCCCCACTCCCGACTGTTTGTTCCCCCAGACAGGGCCAGTCGCGTCAAAGCAGGGCCCTAGCCAACAGTGTGCGTAGCCAGGTCGTGCATAGTGAATACAGAGAGACGGCGGCCTGATAGTGCACTGAGAACAAGCGGTGAGGACGGAGAGCGCATAATCACAAATGTCACTTATTTGGCCTTCGAGGATTTCAAAGGTTCGTCTCTGACGGCTACGATATTTGTGCTGTTCATACATCACCCACAGAAATACTCGGGTTAGAGATCCTGAACCCTAAGACCTGCCCACTCGTTTCCAAGCTGAATCCCATCGAGAAAAAAGCCTGGTTCGCTTGGTCAATTGCACAGCTTTGACCCGCCCGGCTGGCGCCGATGAAGCCGGCCGACCCGGGCGACCTTCCTGTGACCTTTATGTGACCTCTCGCGGCGGGCGGGCGGTGAGTTAAGCCCCACTGGAGCACTGCGCAATGAGAGCGGCCCGGGCGGCGGCGGCGGCGGCGGCGGCGGCGGCGGCGGCGGCTAAGCGGCTGGCGCCGCTCCCCGCGGACTGCAGAAATAATAGGTCTGAGCAGGCCGGACTGATGGCGCCGAGCGACCACTGTCAGCCGGCATATCGCCCACCAGCCGCCCGATTGGAACGCACGTAAGAAAAGGTCTCAACAGATGTGCCGAATGTTCAGAGGCTTTCACGCGGCTTCAGCGCCATTGTCCGATTGCTTTGCCGTAGGCTGCGTGGTGTCTGTGCAGCGGAGAGATTAGCCAAAGTCGCCGAATTACAGGCCTCACCAGGAGCGCTTGGTCAGCGTGGGTCCGCCAGGGGCGCCTGGTCAGCGGGGGTCCGCCAGGGGAACCTGGTCAGCGGGGGTCCGCCAGGGGAACCTGGTCAGCGGGGGTCCGCCAGAGGTGCCTGGTCAGCGGGGGTCCGCCAGGGGCGCCTGGTCAGCGGGGTCCGCCAGGGGAACCTGGTCAGCGGGGGTCCGCCAGGAGAACCTAGTCAGCGGGGGTCCACCAGGGGAACCTGGTCAGCGGGGGTCCGCCAGAGGTGCCTGGTCAGCGGGGGTCCGCCAGGGGCGCCTGGTCAGCGGGGGTCCGCCAGGGGAACCTGGTCAGCGGGGGTCCGCCAGGAGAACCTAGTCAGCGGGGGTCCGCCAGGGGAACCTGAGCCGCAGGAGGTACTATGAGGAACGAGTTCCGCCTGGGTGGCTAGCGGGCGTACGGAATGCATGTCAGTCGGGGCGTGACGGCTCCACTTAGAAGCTGGCGTGGGTGGCAAATGAAAGTATAAGTTTTTGGTCGTGCATCCCTCCAATTTTGTATCATAGCTGGCTGTTAAATCACCGCATTGCCACCGCGCAGTTTGCTCGCCCCCGAGGCCGCCCTGAAGTCAAACCGCCTCCAGGAGCGTTGGCGCGATGAGACGTGACGTGACAGCAAAAAAGAGACGAAGACGAAATAAGGGAATGGTGTCGTGAATGAGCGACTGAGTGAGTGAGTGAGTAAGTTAGTGCGTGGTTGGTGGGGAGGCACGTTCGCACGCCATGCACAACTCAATCGACCGATCCCGTCGTCGGATGGTCTCTTCCCCTCCCCCGGTTTCTACCCATCCGGCCGTGGTGGCCGTGTGGGCGACCGCCCGCCGTTTGACCGCCACCCAGTGGCCGCCTCCGTGCCGCCGTTTCCACCCCCACCCCCTAGGCCATGATGGCCGGTCGTGAGGGGCCGTTTGATGATCGCCTGCCGACTGATCGCCACCCGGTGGCCGCCTCTGTGCCGCCGTTTCCACACCTCAGGCCATGGTGGTCGCATTGGCCCGTTCGGTGACCACTGCTTACCCTTCGATATGCTACGGTTCGGTAGTACATGGATGTACGCAAGGCGTCGGAAGTTTTGCAGAATTCAAGCTTATCCGCACAGATCTGCCGAGCATCGGTATGCTAACCTTGCATGATGTTTGCACGTACTGCGCGCCAGATGGCCTGGTTCGCGACGAGACGATGGCCGCCTGTCGGCAATTGATGAGTTCGGCACCAGTCCGAAGGCGAAGTGACCTCCACGCCCGTCAGAGGTCATGGCAAACTTTGACCCGGTCACGCGATGTGGTGACGTCTGTCTCCGTCAGAGGGCATGGTGACCTCTGCACTGGTCAAGCGATGCAGTGGCCCCCGGGCCAATCATTTGACTTCACGGGCACTGAGCCTCTCACAGAACGATCCATGCGGTCTATTGTAATGCTTATTGTCTGGATAATGTCTTGACGCCACTCATGAAATATATTTCAAGCCTGGGATGCTTTTGTCGCCAGGCCTATTGCTGGACAGTGCATTCATTCTTGACTCATCCGATATGAATATGGCTTCTAGTCTGTCTCCGGGCATAGACCAAGGTATGTTTGTGGTAATGCGAGTGCATATGGAGTCCATATGTGCATCTTCAGGCAAAAAGCATCCCGCCAATTTTGCAGACTACTTCGCCGTTCAAATAAAATCCAAACCTAATTCTTGGTCACGCGCATAATGAATTGCTCTGATCCATTTAGCCTATGCCACTCACAAGGTGAATGAAACAAGTTATCAACATCATCACATAAATAGTTTGCCGAAAAACATTACGATATCGGACAGAGCTGGGAATCATTCGCCACTGGCCGACAAAAACGGCGTTTTTCTTAACGAAGGCTCAACGAAGATTGTGCAGAAGCGGGAGTGTGATTAGGTTATGACAATCCGCGACGTAGGGGGTATTCGCGCAATGTGGCAGGAATTCAACAAAGGCAAGTAAGTGTTGAATCGCTAAGTTTCAGCGAGAACGTGTGGTATATTAGAGAGCGTGATGCCACCGCTATTGCTTTCAGCTGATACTGCTTCCATGGACCGGTATCTCCAGCCTCTAATAGGTGCACTTAGCACACGTATCGAAACGGGAACTTGCGGTCACGCGAAGAGCCATCCGGAAATAGAAGCGGTGTGACCCACAGCGTGGAAGCACGCCGCGCCTAGAAGTGCCCGCACGCCACCCGGAAGTGGCTGGCCCGGCTGGCGTCCAGATAAGACGGTCACACTCCGCTCCACACCACTAATCGGACTGTGCCATGTCGCGACCGGAGACCGGAGACTGGGGCCAGTTCCGACCCGGTAATACCCGCCAGTCGCGCCAGAAAAATGTGGCGCGAGCAGACCTGACGACCCGCTCCGGTTCCTGCACACAATGCTATCGCGCACAAGAGGCCGTGATTGCCGGTTTTTCAGCCTGTGACGCTGCGAACAGACCGTGGCAGCCTTGTCGATTGCCGGCAGTGCTGACAGCTCTCCACTTCTCGGAAAATCGCTGTCGTCATAGTTGCGTGTGGGTGTGTGGACCGGCCACGTTCGGCACAATGACATCATCGAGCGGAACGTTGCGACTCACGAGTCTCGTCTAGAATGCGCGACCACAGCCGAGGAGCGTGGCGTGCCCGGCACACGAGATAGGGCTGTATCGGACGTCATAGCACGGGCGCTCCTGCAGCCGGCTGGTGCCGCTGGGCATCGATCGCATCGATGCATCACCATTAGCCGCTACCGCCCAACAACACCGCAACTCGTCCAGACAGGCCTTCGACCGTCTTCAGGCTGTTCGTGCCGTGGAAAACAGACGCAAAAAGAAAAACATGCGTTATATCATCCACACAGTCACGTTTCCGGGTCCACTCTCTAATACCACGTGTGTTGTGCCCCCTCCCCCCGCCCCCACACACACATACACACCAAAGTTGTCCAGTCGCTGTTTGGTGGTCCACAGCGACATGCACCTGACACCCAGCAACAGCGAACAGCCTCGCCAGCACTCCCAGCTCACCTTTCACACGGCTTCCGGCAGTCGGAGTGGGACGCCAGACCCACGCACTAGTCAGACGGCTGACGGCGGACCAGATACCGTCACTGCCACAGTCAGACCAGCACTGCCCACGGCTCAGAGATGGTCACTGCCACAGTCAGACCGCTGACAGCGGACCAGATACCGTCACTGCCACAGTCAGACCAGCACTGCCCACGGCTCAGAGACGGTCACTGCCACAGTCAGACCGCTGACGGCGGACCAGATACCGTCACTGCCACAGTCAGACCAGCACTGCCCACGGCTCAGAGACGGTCACTGCCACAGTCAGACCGCTGACAGCGGACCAGATACCGTCACTGCCACAGTCAGACCAGCACTGCCCACGGCCCAGAGACGGTCACTGCCACAGTCAGACCGCTGACGGCGGACCAGATACCGTCACTGCCACAGTCAGACCAGCACTGCCCACGGCCCAGACACGGTCACTGCGACAGTCAGACCGCTGACGGCGGACCAGATACCGTCACTGCCACAGTCAGACCAGCACTGCCCACGGCCCAGAGACGGTCACTGCCACAGTCAGACCAGCACTGCCCACGGCCCAGAGACGGTCACTGCGACAGTCAGATCACTGACGGCGGCTCATGGCTGGCCGGTGCAACAGTTGGACCAGCGCTGACTGCGGCCCAGATGCGGTCACTGCCAGAGTCAGGCTAGCACTGCCTACGGCTCAGAGACGGTCGCTGCGACTACTGGGGCGGAACACCGCCAGCCGGTAGAACGACCTCGGCTGGCAGCTCTCCGTCATCACGCGGGCTATCTGTTTGTCGCCACTCCATGAAGTCGAGCGCACCAGTGCTGTTTACTCCACTTACGTGCTCACATCGCATGCGAGAGGTCATGACTGCGACTCTCTCCCACGGTCACGGACGCCGGCGCGGGCGGGGGGTCCGCGCAGTGAGATGACAGACATGGCCGACCGCCGAGAGCTGGTCGTGTCAAACCAACAAAGAGACGGCTTGGAAACGGCGACGAAGAGGTGGAGCTACGCATATCCGATCTGATTTACATGGTCGACCCTAAAAACAGCTGAGAGAAAGTCAAAGAGCGAGAAGCAACGGTACTCCAGAGCGTGAGGTAGGAGAACAGGTCACCAAATATATCCAGAGAGATAGATGCTCCTTTCAATCTGAAGACATCAGTTCAATTAGGGTGTCATATATGGTGTTTGCCGCACCTGGTTCGATATATTTTCGCTGTCCTTGGCACGCAAAATAATGAAGTGCTGGCAGCCCCATTTGTGATTTCCCGCGCTGTTCTCGACATCCTGTGTCGGAGTCTGTCCGCGTCACATCGCTGAATTAATCAACATCTGTGGTAACTCGCACACGTTTCGCAAGGGCTTCATGTAAAATGTGTTGGCAGCACGGCCGACCCTATTTGTGCACGTCCCAGCGGTTCACACCTGCCCGTGCGCTTTGCACGTGTTGGCGTTTTGCCGGATTCATTGTCGGGCCTGTCACCAAGCCCGACGACTTTCCTCTACATCAGTATCAACCGTTCTATCCAGTCCAGTCCTGGCCAACCTGGTCACTGCCCAGTTCACGTCAGTCCAGTCCGGCCCAGCGCAACACCAGCTATCACTTCAGTCCAGTCTCCTCCATCAGGTCGGACCGGTCCCAAACACAGTGGGATGTGAGCACCGAGCAGGGCCGGCTCTGCGGCGGCGGCGGCGGCGGCGGCGGTAGGTAACGGTACAAGTTGGACGGATTGCGACGGGTGGCGGGGAGAGGCGGTAGAATGGAGACGGGGAGAGTTGAGCGAAGGGTGGGAGTGCGGTGGGTGGCATAGAGCAGCGGACGACGGGAGGTGGGCGGCAGGGCAGGTGGGAGGTGAAAGACATGGAGAGGCAGGAGAGGCGGGAGAGGGGGAGACGGGGAGAGTTGAGCGAAGGGTGGGAGTGCGGTGGGTGGCATAGAGCAGCGGACGACGGGAGGTGGGCGGCAGGGCAGGTGGGAGGCGAGAGACATGGAGAGGCGGGCGACAGGGCAGGTGGGAGGCGAGAGACATGGAGAGGCGGGAGAGGCGGGAGACGGGGAGAGGCGAGAGGCGGGAGACAGGCGGTAGGAAAACTGGCGGAAGTGTGGCGGACGGAATGAGGCACCGGACAACAGGAGGTGGGTGTTGGGCAGTGGGCGGCGGGGGAGGACAGGTGGACGACGGGGGGGGGCAGCAGGTGGAGAAGAGGCAGACAACAGGAGGTTGGCAGCAGCGGGAGGACGGGCGGACGACGGAAGGTGAGCAGCACGTGGAGAAGGGGTAGACAACAGGAGGCGGGCAGCAGGGGGAGGACGGGTGGACGACGGAAGGTGAGCAGCAGGTGGAGAAGAGGCAGACAACAGGAGGCGGGCAGCAGGGGGAGGACGGGTGGACGACGGAAGGTGAGCAGCAGGTGGAGAAGAGGCAGACAACAGGAGGCGGGCAGCAGGGGGAGGACGGGCGGACGACGGAAGGTGAGCAGCACGTGGAGAAGGGGTAGACAACAGGAGGCGGGCAGCAGGGGGAGGACGGGTGGACGACGGAAGGTGAGCAGCAGGTGGAGAAGAGGCAGACAACAGGAGGCGGGCGGCAGGGGGAGGACGGGCGGACGACGGGCACTGGCGAGAGGCCAGCAACAGCCAGAGGCGGACAGTGGGTACCAGGGAGCAGAGGCCCGCACCGTCCTGGTCTACCACAGGGCCAGACACAACAACAGCAGGCCGGACGACGGTGCCGCAGGCGGTGCCGAGCTGCCGCGCCGGCTGGCTGCGCAGCCAGACATAACATGCGTCCACCAGTTGACTGTGCCGAAGCCAGTCTGGCGCCACAGAGTGCCAACGACACGCCCTCAAAGCCAAACACGGTCGATGCGAACGCTGTTATCGGCACTCAGCACGCCCCGCATGCGATGTGCACTTCTCAGTCTTTGTGTCAAGGTCACTTGGAGGCCTGCTGGTATCGACCGCACAACGCCCCAACTGCGTCACTAGAGTAGCGGTAGTGTAACGATGTGGGAAATGTCGAATGTCAAATGTCAAACACCACTTCGAAGTCATTTCCATGAAGCCGTCACATAACGAAGGTTGACATTTTCTTTTGTTGGAAGGTGGAGGGGGTTCTCCACAATTACCCTAAGCCTGTGTCATGTTCTTAAGCTTCAGGACCCCGCGACTGCATGGATCATTTTGCATCCATTGTACGCTGAGGGCAGGGCTGACACAGCCATCAACATGGCCAGGTCGGGTTCGTAGGTTTAGGTAGCCAGGTTCCGCAGGTTAGCAAGTAGTAGGTGGGTGTGTGGGGGGGGGGCGTGGGAGTTCGATATGCCGTTCAAGTACAATTGTACGTCAGCCACCACTAAACAGTTCCCAAAGCGAAATCCGAAATTTATTCATGTGTCTGAAATCTCCCTACTACAACAGGGTGAACAACACCTGACAGCATTATCAGATGTTCGTCATGTCACAGCATGTCAAAAGTAGAACCAGTCAGGCCTCCCAAACGGTATGTGGCGCTGGTGCCGAGGCTGCACCACATCACAATACACCAGCCACACTGAAAGGTAATGACGCTCTGGAGTGTATCATGTATTGTATGCATTGTATGTCTGGATATGTCACCAGCAATATTGAGCAAGTTAGACACCAGTAGTAGCAGACGTGGTGTATTGCCGCCTCAGGTCACACCAGGTCAGATATGGGCCACTGCTGCCTCCGGCGACACCGACCGAACGACACAAGCCAGACGCAGACGAAAGCACCACTGCCTACTTACATAGGCACTGTTTTCCGACGCTGCCAACAGTAAAACCGGCCTGAAGGCATATTAATAGCCCCAGGAGGGCGACAGACAACCAGACTAGTTCATTTTTACAGCCACGACATGGTGTGGAAGACAACGACGGTTCTCTGAAGACTAATCCCGCTTAGAAATTAATCAAACTTTAATCAATGTTATACCCAGTGTAAATTACACATCAACCACGCAAGTCCTTGAAGTCACTATTGTATAGCTTCCCCAACCTAGTCAATCAGCCTCGCCCAGCCCGCCCTGCCCACGGACCTCTGCCGAGTCCATCCTGCCCACGGACCTCTGCCGAGTCCATCCTGCCCACGGACCTCTGCCCAGCCCGCCCTGCCCACGGACCTCTGCGAGTCCATCCTGCCCGCGGACCTCTGCCGAGTCCATCCTGCCCACGGACCTCTGCCGAGTCCATCCTGCCCCGCCTCTGCCCACCTCCTGCCCCGGACCTCTGCCGAGTCCATCCTGCCCGCGGACCTCTGCCGAGTCCATCCTGCCCACGGACCTCTGCCGAGTCCATCCTGCCCACGGACCTCTGCCGAGCCGTCCTGCCCACGGACCTCTGCCGAGTCCATCCTGCCCCGGACCCCGTCCTCCTGCCCACGGACCTCTGCCAGTCCATCCTGCCCGCGGACCTCTGCCAGTCCATCCTGCCCCGGACCTCTGCCGAGTCCATCCTGCCCGACCTTGCCAGCCACCTGCCCACGGACCTCTGCCGAGTCCATCCTGCCCACGGACCTCTGCCGAGTCCATCCTGCCCACGGACCTCTGCCGAGTCCATCCTGCCCACGGACCTCTGCCGAGTCCATCCTGCCCACGGACCTCTGCCGAGTCCATCCTGCCCACGGACCTCTGCCGAGTCCATCCTGCCCACGGACCTCTGCCGAGTCCATCCTGCCCACGGACCTCTGCCGAGTCCATCCTGCCCACGGACCTCTGCCGAGTCCATCCTGCCCACAGACCTCTGTCCGGCCCTTTCCATCCATGCACCTCCGCCAGGCCCGTCCTACCATGCACCTCTGCGCAGCCAGTCTCACCCATGCACCTCCACCCAGTTGATCCTGTCCTGTATCTGTGATACGCGAGTAAAATCCACACACCCCTGTCCAGCTGCTCCAAAGACGTGGGGTCGAATTGGAATATTTCGCGCCGTAAATATGGAGTAATCAGGTGCTTTGAACCTGAACGAGCATGCTGACTGAAATGCAGTCATGGCATGCTTTTGAATGCATGGTTTACCCAAATATATTGCTAGTTTTGGTGTTGCACTACATATTTATTGTTATGAAATACATTAGTCATCCAATACCAATTGAGTGATTGTATACCCTTTCTGCGAATTTCCACCTTCACTCTACTCCGTTGATCTCTGCTTTACCAACTCGTCCCGTGTATATCTCTGTCTCACCACTCTGCCTCGCGGACCTCTGCAGCGCCAGTGCACGCCGTGAGCGCCTGCATGATCACCGGCGCGGCCGCTGCCGTGAGCCAGACGCCCGTGCACGGCGGTGTCGCCAGTCTGGCGCGAATCCTGCCGGAAAATGGCGCGACAGAGCCACCGACACGCCTCGCCAGTCAGGCCGGCCGTGACGTCACCCGAGCAGCGACACGGCGCGGGCCGCCGGCAGCGTGCCGGCCGCCGGCTGTGGATCGTGGCTGGCGCGCTAGATCTCCGGTCGGCGGTTTTTTGCGGCGTGGCTGAGCATCGGTCGTGCCGGTGGCTGGGCGCTCCCATTGACGACCGTTTTTGCCGCCGACAGTCTGTCTGACCAGCCACGCACCGGAGCGGCGTGCCGGGACCCGCCGGAGCACCAACACACACGCGCGCGCCGAGCCAGCCCGTGGACCAGACTGCACACGCTCACCAGAGCGTCGCTGGGTGGGAGGTGGGGGGCATTGTGTATCGCGAATATGTGGCATGAGCCGTGTCGAAGCTTGAGTAGGAGCAGACATCTGATTGCCAATGCAATTGCTTATAAAATTATTAGGGATCTTTGCAACGTCATATTTCAAACGCTTCGCTAACAAACATGTGTCAACCATCAGTAAACAAAGCAAACATATTTTTAACATCAACTTCACTCGGAATGGATGGCTCATAAATACGTATAACTACATCATCATGCACAACAAGGTCGAAATCTGATGGTAAGTTAATATCGGAACGAGCACAAGAGGTGCAAACATACAGCACGAAAACCGGAACAAAATCATCGTTCAAGAACACTACCTACAGACGATTGTGTGGTCGAAAAGGCGATGCCTGAAGTTAAAAGCTGAAGTTTTCTTTGATACATGAAGATTTAAGGATGTGCGGATGCATTGTGTTCCTAGCCCTACCAAGTATCGCAAAATAATCAAAAGCAAACTTCGCGTCACAGGAAAAGGAATGTTCAAGCACAGCTGACTGATCAGGGTTCGCCAACGGCTGCTCGTTCGGTCCCGCCTGGCATAATGTGCTGCCCCCTGCTCAGTGCCGCACAGCTGACTGATCAGGAACGGCTGCTCCTTCGGTCCCGCCTGGCATAATGTGCTGCCCCCTGCTCAGTGCCGCACAGCTGACTGATCAGGAACGGCTGCTCGTTCGGTCCCGCCTGGCATAATGTGCTGCCCCCTGCTCAGTGCCGCACAGCTGACTGATCAGGAACGGCTGCTCGTTCGGTCCCGCCTGGCATAATGTGCTGCCCCCTGATCAGTGCCGCACAGCTGACTGATCAGGAACGGCTGCTCCTTCGGTCCCACCTGGCATAATGTGCTGCCCCCTGATCAGTGCCGCACAGCTGACTGATCAGGAACGGCTGCTCGTTCGGTCCCACCTGGCGCAACGCCGCTGCACCCTGTAGTGTGAACTACCCTGAGCTGACCCAAAATAAGATGCCCCACACAAAGAACAATGAAGGCGATACATTAATGCACATGGACGACATTTTGGGAATATGGTCCTGGTAGCTGAACAGTGAGCCAATATAAACACGAATTCTGAGAACAATTGTCCGGTCAAGGTAATGACAAAACTTCCTTGGTAGTCTTGTTCGCTTCTATTTCAGCCTCGCTGACTGCTTCCAAAGTATGGCAATGTAAAATACTTCGCCAAATGTTTGACAATGGTGTTCGAAATGCGGCGCCCGAAATGGGCATCGGGAAAATTACTTTCATCAACCTGCAAAATTTGCTAGGAGAAGCCATTGGATTCTAAGGTTTTCCGAAAGCATAGTTCAGCGTAGAAATGCGCAACAGTGGAGCTCGGATGAAATGCTCTTGACATGGCCACTTGAACTGTGTATTTGTTGATATGATAGGGAACGAAACTGGCGTATCTGGTCCCGGGTCAGTCAACATGGGCTTGCGGTAAGCCGAGCCGCGAAGATGGCTTCTTTGTTTATGATAAAGTGCCATTGACCTCATCTTCCTTCGTAAATCTGATGTTTAAATGCTGACCATTCAACTACTGGAAGAAACACGCTGTTTCGGCTTTCTGTCTAAATACAAGAGAAGAATAGTCAACGAAGCGACGGAAACGCATAGGTATAAATTATGAGGGGCACGTGTCTAGCCAAATATTTTAATGGTGATACACCAAATATTTCAATTCGTCGGATTGAGTCGTAATCCCGTGCCGGTGCCATCCTTCTGCTTACATAACATGCCATTGCAGACGTAAGAGTTCAACGCACCTAGATCGAGAAGGGACAGACAATATTTGACAGCTATGTCAACGACCGTACCGCTTGTGTGAAGCAGTGCGTTCACGCCTATGTCAATAGTCTCAGTGACGAGAATATTCGTGAAAAGACTATCAACGCCTAAAAATTATCATAAGCACACTGTCATCAACCTTCAACTCTCAAACCTCATGGGCAAAGTGATACGAATCATGGGCACTATACTCGTTCTGGTTAAGTGAGGCCGAGAACGGTAATTGCATGCTTAGCGAGATAAACCAAATACCAAATGCAATGCTGCGTGTGTCACTGAGCTTAGTAACAGTGCCACAATCAGCAAACATCGTGATTAGGTAGTATTTCTTCAAACAATTATTTAGCTTCAGTTCTCGTGCTACATGTCTGCGCTGTGTTGTGCCCGTTCCGATAATAATATATAGTGTCTGGTTTTAATCGCATTGTGCTTGGTAATGTAGATATACGTATCGACGGGCGTCGAATTCCAAGGTGAAGGTGATGAAATATATTAACTTTGTTCACTGTTGATGCTACTATCTGGAAGCGATGGTTATTGGTTTTTACGACACGTCGACCGTTCAATCAGGTGACGTTACCAATCCATCACGCCGATTGGTCGCGGGAGAAAAGTAGCGACAGCTGAGCCTCGAATCCACAATCTTTCAATTGTGAGACGGGCAGCCCACCCCTAGACTACTCATCCCCGTGTCTGTGTCTGTATTTGTCTCCGCGTTTGTCTCTGTCTGTCTCTGTCTCTGCATATCCCTTTATTTATTTGTTTATTCAGTTGTGTTCTCGTGTTCTTTTCATTATTCTTTGAACTTGCTATGCTTTGTACTGTTGCCTACCTCAATGCTGAAAGACAATAATATCTACTTATAATGCCACGAATAGAATAAGCTAGGAACTTCTGGTACCATAAATTAAGGCGCAATAAAGCAGACGACCATAATGTGTTGCAGAGTCAACACATTATGACGACCTCTGGCCATTTCCCGACACCAAACTAAACCGATACATCTGCGCAGCTGTTGCCGCCAGTTGGGCGCAGCCGCTGCGCAGGCACAGTCCACCCAGCAGTCTGCGACCCGGCTGCGCCACAGCACCGCAGTGCACAGCTCGCTGCAGACCGGCGCAGCGGCGACGACACGGCCGGGCGTCGGGCCGGCGGTCACCCGACACGCCAGAACAACACCGGCAGCGCACGCGATACACAGGCGAAACAAGTCTACACCGGGGTCGAGTCTGCAGCCTCACGCGCTGATAAAAAGCCGCAGCGGCCGCGGGTACGTGCACCCTATTTTCGGAGTATCGAGTGTTGGCCGCGCCCAGGCGGGCCGCGCTGGATTGCCGCGAACCACGGCAAATTGAGCCGAAATAGCACGCCGACTGCGGCCGACGTGCCTTTGAATCGCGTCCATAAATAAGATATTGCAATTTGCCAGCAAATCTGAGCCGACATACGCAGAAGCCGGCGACATAAACTATCGGCAGCATTAGGGTATCAACATGGGGTCCAGTGGAAACACTCTATGAAGCCGTATTCCCAGCAGGGCAGAAGTCTGGGGAGAGGGCATGGCAGAATCTCGCATGATGTGCACCTAATCGACATACGCCGAAAAATAGTGTCTGAAGAGACTTAGCAAGAAATTTCCCTGCTATCTTTGCTTTGATGAAAAAATCACTACATTTTTAGCGGAATTACACCGAACAATTTATTAAATACAGGGAGCATAGGTAAAACCCGAAAACATACATGTGGGAAGGAGTAATAGGATATTTCCCACATCAGACACCAGCCGCCATCACATATGGCACGGTGTTCCATCTCCAGAAACGTGGCCTGAAGTGCGAAGGTAATCGGGGCGTCAGTATCTCCGGATCCAGCGATACTAAGACACAAAAAATAACAGCAATACGAATAAACGACTATATAACTGACGAAAATAGCGAGATCAATATAACATTTAATCAACAGAAAGAAGTTAAACATTATGAAATGCATGCAAATATAAAGATATAATTGCATACAAAACTAATAGCCATACGGAAATAGGTACTGATACTCACAGAACCAGTTAGGATAGACAAGGATATGAATGAGAAATATGCTGTCAGGGGCACGAGCGTCAAAATATGTCCACATACCAGTTCAGGCATTTCAGTCTCCACTGTGCAAAAGAAGAATGTTGGCACTGAACACGATTCCCTTAATGGGCATACCATCAAATTGGCTTGGAGGTCGCCTCATGGTCCCTGACGATGAATTGCGATAGTGTGGATGCCTGCAATTAGTTCCTTGTCTCGTAGATCATTATGGTGGTTCCTCTCGTCCTAATATACCCCACTCTAAGTTTACGTATTTCATCCAGCTTAAAGGGGACCCTCCGGCTATAAAGGGTCCCTCCAGCTTTCAGGGGTCCTCCTGCCTTAAGTCGATCCTTAAACTCCCGGGACTCCTCCAGCTCTCAGGGGCCCGTAAAATCCTCCCGAAATTGCCAAAATTCGAAGGGCTTTCCAGCTTTCAAGGGCCCATCAAACTGCAGGACCCTAATCCCTTCCAGGGCGCAGCCAACTCTTCCAGGATCCATCAAGGCCCATATAGTTAAGGGTCCTCAAACTTTTAGGGGGTCGTCCAGTTTCAAGGGACCCTGGGCATACAGAGTCCCAAAATGCTGGAAGGGGCCCTAGGAATTCAAAAGGTTCTGAGAAATAAAAACGCAGTCAAATCTTTGACACTTCTATTGTCTTAAGAGACCGGCTTTGTAATGAAAAGGCCTGTCGACAGTAAAAACGGTTTACCAAACGATCGGGTAGTGTGGGGGAGGGGGGGAAGCCGGCCCTCCCCTGCCTACGTCGCCATATATAGACATCGATGGTCGATGTCTATGACCATGAGAGTTTGTGACCATGGACCATGAGTGCGACTTCTATTACTCTAAGATCGTTCTTGAAACCGTTGCCAGGTTCACTCCTGGCCTCCATGTTCACTCTCGACAATATGTGTATGTCCACCCTGGCACGATTCCCATGCTGACTTTTGGCACCGCCACCATGTCCGATGTGTACTCCTGACACCGATACCGCGGCCACTGTAGGTACAGGCCAAACCACCGAACGTGGAGTGTCAGCATTAAATAAAGCACGCTGTTACCGCGATAATGACCCGTTTGTGGACCTTATTTCCGAGTCGTGTGGTTAGCATGCACGCACGAGGTCCCTCCGCGTAACATGGCCGACTTGGTATCTCAACATGCATGGCTTCCTCTCGCAGATAGGACAGGCTGTTCGTGATGCGCCGGATTATCGTATCCGTCGGCTAGCTCAAAGCCGGCGGCGACGCTCCGTTATTTGCTGCTGCAATCCGGCGATGTGACGTTATTGGCATGGGTGGCATGATTCCCAGGCCATCCCATTAGGGCTGATTGTTTGCGCAGTCAGCGCTATAATTAATACATGGCGAGTGGAGGGGTGGAGGAGACACAGGCGGGCCGGACCTAATAAACTCGGACTGGGCTTCTCGCGTGGCCGTCCAGCGTGGCGGCGGAGCAGAATGCGCCGCGGCTCGTGGGTGCCGCGGCAGGACCGTAAACAAATCGCTCGCGCTACAGCGGTGCACGGCGGCAATTTTCCCACGGAAAGTCGGCCGGGACGGAAGTGGACAGTTCCGGTGGGAACTGGTCGGCCGGCGTTGTCAGGCAGCTGTCTGATCGCAGCGGATGGTGGCCAGGCAGTGGGCGGCTCGCCGACCGACGACCTAATACGGCGGCGACAAAGCCAGCCGAAATAGCTGGGGCCGTCGTGTATCACGCTGACACGACCATCAAGCCAGTCTGGCGGCATCATGGTGAACATCTGACATCTTCATATTCCCGTCGCCATAGCTCTATTTTCATGACCACCACTGCCGCAGATACCGCTACTGTCGTCACCACAGCCACTGCCATGATTAACCGCCATTATCGCTATCACCGCCGTCACCACCATCACCATCGTCACCATCACCACCACCATCACCATCACTATCATCGCCACCAACGCCACCATCGCCGCCACCATCACCACCACCACCACCGTCACCAGCGTCACGTGAAGCTGCTGACGGCCCGGCAGAGGCGGCGACGTGTGAAGGGCTCTCCGCTCCAGCGCAGTCATTAACGGTGCGGAGATGACGCGATGGAGGGCCGGTACCGCATTACAAGTCATGCCATGTTCTGCGAACTCAGCAGGCGGCTGGTGTACCAGACCAAGGCCACGGTAGCCAGACCGACGTGCACCGATCACCTCATCTCCGGTACATGATCTCCGAACTGCAGCAGAGAAACACTCCGTGCACAAGATCTGGCGATAAAGAGCCCCGCGTCGCACCGTGGAAAACGTACACAAACACGGCACTGTAAAAACGCTGCTGGGTCATACGGTGGGTGCGCACAGCCTGATGAATGCCTTCAGTCGTGCAGCTCCGGTAGGCTCGGTTGGGGGTGGTCACATGTAAAGATACCGGTCCTGTGCGATACCTGGCAACAGAGCGCTCCCCCCCCCCCGCGGACGGGGTATCATTGGTCGGAGCTCCGAGAAGCCCAACACCATTCATCAGCCTTTCACTGGACGCGGTGCAGATTGGTTCTGGTCCATCGGCGTAGCACATCACACCGATCGCGCCGGCCGAGCGTTTTGTTACTCCAGGAGCCCGACAAGGCTGTTTTTTTTTTCTCGCCCGAGACCTGTGATCGTCGGTACTGCGCGACTCACGGAGATGGCCAATGTCAGATGTCAGGGAGGGAGTAAGGCAAGATACCGATCGTGCTTCGTTCTTGCATCCATATGTTCTCAAGTCACTGTATGGATGGTATGTAACTCCATGAATGATATGAAATAACATGCATGCTAGTCCTTCATGTTACTCTGTGTTCTTGTATCGGCTTTGTTTTCCTGTTTTCTGCTCCTGAAGATGCTACGCAGTGTAGCGAAACGTTGAGCTCAGACAATATATATGTATATATATATATATATATATATATATATATATATATATATATATACCTACCCAATAATACCAGTGTTTATAAGCAATGTTAACAAATGATGTACCGTACAATAATAAACGGACGTTTGACAGACAGCTCATCGGGAGTCGCACCTGGCTGCTCGTCTGGTCCCTGTGTGGATAGCTGGGCGCCGGCAGAAGACACCTGGCCGATGGCTCATCAGAAGTCACACCTAATTGCCGGACCGCCGACCGGTCCGAGCGGCAAAGAGCACTTAAACCGGCCGTCGACCATAGCCTGCTACTGATTGGGTGATAAGGGCCGACGGACACGATCCCGTGCGGCATTTGTCATCGGCTGATTGATCCGGCCGACGGACCGTGGGTCACGTGAGCGCGGAGCGAAGTGACGTCACGTGAGCGCGGAGCGAAGTTCCACCGCGTCTGGTTCTCAGTCGACGCACGGACACGGCCGGCTTTGATCGGCTCGTCTTCGTCACCGCTCGTGCAGACGTTCTGTGGTGAGACGGCAGTGCAGCGACCGCCGCAAGTTCTTCAGAGGCATTGGGAAAACTTAGAAAATGGGAAGGCGTTTAAGTAGATCATGGTAATGCAAGGTGATGCCATCACGTCCGGTTGCCTGTTCAAACACGCCAGCCGGACGCCATGGCCATTTGTCACCAGACGTTCCCAGGTCTATGATTGCCGCCTTTGTATTTCCATGAGCTATGTCACATTGTAACGCAACTCTTACGTCGCTGTAGGCTGCACATTCGACTACACCTGCTCCAAATATCACATTCCACAATATTTCATCCAGCCTCACACTCGACAACAGTTGCTATTACTCCCACATTCGAGTGCAGTTACTCTCAATTCCACATTCGACAATTTCCCCAGCCCCACATTCGACAACAGTCGCTCTCAGTCCCACATTCAACAACAATTGCCCTCAATCACACATTCGACAGCAGTTGGTGCATTCGACAACAGCTGCCCTCAGCGCCACATTCGACAACAGCTGCTCTCAGCGCCACATTCGACTACTGGTGCAGCCTTCCACGGCGGCTGTCCGTTCTGGCGCGCGTGCTATCGGGCACGACGGCGTGACCACCGCGGCCATCGCTCAGTGGCCGGGGCGACGGCCAAAGGTCACCACGTGCGCTGACCTGTCAGCGGCCGGCGGCCTCTGCCACTCAGCAGTCGTCGACCGCCACTGGGCCCGGCCATCAGCGACGCTTCACCGGCGAAAAGGATCGCCACAGGCCCAGTAAAGCATCATTTCGGTGCGTCCTTTACGGCGCGCCCGGGACTACTCTGACGTCACGCTCCCCTGGAATAATGGCGGCTCACGTCGAGGGCGTCCGCGGCGCCGCCGGCATGCTGATGGTGGCGCCGCCACGGTGCAGACCGGGCACGGCCGCTCCTCGGCAGCGAGAGGTGACGTCTGCCCTGCCCAGCGAGGTACCGTCGCTGCCGATGCTGCACCGTCGCAGCACAGGGTACTCGTAGCTGCACCCGGAGGCCCCCGGGGCCCACAGGAAAACAGGCTGGCACAGTGAAGCGTCGGCGAATGGACATTAATGGATGGATTGGACTAAATGGGCAAACGGATCCCGGAAGCACTTCACCAAACCCAACAGGTGGCGGTTTTTATTCGGCTTGGATGCTTTAATCTCAAATATGCGAACTTTGACCAGCAGTGTTTGCGTTGTGTGGCTCTGCGGCTGCAAAACAGATTCTGGGTGAACTCACCGCCTACATGATTATGCATCCAGTAAAATCGGCTCCGGTCTCCACCATTGGTGACAACCAGCATTGCGATTAACCCAGCGAGACAGATCATTGCAGACTGACTGGCCGATAGTGCAGTTTATGGTGAACATGACCAGCATGAACTCTGGGGTCCCTTGTCTTCATCGTCGTGACTAACAGAATATAAATTGCATTGTGTTATTTGTGCTGACGTCCAAAGCGATATGTTATTCTGCGCCTCGCCTGGTGATGGACCATACCAGAGTGAATGTTCGGATCTTCATGTGATCATCGTGATGCTGTGCTGCTAAAACCTCATCCCAGGAAGAATAAACTGAGTTGCTGCAGAGCTCATGAATAGCGAACAGCCATCCGGGATGCCGGTCTGACTGAATCACTGTGCCCGAGTTAGGTCTGATCTCCTTCCCGTTTCCCAGCCAGGCTTTACCCCCTCACCCACACTAATTACCTAATTAGGTACGATTTCCTCCTGGTATTTTGGGTTAGTCTGACTCAAGACGAGACGAGACTCATGGTGCCGACTGGCCGTCTCCTGCACCCACAACAGGCCCTTGGACAGACAGCCTCCCAGGCCCAAGCAGGCTCCATGAGACCGCCGAGGAACACACTTGCCCTGGAGGAAAAAAGGGACCTCCTCTCCGGAGATTGCAGGACGTCCGCTCCGGACACCACAAGACCTCCACTCCACTTCTCATCCACTTAAACTGACATAAGCCTGACGGGAGAACGACACTGAACTAATCAGATCAATTGTCCGGGGCCGGCTCTGATATGCGGCGGCAACTCCGGTCTGTAGTGGCAGCAGCCTGTTCCTGTTCCCACACAATTATCCCCTGTTGGTTGCGGTGCCCGCAAATGGCGCCGACCGCGCCGACCGGCCCGACGCCGTCGACCAATGCTACCGCGAGAGAACCCGATCCGTCCGGTGACCACAGACCTTCCGCTGGTCTTCTAAACATCGCCAGCAGTGGGCGGCCGCTGAAGTTATGCGGTTGGGACTGTGGCACCAAAATCCCCCCAAGTAGAAATTACACCGCGTGACTGATGAGGCAATGCAACTCAACTCCACAAACACCGTAGTAACACAGTGAGCTGTGGAAAAATCGCCATTAAGCTTCATCAAGCTGCGTTTTTTTTACCGTGAAGTAATTGGGAGTTAAGGAATAATTACAAGTGTTTGAAATGGAATGCTCTAATGATGGTCGTAATTCTTCTGAAGTGGGCCAGCCTCGTGTGGCGTGATGGTGGATGCTGTTTGTCATGATTGTTCAAGACACCACGGCGGTAAGAACACCGAGCGCACTCTGCTACCCGGTCGGGAGCACGGTACCGCCGTGTGCGCGGTACCGCTGTTACCCGACCAGGAGCACGGCACCGCTGTTATCCGACCAGGAGTACGGCGCCGCTGTTATCAGACCAGGAGCACGATATCGCTGTGTTATCCGACCAGGAGTACGGCGCCGCTGTTATCCGACCAGGAGTACGGCGCCGCTGTTATCCGACCAGGAGCACGGCACCGCTGTTATCCGACCAGGAGTACGGCCGCTGTTATCCGACCAGGAGTACGGCGCCGCTGTTATCCGACCAGGAGTACGGCGCCGCTGTTATCCGACCAGGAGCACGGCATCGCTGTGTTACCCGACCAGGAGCACGGCGCCGCTGTTACCCGACCAGGAGCACGATATCGCTGTGTTACCCGACCAGGAACACGGCACCGCTGTTACCCGACCAGGAGTACGGCGCCGCTGTTACCCGACCAGGAGCACGGCATCGCTGTGTTACCCGACCATGACCACAGTACCGCTGATACCCGACCATGACCACAGTACCGCTCATACCCGACCATGGCCACAGTACCGCTGATACCCGACCATGACCACAGTACCGCTGATACCCGACCATGAGCACGGCACCACCATGATGCCTAGCCGGGGCACGGTGGACAGGGCCGTCACCACACTGCGGTGTCGTTAGCGCGGTACGCATGGCAGACTGCCAGGAATGCACATTAACACGTGGCACCGTACAGCGGCCGGTTGTCCAGCGATGGCAGCGGACGGTCGAATGCCAGCCATCGGACGAACAGCCGACGGCTGGAGGGTCCGTGAGCTCCCTGGAGCGACACGATCTGGAAGAATTCGGCCATGAGCCTATTGAGTGCTGTGTCGAGCAGTGGGCCGTGCAAAATGTGCATTATCTCCGGTTCCTGACCACCATCCTCGGTGCTCGTCGAATGACCAGCCCTCGCCAGGCAACAACTTATCAAGCTGCTTTCTGTTTTGTGCTCACCCTTACACAATGGAGATTTATTCGAAACAATATATATCTAATACAAATAGGTAATTTAATACTTGGTGGTGGATTGGAGTTTAGGGGCGCGTCGACATCTAGGGTCATTTTGCGCCCAAAGTAATTTAATACTTATCGGAGGTGCTAATCGGAGTGTGCAAAAGTAGGATCAGAAGGACGGTCGGTTGGTTGGTTATTGGTTTTTACGACACATCGACCGTTGAGTCACGCAGCGTCGCCAATCTCTCACGCCGATTGGTCGCGGTCGCGGGCGACAGGTTAGACTCGAACCCACAACCTTTCGATTGTGAGACGAGCAACTTACCCCTAGGCTACTCGTCCCCGGATCAGAATGACGGAGGATGCATGTGCACTCACATGTTATTGCGTCGCCCTTGAGCTCCACATAGTCCAGGTGGCCTGATCCCAGTGACGGATCCCCTAGATCAGCCACTGTACGTGGCTGGGCTCACGAGTTTGGGACACTTCAGGGTACGGTGGTGGATCCGGTGGCAGGTGACGAGCTTGGGGACACTTCAAGATGCGGTGGCTGGTGAAGAGTTGGTGACACTTTAGGGTGCGGTGGCGGCAGGTGAAGAGTTGGTGACACTTTAGGGTGCGGTGGCGACAGGTGAAGAGTTGGTGACACTTTAGGATGCGGTGGCGGCAGGTGAAGAGTTGGTGACACTTTAGGGTGCGGTGGCGGCAGGTGAAGAGTTCTGCTTTACGCCGATAATTTAGTGGCTCTACAGTCATGTTCGGGGACACTGGACATTGCCAGAGTGTATTTGATCATTGCTATATGTGCAGTTATGCCCTATGCATCGTTCACATATCTTTTAAGCAGTCATCGGGTAGCTTGGTTGTTTCAATGTCAACGTTTCACAGCTTTCTACAGCCTTGGTTCTCCAAGGGACAAACTACTACGTCCAGTTTGGGTAAGGAGCGTCATGGATGGCTTCCCAATCTTGCATGCTCTATGGAGTTCGAAACTGGCCCAATTGTCTACGCTCAGCCTAGCTGTGAGACCCGAGCCCCATCCGGGCCCGTCAATATCGCTATCGATGTAACCCGCATCCAGCTCTACTTACTCAACACATGCAATGCTTTATAGGGATTTCAGGATACAATGGTAGGATTTGTTTGATCCTGGAAGCTAATGTGTTTGCCTTAAAATATTGATTGAGTAATGGCTGCAGATCATACATCAAGATAAGTAGTTGCACCATTTCACTCATCATTTCCCAATACACATAACTTTGAATAATTTCTACCAGAGCAGTCCATATTGGTGAAAGGTGGTAAGGTTATATGAGCTCTAACCGATACCTTTCTCTTGCCAATAATGTAGGACTGTATCACACCCTGGGGAACTGTTGCGACATACTATATTAATATGATAATGTTATCTACCCATCCAAACCTACCTAGTCCTACCCTGCAGGGAGGACTGTTCGCACATCTGTGCTCCTTCACAAACAAGGTGTGATGCCTGCTTAGCTATCGTCAAAGTGACCGCCACTCACCGTCTAGGTACAGATACTCTCTCCATCAAAATTTCTAAAGAAATTGCAAATCCGTCAACTACATCTGATCAAATACCTGAATGGCCCCAACATAACATACCGTACCTACCTCTACTCTGCCGGGGGCACCTGTGATATATCTATGTGTCTTTCGAACTGGGAGAGATTGTCTGGAGTTACTTCCAGAAAAAAACGTTTCAATAATGATATGATGCACAGCCAGCACACCGATAAACGTTCCATAGGCGGCTCATCCGAGCAACTGCCATCAGCTGATCAATATTTCGTAAGTCAGCATCAAATTGACTTTTTTTCAATTCATCACCTTTTTCTCAAATGGTTCCCAGTTCCGCATTCCGCTTCCTGCTCATCCTAGCAAGGAATTATTGGCACGTTTTAACGTGTGCGATAATTTCGATAGGCAGGATTTAAGCGAGACGTAGCCGAGGACGTTACCTTGAATGTGAACTAATTCGGTTGAGCACTATTCGAACACCACCCTAGCCATATCTACGGATTTTTCCTCCCAGGCCTCGCAGCCTCAGCAGCAAGATAGATCGAACAGCTGTAGCATAATGCTAAACATCTATTAGCAGCGACGTATAATTGTAATTCCAACAACGGTCTCGTTTACAAAATATCTTTTCCAAACGATGCCGCTCAGGTCAGAAAGCAACTAAGCGTACAAACACCAACATTCGATCAGCTCACCGGTCCCTGTGAAGACTTCAGTCAACTTTATGAGCTCGAGGTACGCTGCTATCTGAATAAAGGGAGCCAATTATCGCTGTAAATGCGGCTCTTGTGATTCAAGTGCAAAACAGAACTGACGAGCACTCAATTGCAATGTTAATTCGGCGCGGCTTGCGTTAGTTGGGAGTTTGTATCTTCTGGTTCCCAATATATCAAGCTCCTGAATGATTCCATACCTCTGGACATTGACACGGCTTAAATTAAAATAGCTAACTAGCCTTTCTTCAATTTTCTCCAGAAAAAAACAACCAGGTGAGTTTGTAAGTAGGCAGATGACCGCCTACTCTATTCAGATGGTGACTGTACAAGCATGCGGGGATACAAAACCTCACGCTCAGGCTTATTGCTGGAATTATGGAAGCTAATTACTGAGCAGGTCCATCTATTTTATTAGCTACTTTAGGTCCTATTAATATATTAATGCATTAGTATAGTATAATAAATTAATAAGTAGGTACCTAGTATGTACTTGTATGTAGTATGTAAGTAGGTACCTAGTAGGTACTAGTAACCCACTTAGGTAGGAATTATAAGGTTCTGCTCGTGAAGGATGAGATGTTTACTCACATATGACCAAATGTTGTCCTTGTGCATACGAGGTTCGTCCGAGAAGTATCCAGCCATTGAAAATATCCCGAGAACCGGTCGATCGGCCTTGTTGTAGCTTGAGAGGCACTCATTCTGAGGGGACCGTACTGTGCATGCGTGATCAGTCACACTCCCGTGGGACAACTAAGTTGGCCGGCACACGCCACTGAGTGGGCGAGGGTACTGTGCGACCATCGCATTCACAATGACCGAGCGACTACATGAGCGAATCTGCAACGAGTTTTGCTACAAATTTTAACATTTGTCCGTGGAAACTATTCGAATGATTAAGGTGTTTGAGGATGATTTAATGAGTAGAGCCCAGACAAAATTGTTGCACAGACGTTTTATAGATGGCCGGGAATCCATCGAAAATGACACGTTCCGGAAGGTCTTCAAGGAGCAGAACACCCTAAAATGTTGCAGGTCTTCGGACCGCAATGAACGAAAATCGGCGACTGACAGTGCGACAATTGGAAGATCTAGGGATTCCACGGACACGTGTTTGGATATGTCAGCGGAGTCTTTACTTTACTTGGCATGAAACGTGTGACGGCAAAATTAGAGGGGAATTTCGTGCTGAGGTTGCAGAGGACGTGTGCAAAGGACTTGTTTCAATAAGCTAACAATTATCCACATTCCCCAACCACCTTTGAAGAGTTTGTGCTACAATATTAACCGAGCTTCACTCCTTCAATTATCTACGAAAGCCTTCTTAGTCATTCGAACCGTTTCCGCGGACGAATGTTCAAGTTTGTAGCAAAACTCGTTGGAGATTCGCTGATGTAGTCGCTCGGTCATTGTGAATGTGATGACCACACAGTACCCACGCCCATTCAACGGCGTCTGCTTGCCAACTGAGTTGTCCCACGGGAGTGTGCCTGGTCATGCATCCACAGTACGGTCCCCTCTGAGGGCATGTCATGTTACATCAAGCCCGAGCAACCGGTTCTCGAGATATTTGCAATGGCTGGATGCTTTCTGGACATACCTCGTATATAAGGTCTTCACAGTTACCATTTTTCATGTTTAGATCATCAGTTAAATTGGAAACACAAGCAAAAATAATGAGTGGAGATGCATGATATTATGGGCATTTTGCAATATTCGTGTCATGTATTTTTGAGGTTGAATGTGTTATAATTATGGAAATTACCTGCTGATATTGATCTCTATAAACGTAGCTGAAAGTACAAGTTTGCTGCTTTACTTTATATTTATATATTGCATAATCTTAAACTAAAAACCATCGAGTGGAAATAACAAAAGGGTAAATATGAACTGGCCCGACGGAGGCTCGTTCATGTACGCAAAATGTGAGCCCGGCCCTACCCTAGTGTATCCAGTCCCGACCCTCAGCCAGTAGGGCCTGCCCGGACCATCTCGAACTGTGATCCGGACCGACGCTGCAGCCACGGCTGGGTACATCCGAGCCCCATCTGACGGCGACACGACCCGGCCGGCGAGCCGCCGCTTCCGGCGGTGCCGCCGCCCGCTGCCGACGCCGCGCCGCGCGCCGCGGTACAGTACAGTGGACAGTGTAAACCGTGCTGTGGGCGCAAGCTCAACCACTCGTCACTGTCGCCAGGCCGGGCATAGGCGGCGCCGGTGTATACAGCACATGTCTCATCTGGGGGAGGGAGACATGCCAGCCATGAACCGCACGACATCCAACGGTGTCAGAATGTACATACCGCGGAGTGGGGAGGGAGGAAGACTTAATTCTCACGTTCCTGAAATGCAGGGAGAAATGGGAACATTCAAAGCTTGATCAAAGAACCAGGAAGGCACGGCGGTGGGTAAATGTCAACCAACTCCAGATGTGCTTAGCATAAGCTATTTGATGTGACACGACTCACGATGTTAGGCGCTGTACAATGGCTTGTTCTTGCATCGCCAGCTTCTAAAGCGTCCGTGCGCATCTGGCCGGTTATTATTAGGGTCTCGGGGTGTTCCAACTCCCTTGCTAATATTGCACCGTGCTGTAGTAGCGCCGAACATATCCAATGCGAATGTCGTCGCCTGAGACCCGTGACGTTTACTCACAGTCGACAAGGGCGTCACCACCTCAGATGACGCAATTCGCAGCCGATACGGGCGTCATCGCACGGACTTAAGTCACACTATCCACGGCCGTCGCAGTTGTCATCACGGAGACAAACTACGCCATAGCCGGAGAGCCGGGTACCACCGGCCGAACTGGAATGATGTCATAAACGTCAGCGCTCGCGGTGCAGCACCTCGGAGCGGATCGGGTCGTGGCTGGCTGGTGGCAGTGGACCATGGCTGGCTGGTGGCAGTGGTCCGTGGCTGGCTGGTGGCAGTGGACCATGGCTGGCTGGTGGCAGTGGACCGTGGCTGGCTGGTGGCGGTGGGACGTGGCTGGCTGGTGGCAGTGGGTCGTGGCTGGCTGGTGGCAGTGGGTCGTGGCTGGCTGGTGGCAGTGGGTCATGGCTGGCTGGTGGCAGTGGGCCGTGGCTGGCTGGTGGCAGTGGGCCGTCGCTGGCTGGTGGCAGTGGGTCGTGGCTGGCTGGTGGCAGTGGGCCGTGGCTGGCTGGTGGCAGTGGGCCGTGGCTGGCTGGTGGTAGTGGGTCGTGGCTGGCTGGTGGCAGTGGGCCGTCGCTGGCTGGTGGCAGTGGGTCATGGCTGGCTGGTGGCAGTGGGCCGTGGCTGGCTGGTGGCAGTGGGCCGTGGCTGGCTGGTGGCAGTGGGCCGTGGCTGGCTGGTGGCAGTGGGCCGTGGCTGGCTGGTGGCAGTGGGCCGTGGCTGGCTGGTGGCAGTGGGCCGTGGCTGGCTGGTGGCAGTGGGCCGTGGCTGGCTGGTGGCAGTGGGCCGTGGCTGGCTGGTGGGTGGGCCGTGGTGGCTGGTGGCAGTGGGCGTGGCTGGCTGGTGGGTGGGCGTGGCTGGCTGGTGGGTGGGTGTGGCTGGTGGTGGGTGGGTCGTGGCTGGCTGGTGGCAGTGGGTCATGGCTGGCTGGTGGCAGTGGGCCGTGGCTGGCTGGTGGCAGTGGGCCGCCGCCATGTTTGGCCGGGGTTATCTGCCCGCTGGTGCGGTGGCGGCCGAGACCGGCCGGAGAGGTGACGCGAGGGCTGCGCTCAGCTGGCTGGAAGGCCGAGCTGCCAGCGAGGCTAGGACCGTCAAGCGACGGCTGGGACCGTGACACGAGGGCTGGGACCGTGACACGAGGGCTGGGACCGTGACGCGAGGGCTGGGACCGAGACGCGAGGGCTGCGCTCAGTTGGCTGGAAGACCGAGCTGCCGGCGAGGCTGGGACCGTAACGCGAGGGCTGGGACCGTGACACGAGGGCTGGGACCGTGACACGAGGGCTGGGACCGTGACACGAGGGCTAGGACCGTGACGCGACGGCTGGGACCGTGACACGAGGGCTGGGACCGTGACACGAGGGCTGGGACCGAGACGCGAAGGCTGGAACCGTGACACGAGGGCTGGGACCGTGCCGCGAGGGCTGGGACCGTGACGCGAGGGCTGGGACCGTGACGCGAGGGCTGGGACCGTGACGCGAGGGCTGGGACCGTGACGCGAGGGCTGGGACCGTGACGCGAAGGCTAGGAGCGTGGCGCGAGGGTTGGGACCGTGACGGGAGGGCTGGGACCGTGACGCGAGGGCTGGGACCGTGACGCGAGGGCTGGGACCGTGACGCGAGGGCTGGGACCGAGACGCGAGGGCTGGGACCGTGACGCGAGGGCTGGGACCGTGACGCGAGGGCTGGGACCGTGACGCGAGGGCTGCGCTCAGTTGGCTGGAAGGCCGAGCTGCCGGCGGGGCTGGGACCGAGACGCGAGGGCTGGGACCGTGACGCGAAGGCTAGGACCGTGGCGCGAGGGCTGGGACCGTGACGCGAGGGCTGGGACCGTGACGCGAGGGCTGGGACCGTGACGCGAGGGCTAGGACCGTGACGCGAGGGCTGGGACCGTGACGCGAGGGCTGGGACCGTGACGCGAGGGCTGGGACCGTGACGCGAGGGCTGGGACCGTGACGCGAGGGCTGGGACCGTGACGCGAGGGCTGCGACGCGAGTTGGCTGGAAGGCCGAGCTGCCGGCGGGGCTGGGACCGAGACGCGAGGGCTAAGACCGTGACGCGAGGGCTGGGACCGAGACGCGAGGGCTGGGACCGTGACGCGAGGGCTGGGACCGTGACTGCGAGGGCTGGGACCGTGACACGAGGGCTGGGACCGTGACGCGAGGGCTGCGCTCAGTTGGCTGGAAGGCCGAGCTGCCGGCGGGGCTAGGACCGAGACGCGAGGGCTGGGACCGTGACGCGACGGCTGCGCTCAGCTGGCTGGAAGACTGAGCTGCCACAGAGAGCGAGACGCCAGGAGTCGTACCGGCGCTTTACGACATTGGGAGAGTCAAATGGGCCGCGAATAAATCGATGTAGTGACGTGATAAAGTTGTCGACAGCGACGTCTGGGTGGCCACGGATGGTCGCCGACGGCGTCCTGGTTATTTCGTTCGTGTCGTAAGACTGCACGTGACCATTTCCCAGAGGCAGATGGAGATATAACTGTGCAAGTACGTGAGCTATTCCTATGAATGCCATATGCGCATTGCATGGCTGAAGAAAATATCTGGTCAGATCGAGGTGGCATGTGGTCATCGCTCTTGCTGGAACATTTGGTCAACTCTCAAGCTGCTCGATGCGTTTCACCAATCCTGAAATGGTCCGGTCGGTCAGGTTTCGACTCCATCGAAGCGGCGCCGGGAAGACGTCGCTGAAAGGTGGGCGGAGCTGCGTCATTTATCTCGGCCGCGGAGCAGCCGAGGCCTCGTCTCAGCGGGCAGCCGCCCGGACCGCTAACACATCCGCGGGTGGCCGGCAGCCACCGGAGACGCCCCGTCTCCGCAGAGACCGGGCGTCTCCGGACAGGCCCCAGACTGGCGTCAGCTATCTCCCGGCGTGGCAGATCGTCGCATAGCGCACGATGTCCCGCACTGTGGCGCGGCGCCATTTTAGCGGCGCCGCGACGCGCCCACCCGCCCGCCACTTCACGGCTGCGTGCTAATGCGGTGCGCACACGAGGTGGCGGAGGTGTGGGGCACTAACGACTAGTCGGTTCGCGGCACAATCGGTCGCCGCGCCCGATGCTGTTCCGACTGGTGCTGGCCCCACCCGATGCTGGCCCGGCTGATGCTGGCCGCGCCCGATGCTGGTCGGCGCCTGGCCGCGCCCGATGCTGTGTGCTGGCCGCGACCGATGCTGGTCCTGGCCGCGCCCGATGCTGGTCGGCTGGGCGGCGCGCCCGATGCTGGTCCGACTGGTGCTGCCGCGCCCGATGCTGGTCAGACTGGTGCTGGCCGCGACCGACGCTGGTCCGACTGGTGCTGCGCCCGATGCTGGTCCGACTGGTGCTGGCCGCGCCCGATGCTGGTCCGACTGGTGCTGGCCGCGCCCGATGCTGGTCCGACTGGTGCTGGCCGCGCCCGACGCTGGTCCGACTGGTGCTGGCCGCGACCGACGCTGGTCCGACTGGTGCTGGCCGCGACCGATGCTGGTCCGACTAGTGCTGCCCGCGCCAGATGCTGGTCAGACTGGTGCTGGCCGCGACCGACGCTGGTCCGACTGGTGCTGGCCGCGCCCGATGCTGGTCCAGGCCCACCGCATGGCAGTCGACTCGCCCTCTCCCAGCCGCGTCGCCGATTAGCATGCAGCGCCGCGCTGCATTCCCGGTGCTCGATATCGTATGTCGGCGCTTCACACGTGCGGCAGGTGGTGAGACTAATTTGCGGGGTGCTCGAGCACGTTCACGACACGTGTGGCGGCAATGAGTCGGCGATTGGAGCTGCTCAAAATGAGCCGAAGCACTCGGGGCTGCTTACAATTGGCCGAATTTCATTAAATTGGGTTGCATATGCTACGGTAGAAGATCTGAGACATTTTCAAGGATGACTTTTGTACATAATGGGATGAGGAATTTTTCACCTTGCTGCATGGTGCACTCCTCGTCAACTGTCCCTGGGATGCGCCTAAAGATTAATTAATAAATGGATCGGCAACGAGGAGTCTCAATTTAATTGAACACCATGACACATAAATGCAACCATTAAATCATGCATGCATATTTCATGAGGAGGCCATATATATAGTACGGTGATCGATCAGGTAGTCCATGTTGATGGGTTGTCTTGTCTGGAGGAGGTGCCGACCATTGTGATATGCACCGGATGCACTACAGTTGCAGACCAGCGTGGACAACACGGATCAGGCATGGGCTAAGGGAGAGTGACTGTGCTGTGTCTCGAAGTGGTAAGTAGCTGTTTATTGCAGGTGTCAATAAACAAGAATTTGCCTTCAGCATGACACCACCCCAAAAACGTCTAGTGGAACAAATGACCTCTAGCACGGCTGCCCGTCGGCAGTTCTGCAAAGCGCCGGCATTTATCAACATTAGTAGATTGCGGTTCATCTATCTTCATCTCAAAATTAATGGGTCACAGCACTTCACGCTGGTTGCTTATAAACAAAACCAGGAGCATCAACGTGTGTCCTTGGTTTGCAGTTCCACATCGTAAATCAGCTAGGACATTGCACAATCAGCGACGGCGATGAAGGCTAAAATATGTTTGAGAATCGGGAGGGGAAATTCTGAGACAGGGTTTCTGTGGCATTCAGGTGGGATCGTGGTTGATAAATGTGGTGTTGCTATGGAAATACGCGAGACTGGTATTTGAAATGTGCATGGCCGGATGAATGGCAATCCCGCTCTTCGAAGATTGTAGCACCGACCATGATATACCCTGACCCATGTATGCAGTACCGGCGGCGCATGAACAGACTAACTACGGCGAACTATGGCGCTGTTTATTATTGAAATATTGAGTAGCGGTGGCAGCGTGGCAGTCGATCGGGAGTGGCCGCCGTCTCCTCTGAATGAACTGCTAATGAGCGTCACCAGACGTGGAGCGATGTGACGAATGGTCATCGCACGAAGACCCTGTGGGTGACGGCTGCGTGGCTGCTGGGCTATACCGGCGGCGGCCACACGTGTGTCAGGACACCGTCCCTCACCGGCACCGTCCCTCACCGGCGCCGTCCCTCACCGCGGCGACAGCACGTGTGTCAGGACACCGTCCCTCACCGGCGCCGTCCCTCACCGGCGCCGTCCCTCACCGCGGCGACAGCACGTGTGTCAGGGCACCGTCCCTCACCGCGGCGGCAACACGTGTGTCAGGACACCGTCCCTCACCACGGCGGCAGCACGTGTGTCAGGGCACCGTCCCTCACCGGCACCGTCCCTCACCGGCACCGTCCCTCACCGCGGCGGCAGCACGTGTGTCAGGGCACCGTCCCTCACCGGCGGCGGCAACACGTGTGTCAGGGCACCGTCCCTCACCGGCGGCGGCAACACGTGTGTCAGGGCACCGTCCCTCACCGGCACCGTCCCTCACCGCGGCGGCAGCACGTGTGTCAGGGCACCGTCCCTCACCGGCACCGTCCTCACCGGCACCGTCCTCACCGCGGCGGCCACACGTGTGTCAGGACACCGTCCCTCACCACGGCGGCAGCACGTGTGTCAGGGCACCGTCCCTCACCGGCACCGTCCCTCACCGGCGGCGGCCACACGTGTGTCAGGACACCGTCCCTCACCGGCACCGTCCCTCACCGGCGGCGGCAACACGTGTGTCAGGGCACCGTCCCTCACCGACGGCGGCCACACGTGTGTCAGGGCACCGTCCCTCACCGGCGGCGGCAACACGTGTGTCAGGGCACCGTCCCTCACCGGCGGCGGCAACACGTGTGTCAGGGCACCGTCCATCACCGGCGGCGGCAACACGTGTGTCAGGGCACCGTCCCTCACCGACGGCGGCCACACGTGTGTCAGGGCACCGTCCCTCACCGGCACCGTCCCTCACCGGCGGCGGCAACACGTGTGTCAGGGCACCGTCCCTCACCGGCACCGTCCCTCACCGGCGGCGGCAACACGTCGTGTGTCAGGGCACCGTCCCTCACCGGCACCGTCCCTCACCGGCGGCGGCAACACGTATCAGGGCACCGTCCCTCACCGGCACCGTCCCTCACCGGCGGCGGCAACACGTGTGTCAGGGCACCGTCCCTCACCGGCACCGTCCCTCACCGGCACCGTCCCTCACCGGCGGCGGCAACACGTGTCAGGGCACCGTCCCTCACCGGCGGCGGCAACACGTGTGTCAGGGCACCGTCCCTCACCGGCGCCGTCCCTCACCGCGGCGACAGCACGTGTGTCAGGGCACCGTCCCTCACCGGCGGCGGCAACACGCCGCGTGACAGAACACAACAAAAAAATCCAGAGTAAGCTAAATGTACCAGGAATCGCGACGCCATGAAATTGTTCACATGTTTCCAAAACGGATTAATGATAGTTAAATATAAATACCGAACCGGGATGCGATGTCAGAACATTAGTGCCGAGCTGGAGCTGGCGGCACACGTACGATAGTAGTAGTCATCTGAAAACCCTGGTGAGTGGCTATCATGCGCCTGAGAAATCGCACCACCATTTGCTCGTCTGACTTATATATATCGACGGCGAAAGAACATCGTTTCAGGTCTATTGCAGTGATTCCAGCGGAAGAATTGTGCCCAGTAAGATCCGGCCTTAAGAAGATCAACGAGGACCAATATTGGAGCGGCTAATGAGTTCCACGATGGAGAAGTCAGCTGGCATTCTTCCACGCTTTTCGATGGAGTTTACGAGCTCCTGGAGTCATCTAGAATCGTTCCAGAGCTCAAGAAGCCGTGTGAGGCGACGTAGATGCTCAGGATTTCCTCTGGAGATGTCCAAGGGTTTATGTAGCTGCCCGGGGGAACCAATAAGCTCGAGGAGCCGTTTGGAAAATGCAGGAACTCGATCAGCCGTCCAAAAGCCCGATGTCAGGTAAAAGATACTTGGAAGAGTCGCTTTCAGCGCTTGATGGAACGACCTGGATTCACCTGGATGCGTCCGGGGTGACCTGGATCTGCCGGAGCGGCTGCGTCGCGAGCCGTTGGCGTGGAGCCTTTGGTTTGGCTATTTCAGCTTCAGAGCGCGTCGGCTTCCATGACCATATACCTCCCACGTGCTGATGCTTTACGTCGCCACGCGATTCAGGCTTGATCCGGTTGGATCCGCACGGTTCTAGACGACCGGAGCCGGCCTGATCCGGGCCGAACGTTTGCTTCCTGTTGTTGTCGAGCGGCGGCGGGAGCGTGCGGGCAGACGGCAGACGGGCAGTCCCCGTGGCGTGGCGCGGACGATGCCAGTCCGCTCCACGAGTCCGGTGCGAGTCCGCCGCCGGCCGTCACGAGACCACCGCCGGCCAGCGCCCTGCCAGCTGTCGCTTGGCTCGCCGGCGAGGGACGCTCTTTGGCGTCGGCACGGATCCGGACCGAGGACACGAGGGAGTTTTCAGATCATTCCTTCCATGCAACGCCAAATGTGTGATATTAACTCGACGAAGTTTGAAGGGGCGTGTCCCTCGTTCGCCTTTTTTGTAACGTCCGTGGGCGTGTCTGGGACCTGGTTAGGACCGCGCCAGCACCAGCGCTGACAGCCGTTGATACAACTATGTACCGTCAGCGCTTCGTTCGCTCACGCCTTACCTGATAAACAGAGATCAGGTTGTACAAACAGCAACATGTTTTTGTCTAGTTCCAGAGAAGTTTACAAACTGACGACTTACTTAGTAGAGATGCAAAGATCTCGCCAGTACACAGATAGACAGGCATGATGTTAAAAAAGCTAACAATTGACAAATGAACTCGCCACTCGTGGACAAGCCGCTCTCCCGCTTTTATCCTTACCCAGACATGCATGTCGGGATCTCACTGAGCTGGCGGCTTATGCCGGGGCTGACGATGAAAGTTCGCGCCAGGTTTGGTACCAACACCAGTCTCCTCCCCACTCCCCCTATCGAACGAGGCGGATCCGCAGTCATCCCAGCTCCCCTGTCATCCGTCTGTGTCAAAATATGTATTAGTTAGCACCTGGAGCGGAGATTGTCAGCCAATTTTCGTCGATCGGGCTGTTCTGGCATCAGGCTGGAGAACTGCTGATAACACTGCATCAAAGGCAATGGTGACGGGGGCACGTCGTACCGTGGTGAATATAAAATGGAATTGAATCTTTGCGTAGTCGCTTCATTTATTGAGGATGAACTAGAAGCCAAGGAAAAGTGCCTGTCGCTAAAAATAAAAAAGCATACGTCTCGACAAGCATTAATTGAACAACAATTCTAAGGTAAAATTTATCTAAGGTTGCTTGGCCGTAAATTATTCATGTAATCAAGTGTGGATATCTTTCCATTGTATTTTGTTGGGATAAAAACGCACGATGTGATAGAAGGCCAAAATTCGTCTATTACGTAATCATTCCAGGTCACAATTAATATTCAGGATACCAGACCATCCCCAAGATAAGACACACGATAAGCCCTAATGAGCCAAAATATAAATACACAGCATATTTACCAATCTGGCACCACCTTATATTATAAACGCCTCTATCGGCGCTCTGCTGCTCTGGAGCAGATAAAAGATAATTGTACGCTAGGTCCAAGAGCGGATGAGCCACGCCAGTGATCATCAGCGTCAAGGAAGCACGCTCCAGGGCCTTAACCGTGCGTCACGAGGTGGTCGCCAGACATGCCTGGCGGTGAGCAGGCCGTCCCGCTCTTGCCTCAGGGGGAGCCGGGCGACATGTGCACGCTGGTACACCGTTCCAGAGCGAGACAACGGGACAAGTACCACCATCTCATCAGGCTGCCGGCCGGGGCGGGTAGTCAGGAGTCGGTGTCCGTCCCAGAAGACGAGCGGAGTCGGCATGGCCGCCGGCAGTGTCCGTCGTCAGTGCCGGGCCGGCCCAGGCCGGGCTGGCAGACAATATACAGCCGTCACAGACATCCGTCACAGACAGCCGTCACAGACAGCCGTCACAGACAGCCGTCACAGACAGCCGTCACAGACAACCGTCACAGCCAGCCGTCACAGACAGCCGTCACAGACAGCCGTCCGACAGCCGTCACAGACAGCCGTCACAGACAGCCGTCACAGACAGCCGTCACAGACAGCCGTCACATACAGCCGTCACAGACAGCCGTCGCAGACAGCCGTCACAGACAGCACCACAGACAGCAGTCACAGACAGCCGTCACAGACAGCCGTCACAGACAGCCGTCACAGACAGCCGTCACAGACAGCCGTCACAGACAGCCGTCACAGACAGCCGTCACAGACAGCCGTCACAGACAGCCGTCACAGACAGCCGTCACAGACAGCCGTCACAGACAGCCGTCACAGACAGCCGTCACAGACAGCCGTCACAGACAGCCGTCACAGACAGCACCACAGACAGCCACCGCCGACCGTCCTCGTCGGGCGACGGCCAGCAGCGTCTGCGGTGCCGCGCTGCCTGCGCTGCTAGGAGGGTAATATTCCGACTGCTGTCGTCAAGTGCGCTAGACGGAACGCAACGTTTCGCACAGCTGCTTCTGCGATCATCAGCAGGTGTCATGCCCCTAAAAGGGCGTGGCTTCATCACAGTGTAAAATAATTGACGATGTGACCTAGAAATTCACAGTAAATGGAATTGGGCCTTTCCATCTTTTTTTTGGTTTTTTTAGTTTTTGACAAAAAAAGTAGGGGGGAAAAAAAAAAAAAAAAACAAAAAAATATAAAAAATTTATTAAAAAAATGTAAATAATTTTTCTTTTTTTTTTTTTTTTTTTGAAAACTTTTTTTTTTTTCCATTTTTTCTTTTTCCAAAGAAATTTTTTTATTTTTTTTGCTTCATCAATATTTATGCTGATCCGTAGGTGCGTGAGCCTGTTGGCGCTGGTGGGACTCGAACCCGGGTCTGTGGATCAGAACCCGAATCTGTGGATCAGAACCCGGACCTGTGGATCAGAACCCGGATCTGTGGATCAGAGCCCGGGCGTCTCGCCAGCCGCGCCCTTCAGGACGATCCGGAGTGGTTCAGCGCTGCTGCGCCGAGCGCGGACCACCCGCGGTCCAATCATGGTCACGTGCAGGCCGACGGCGGCCGTCAGCTCTGCCATCTGGTCGGCGCCGGCGGCTGCGTGCGCGCCGGCAAAGTGTGCCGCCTCCTCTGATGCCGTGATTAATGAGCGGCGAGTGTTGTGGCGCGCGCTGCTGCTGGAGTATGATGATGTCCTGTCGGAGTACACCCGCAATAGACATCCCTCATGTACTGAGTGTGTACTTAATACTGAGAGCAGAGAATGAAAGAAGGGAGGTGCGGTCTGTCCGCCACAAGGTCGTGCACTGGGAGTGGTGGTGTGTTTATATCTGACCCGAGGTCAGCTAATGTCGGTCGGATACTGACCGGAGAATTGCTGCGCTGCCATGCCGCCCAAGCTCATCATGACTGGCTACATATTGTTTCTCACATGCATTCCTCATGTTTATGCCTTCAGTGATGAGCCACGATACGATGTGCTAAAGAATATGCCAGCCTCTTCGCTGGGCTGGGCCAAGTCTTATTCCAAATGGGGTAGGAGTGCGACCAACCACGATCCTCCCCATCCCCCAAAAAGCATGACAACATGGGCAATTGCAACCCCCCCCAAAAAAAAAAAAAAAGCATGACAACTTGGGTAATTTGTGCAGGATATTGGATAATGCAGGCACACAGCTATTTATATGGTGTTGTCCTATAATCATTCATATATTTAGTAGTGACAACGTGCCAGCCGCTAGATAACGACTACGCTCAAAAGAACTACGTCAAACCGGCCTATGTGGCATCCGGTTATATTGAACAAACAAGAGAGAAAATGTGAGAGACGCCAGTACATCAGCAGATAAATGTTCCATGGAGTTGCATACACACATCAAAGTGAATTTTAATGATTTAGGTGGAGGGACGGGGGCACACCATCCCGACACAGTAATAATCATGTGTCGGAACGGTGTGGCCAAGCCGCAAACGAGCAAGGATCACCTCTTGTGTGCGTGCGTTGGTGTGACGAGGGCCACTTTGAAAGGATGGGTTTAATATGGCGTACGTGTGTGGTGTTAGGACTCCAGCGTGCGTGCCTGGAGATACTTCCTGAATGCATTGTTTGCCAGGGATATAAGACCACTGGGGGAGGGCACCGGAAGAGTGTGAGCGGGTGGAAGGTCAATTGCTCGACGGGCGAGTCCATCCGCTCGCTCGTTGCCAGGTATGCCAATGTGGCCAGGGACACAGGTAAGTGTAAGCTGGAGCGCGACTGTCATGGTAGAGATGGCGAATAGCGTGGAGCGCGGGATGGGTGATGTCGTGTACGGTTATCGGGGCGTCAATGGATGATCGTGTGTCAGTGCAGATGATGATGGGTGTGGTGATGTTGTGTTCAATGATGTGTTGCGGGTAGGTTATGATGGCAACTAACTGCCGTGTAGACCGAATGGTGTGGTGTTAACCTTGCTTGGCCAGTGTTGGCCGACCGCACCAGGCGGCTCCCGTACCGTCGCCCGGTACGGGAGTCATCAGTGTAGTAGTGTATGGTGGGTCTCTTGATGGCCGCAAAATTTGTTTGGAATTTCGATGGGGAGACCAGTTTTTTGTTTTGTCGAAATAGATGCTCGAGCTTTGATGATTGCATGTGCCAAAATGAGGCAGGATAAATTTTGCCGGAGGTTGCATCCACAAATTTCATGATGAGCCTAAGGACCTGGTTGAGATGAAGGGCAATGTTGTATTTATTTCTGTCATAAGGGACGCTGAACGGGGTGGGGTAAATGAAGCAAGAGTGGCGGCATGATTATGTAGTCCTGAAGTGGCATCTAACGAGTTGAAGTGATCTGCGGTGTTGGAGGCTAGAAAGGCTGGCCTCACCACGGTGACTGGTCATAGGTGTGGTGCAGTGCGCTCCGGTGATAAGGCGCAGTTGGTGATTTGGTATGCGTTCAATCCATGCAATGTATCAGGTGGATATATAATCGAATATAAACGCATTGCGCTCCAGAATTGAGCGAATCAAGACCACGCACATTTCGTTCAGAAGAGCCCTGCTGCACCCGAGTCACGCCCGGAGATGAAGCGCAGGAGATTTAAACGCTGTTTAAAATAAGTAATATGTGGTCTGAAATTGGTTTTTGGTCTAGGACGATGCCAAGATGTGTGAGTGATTTGATGGGGGATATTTTGGTAGTAGCGTAGTGGTGGGAGAAGTGGAATATATGTGCAAAGCAGAAAGAAAAGCACTGTGACGGATTTCACTGGATCCATACGCAGCCCCAAAAGGGAGCACCAAGAATCAATGATTCATGGCGAACTGCATGCAGTGAGTGCCTTTTTCTGCTGATGGACGTGTGTACCGAAATGGCCAAATTGTCGGCGTAAATATAATATTTTAAACCTGGAGCAAGGCACACAACCACACCGACTACGCAGCACGCACCCGACAAGCAGCTGGGGTCACATAGGCCTCCGACCGTCAAGCGACGGCGCCATATTTGCGCCGGAGCCGGAGCCGGAGCCGTAGTCGTACCCGGCAGCTGTGAGTGTGCGCTGCCTAGGTGCACCGTGGCGCGCCGTCCGCTCTCCACCACAAACAAAGGGACTCAGTCGGGTCGCCAGGATCGGCGCTGCCACCTGACCGCGGCTGCACAGCACAGCGGCACGGACCGGCGCTGACGCCGCATCGGCCACGTGAGCACCGCGGCGAAACGCGAGCCGACCGGTCCGGTCCGGTGCTGACCGCAGCGGCCAGTTCGGCTGGTGGCAGTCCACTGGCGCAGCGCCCTGCAGGGGGGGGGGGAGCAGACGCCGCCCGGAACGACGGCGACCGATGCATCCGCCAGCGAGAGGAGACTATACACCTCGTCTTACGCCCTCGTAACCCGCACAGAGGGCCGCGCAAGTGAGGTCCATCGCTCGACCGCGACGAATCGGCGCCGACTCCCGCGCGCCGCGTGCACCAATTGTTCGCGGCCCGCTCGTGCTGATGTGTGTCAGCGTCAGGCCGGCTGCGTGGCCAGCCAGCCACAGGCTGCTATCAGACAATCTGCGAGGTGCCCGGGGCACGCGGTGGTGGTGTGCTGAGCTGCGCTGGGTTTGCCGCGTGAGCGCCTGCCACCACCGACGGCAGCTCCGGACAGGTGAAATCAGAGACCACACATAGCTGGTGGGCGGGCACAGTCGGCTCGCCTCTGCACCCACCTGCAGCAGACGAGACGAAGATGGAATGTAGACTAGCTGGGGACGGGGCGGAGACGGGTAGCCAGCCGCCGCTGAGACGGGCAGCCAGCCGCCGCTGCGCCTGTGCTCGTTGCGCCTGCACAAGAAAGCGTCTTGTAACGGATACGGGACTCAGGCGGAGACGAAATGGGAATGGGATGCCCACAACACGTGGCAGGCAGGAGACTGATCGGACGGCAATGCATTTGTCAAGAAATCGTTGTGGGCATATATTGCACAATTTTTTCGTCGTACCACTTCCAAACTCCAAATACACACACACACACGGCCACACAGAGATGCGACTAAGGGGCTGCTCTCCTCCCCCTTACCAATCAAAAATACACTAGATCGAACAAGAAAGTTTGAGATTATCACGATTATCACCACGCAAAACCAGAAATTTTTGGCGCGTGCAGCGCGCTGAAAGCAGTCTTGTGTTTTAGTCACATATTGTATTTTGTCGGTTTCATTTCCCTGTAAGAAAATCCTAGCTGCTCGCATCCCCTGCACACACGCATACGCACACGCATATATATATATATATATATATGTTTTTTTAACCCACAATTTAACCAGGGCACGTCTTGTTATATCCCGAAAACATCCAGCTGTATTGAAAGTCTGGGCATTCATGATCGAATTGCCCTGGAGCCCTGACAGGAAGCCAAGATTTTACGAAAGCTGCACAATAATTCAGGGATGTTGGTTGCTGAAGGAACATTTTAGTGATAAACAGTGCCATCATCGCCATTTATAAGCATGAAGTTGTAGGAATTGCAATTCCATATAAAATCTGTGACATATCTTTGCCGGTGCAAACACCAGGTTTGTGGGTGCACAAAGAAAGTTTTTTCAGTACATGTGTACCCAAAGACACATGAAGCTCTGCCTCTGTGGGACCCGGGACGAAGACGAGACGGAGACGAAGACTGAGACTGAGACTGAGGCGGAGACTGAGGCGGAGACTGAGGCGGAGACTGAGACTGAGACTGAGGCGGAGACTGAGGCGGAGACTGAGGCGGAGACTGAGGCGGAGACTGAGGCGGAGACTGATGCGGAGACTGAGGCGGAGACTGAGGCGGAGACTGAGGCGGAGACTGAGGCGGAGACTGAGGCGGAGACTGAGGCGGAGACTGAGGCGGAGACTGAGACGGAGACGGGACGGAGACGGAACGGAGACGGGACGGAGACGGAACGGAGACGGGACGGCACTAGCGCGCCACGACATGACGTGAAGCCACCCCACCATCAGAAGACAAACAAAGCCCTGACCACCGGCCGAGTGTGTGGTCGACAACGCATAAACCACACCCCACGCCCCACTCGTTGGCAGCGTGTTGCACCGGCACGTACTTCACGTCAGACGGAACTGCCAAAGTGCGCACCGTTTTGTTGCTGCTGGAGGTGTACGTGCCTGGAGCGGTGTCCACATACTCGTCACGGGCGCTGTAGCATGGGCGGCGGTGTGGCTGATTCATATCCGAGCGTGAATCACACCCTACAACATACCCGTGCATATACGAGATCAAGCATGCATTCGTTAGACGACAACGGTATGGAGGAAGTCCAAGCAGCAGACGACAGCACGCCCGATCCGCTGTATTCGGCACCAACAATGCGCTATCCATTCAAGACGTCATGAAAGGAAGGGCTTGGCAAATCGAAGTAATTCAACGCCGGCATTGTTTCACGTACACCTCGCGTTCCGCAACGTTTACAATGGCTTCCTGTCGCGGCGACCTAGTGCCACGCACGCGGCCTGGTCGGTTCAACGCTTTCAGGCGGAACGCGAGACGTTTGAGCTGGTCGACGTGCATGGGGTGACAAGGGCAGTACCATGTTCCATCCAAGCACTCATCGCCAGAGGTCTGTCCAGCGATGAGGTGGTGGCCACGCTGACAGCCACGGAAGAGACAAGCTCTCTGTGCAAACTTTTCAACTACATACATCTCGTTGGCAGCAGAAGCGATTCAGCGTGAATCCATCGATGACATCCTGTGAAACCGGGAAGGAGTCGGCGAGACCTGTCAAAGGAAGCGCCAGGAACTTACCGCTGCTGCCAGGTGTCCGACAATGAATGCCACGCGCGGCTTTAATGCAACCACGGCGGCTCGGGATAGCACGCTACCTCAGATGCACTGCGAGTCTCACACTCCTGCCATTCTCAACGCACACGTGAAGTGACCTGCGACACATTCCAGAGGCCCGGTTTTCAGGCTTTCAGGACCTTCCCGATGGTCTGCCGGTACGAAGTCCGGTGACCGATCCGTAGGTCCAGTTACCGGTCCGCATATCCAGTAGCCGGTCCGCGGGCACAGTGACCAGTCCGCAGGTCCAGTGACCAGTCCGCAAGCTCAGTGACTAGTCCGCAGGTCCACTGACCAGTCCGCAAGCCCAGTAACCGGTCCACAGGTTTGGTGACCAGCCCGCAGGCTCAGTGACCGATTCACAGGCCCAGCAGCCGGTCCACAGTTCAGTAACCGGTCCGCAGGTCCAGTGGACGGTCCGCAGGCTCGGTGACCGGTCCGCAGGTCCAGTGACTATTGCACGCGCCGAGAAACACCTCACCGCGTGCCGGGCGACGGACGACTGAGCCGTGGCGTCGACGGTCGGCAGACGGCCGACACCGAGCTGCGACATATACGGCGCCATGACGTCACCACTCGCCGCCTGGCCGGCACAGTGCGGGCCCGTCGGACGGTCACCGGACTGTCGACACGGCCGGCGGACTGCCCACCCAGTGGGGTGGTCAGTCACCGGACTGTCGACACGGCCGGCGGACTGCCCGCCCAGTGGAGCGGTCAGTCACCGGACTGTCGACACGGCCGGCGGACTGCCCGCCCAGTGGAGCCGTCATACAGTCACCGGACTGTCGACACGGCCGGCGGACTGCCCACCTTGTGGAGCGGTCAGACAGTCACCGGACTGTCGACACGGCCGGCGGACTGCCCGCCCAGTGGAGCCGTCAGACAGTCACCGGACTGTCGACACGGCCAGCGGACTGCCCGCCCTGTGGAGTGGTCAGACACCGGACTGTCGACACGGCCGGCGGACTGCCCACCCAGTGGAGCGGTCAGTCACCGGACTGTCGACACGGCCGGCGGACTGCCCACCCTGTGGAGCGGTCAGACAGTCACCGGACTGTCGACACGGCCAGCGGACTGCCCGCCCTGTGGGGTGGTCAGACACCGGACTATCGACACGGCCGGCGGACTGCCCACCCAGTGGAGCGGTCAGTCACCGGACTGTCGACACGGCCGGCGGACTGCCCACCCTGTGGGTCAGACAGTCACCGGACTGTCGACACGGCCGGCGGACTGCCCACCCTGTGGAGCGGTCAGTCACCGGACTGTCGACACGGCCGGCGGACTGCCCGCCCAGTGGAGCCGTCAGACAGTCACCGGACTGTCGACACGGCCGGCGGACTGCCCACCCCGTGGAGTGGTCAGACAATCACCGGACTGTCGACACGGCCGGCGGACTGCCCACCCAGTGGAGCGGTCAGTCACCGGACTGTCGACACGGCCGGCGGACTGCCCACCCTGTGGAGTGGTCAGCACGGCCGGTGGCCTCATTTTATTTTTATTTCTTTTCACCTCGCCATGCCAAAGGTTCGTTTGTGTGTGTATTACATATTTCGACTGTAGAGCACTTCGGCCAGCCTTTGATCATTCGCACCTGATGCTAAAAGTTTGCAACGGAATCCTCATGGTGGTGTGTCTCAACCGAAAATAGTATCGGAGACGCGTGGGTCTAAAATTGTAACTCACATACCACTAACCATTTGGCGGATAAGGTGATCTGACCACTCGGCCACATACACACAACAATAAACGAAAAGCAACTGCTTCGGGATGGTACTATGGTAATAATTAGTTAAATGATAAAGGATTGATGTCGAGCGGCAATGGGGGAAGCTAATTTACAGACATTTAAAGGTCCCCGTAACCAGCATGAGCATAAGTCACATTTGCCATTTAATAATTTGGCGGTGTTAATGGTTTGGTGGTTAGGGACGCACCGACCACATGACACTATTGCGCCCCTCAGCTGCAGCTACTACACTTAAGCTGCAATTAGCCATCAGTACAGACGTGTTCTCTTGGATTCAGCTCCATTTTGGTCCACACCAGTCCGGTGTAGGTTCAGTCTCCAGTCACTACCAGGTTCAGTCTCCAGTCGGCAGCATGTGTTCCGCGTCGTGTCCGTTCCGCAGATGAGTCGCTGTCGGCTGGGTCAGCCGGTGTCAGGCACTGCGAGCTCCAGGCATCAGTATGTTGACGACATTCTTGGAATTCGGCACGAGTTGGCGACATAATTCTTTCTCCAGTTGACCGGTGAAACGTGGTTGAACTGAGGCCTCCCAGTGAATAGGACTGTCGAAAGCTTGCTCAACTTCGAACATTATTTAGAGCTGAGATTTCGATGTCTATATCCTACCCTGCTCTTACCTAGATGTGTCTACGTTACACAGGAGAGTTCAAATAATGGCCAGTTTTGAAGAACTGGTGAATCAATCCTGATGAATAATGCAATTTGATGGACGGTTCGTAAGCGCACGATGAGCTAAAATATAAAAAGAAGCTAGCAAACTTTATTCCTGGAGACTGGGATGCCGGAATAGTCGTGGAGAGGGTAGCGATATTTGGTTATTGTATGCAGCAACATCACGTCTTTTCCTACACCCGAAGCTCGGCATGACTTTGCTTGCTGTTGAATGCGTGCAGTGTTACCGCCTGACTGTATAATCAGGACCAGGCGACAAACTTCAAGCAAACTGCAGCTTTCGACGGCATGGAAATATCTGACGACAGTGGTGATGGAAATATCACATCACCACCGTCTTCAGATATTTCCATGCCGTCGAAAGCTGCTGCAATATCTGGTCGGGGAGTTATCTGGATCACTATACGTATACACCCGCAAAGGTAAAAAACTCAGACAAGACCTGAAAGTGCTGTCCGAACATTTAGCTTCGGCATTGGATGAAAGGGTGCAGTGCATTCAAATAATATGAGGGAGGAAGAAAGACAACATGCACTTCACACACAGTATGTAGTATGTAATGCGTATGAACTTCTCATATGTATGCATATATATATATATATATATATATATATATATATATATATATATATATATATTAGGGTGACAGCTATTTGGACCCAATATTTTTGTTCTCGAAAAACGAAAAAGGCAGTTGATTTTCTGGTTCGTATTAGCCTAAAAACACCAGATAAACAGCTTCATCTCGATCAAATAATTTTAAGGCGTGCCTCATAGCACTTGAATGTCAGACACCCCAGACATTTTTTTTAGGACCACCCATCCGTATTACTCCGGGTATGTGTTGGCTAAAATAGAGTCAGAACGTGTTCGTGCTGGTCGGGTGTGCCCTGAATAATCGTATTGCAACCTTATTAATTATAATTATAGTTTAATATTTAACTATAATTATGGTTTGTTCCAATTTCCCAATATTAATGCCCTTTTTGGTCCTGTCGCAAATATGGCCGCTCCGGCAACGCGGAAGAAAACGTATATACCGCTCATCGGCCCCGCCGACGAGAGATTGATGAGTGGAGGTTAACCAAAGGGCCCTCGAGCTCATCCAGATCGATGAAGACAAAGTGTTCCTCATTGCGCAATGCGAGGAAGGCCGCCGAGGAAAAATGATGGGCGCCGATCGGCAGCTCGCCTAGTTCGAGCAGCGGCAGTTGAATCGCGCCTCCCAGGTCAGCGATCGCAAGACTCGGAAAGCGCAGCGCATGGCCGAGATCGACACTGTTGAGCTCGAGTCTAGCTCCAGCCCCTGTCGCAACTCTACAACGTCCAGCGCTGAGGACGAGCCTCGACCATCGACTTCCACCGCCTGCCCACCGCCGCCGAAGCGCCGCCGCGGCAGGGATACTTTAATCTCGCCGACTGTCGCCGCTGCCCTAGACCGCACTCGCGTGACGGACCATCAGGCAGTATACGTCTTGTCGGCGGTGGCCGACACCATCGGGCACGACGTATCCGAGCTCACCATGAATTGGGAGTCCATCCGCCAATCCCGGCGGAACCACCGGAAGCAGGCCGTGCTGGACATCAAGGCGTCGTTTGCGCCGGACGTACCACTGGTTGTTCACTGGGACGGAAAACTGGTTCCCAACTCTACGACCGGCAGCAGGGGCAAAGTCGACCGTCTTCCGATTTTGGTAGCTGGGACCAGCGTCACCAAGCTGCTCTCCGTGCCCAAGCTCGAGATCGGCAGTGGACTGGCTATGGCAAACGCTGTCGTGGAGGCCCTGCACGATGGGGCGCTGCAGACCCGGTCGTGGGTATGTGTTTCGACACTACGGCCTCGAACACAGGCTCGCAGTCAGGGGCGTGTGTGCACATTGAGCAGCAGCTCGGTCGTGACCTGCTCAATGTCGCCTGCAGGCACCACATGCTCGAGCTCATCGCCGCGAAGGTCTACGGGATTTGTCTCAACACCCCATCGTCCGGGCCTAAAAGCCCGCTCTTCAAACGCTTCCAGGACAAGTGGGATTTCATCGATCAGGACCAGTACGAGACCATGCCCGATGACCACCTCACGGAGGCCATCCAGGATTCCCGGGACAACCCCATCGCGGGTTTCAAGCTCCATCTGTCGCAGTTCCAGCCACGGGATGACTATCGCGAGCTCCTGGAGCTCTCCGTGATCGTGCTCGGCGGGATGCCGGCCAGAGGCATTCGATTCCGGCGGCCTGGGGCTCACCACCACGCGCGTTGGATGGGCAAGCTGATCTACGCTGTGAAGATCTACCTCTTCCGAGGACATGCAAACCTGACTGCCTGGGAGAGCGCCGGCATCCTTCGGTACGTCAAGTTCACCGTCTCGGTGGTACCCCACGCCGAGCCCCACATCGGCCCCTGCGAACGACCTCGCCCTCCTGAAGGATTTGGTCGGGTACGAGGACAAGTCCCTCGCCACTTGTGGTATTTGAGTGAGAGCCTCGTCCCGCTGGCGTTCTTCGACGAGAACTTACCACTGGGAAGAAAGCGGGCCATGATCGAGGCTCTCAGCTCCAATGAGGGCTCGGAGGATCTCACCAAGCGGGCCGTCGTTGATCTCAAGGCCGACTTGTCGCAGAAGACCCTCGCGGACTTCGTGACCAAGTCGTCGCGAATGCTCTTCGTCACCCTGGGGATCGACGACGACTTCCTGGAGACCGACCCGGCGGAGTGGCATGACGAACGACTCCGGGTACTGAACGACTTCGCCGAGCGTGGCGTCGCCCTAATGGAAGACTACAATTTGACCCTCACCAAGGACGAGGACCAGACGCAGTACATCCTGCAGGTGGTGGAGGCGCACCGGGGAAGATTACCCGACGCCAACAAGAGCACCGTCACCCAGACTGACTGAGGCCAGGTGACCAGGACCAAGACCAGGACCAGGCCAGGATTATTTTCGAAACTCATCGCAACGTTGGGTCAAGGAAGACCCATAAGACCCGCCTAATAGTGTATACATTCAAGTGCGATGAGGTATGGCTAAGCATAACTGGATCAGGATGAAACTTTCTACGTGGTGTTTTTAGGCTAATACAAACCAGAAAATGAACTGCCTTTTTCATTTTTTTAACGTCGAAATGTAAGTGTCACCCTAATATATATATATATACATTAGGGTGACAGCTATTTAGACCCAACATTTTTTTCTCGAAAAACGAAAAAGGCAGTTGATTTTCTGGTTCGCATTAGCCTAAAAACACCACTAAAACAGTTTCATCTCGATCAAATAATTTTAAGGCGTGCCTCATCGCACTTGAATGTCAGAGACCCCAGATATTTTTTTAGGATCACCCATCCCTATTACTCCGGGTATGTGTTGGCTAAAATAGAATCAGAACGTGTTCGTGCTGGTCGGGTGTGCCCTGAATAATCGTATTGCAACCTTATTAATTATAATTATCGTTTAATATTTAACTATTATTATAGTTTGTTCCAATTTCCCAATATTAATGCCCTTTTTGGTCCTTTCGCAAATATGGCCGCTCCGGCAACGCAGAAGAAAACGTATATACCGGTCATCGGCCCCGCCGACGAGAGATTGATGAGTGGAGGTTAACCAAAGGGCCCTCGAGCTCATCCAGATCGATGAAGACAAAGTGTTCCTCATTGCGCAACGCGAGGAAGGCCGCCGAGGAAAAATGATAGGCGCCGATCGGCAGCTCGCCGAGTTCGAGCACCGGCAGTTGAATCGCGCCTCTCAGGCCAGCGATCGCAAGACTCGGAAAGCGCAGCGCATGGCCGAGATCGACACTGTTGAGCTCGAGTCTAGCTCCAGCCCCTGTCGCAACTCTACAACGTCCAGCGCTGAGGACGAGCCTCGACCATCGACTTCCACCGCCTGCCCACCGCCGCCGAAGCGCCGCCGCGGCAGGGAGACTTTAATCTCGCCGACTGTCACCGCTGCCCTAGACCGCACTCGCGTGACGGACCATCAGGCAGTGTACGTCTTGTCGGCGGTGGCCGACATCCTCGGGCACGACGTATCCGAGCTCACCATGAATCGGGAGTCCATCCGCAAATCCCGGCGGAACCACCGGAAGCAGGCCGTGTAGGACATCAAGGCGTCGTTTGCGCCGGACGTACCCCTGGTTGTTCACTGGGACGGAAAACCGGTTCCCATCTCTACGACCGGCAGCAGGGGCAAAGTCGACAGTCTTCCGATTTTGGTTGCTGGGACCAGCGTCACCAAGCTGCTTTCCGTGCCCAAGCTCGGGATCGGCAGTGGACTGGCGATGGCAAACGCTGTCGTGGAGGCCCTGCACGATGGGGGTGCTGCAGACCCGGTCGTGGGTATGTGTTTCTACATTACGGCCTCGAACACAGGCCCGCAGTCAGGGGCGTGTGTGCACATCGAGCAGCACCTCGGTCGTGACCTGCTCAATGTCGCCTGCAGGCACCACATGCTCGAGCTCATCGCCGCGAAGGTCTACGGGGTTTGTCTCAACACCCCATCGTCCGGGCCTGAAAACCCGCTCTTCAAACGCTTCCAGGACAAATGGGATTTCATCGATCAGGACCAGTACGAGACCATGCCCGATGACCACCTCACGGAGGCCATCCAGGATTCCCGGGACAACCCCATCGCGGGTTGCAAGCTCCATCCATCGCAGTTCCAGCCACGGGATGACTATCGCGAGCTCCTGGAGCTCTCCGTGATCGTGCTCGGCGGGATGCCGGCCAGAGGCATTCGATTCCGGCGGCCTGGGACTCACCACCACGCGCGTTGGATGGCCAAGCTGATCTACGCTGTGAAGATCTACATCTTTCGAGGACAGACAAACCTGACTGCCCGGGAGAGCGCCGGCATCATTCGGTACGTCAAGTTCACCGTCTCGGTATACGTCCCTGCGTGGTACGCCGTGCCGAACCCCACATCGGCCCCTGCGAACGACCTCGCCCTGCTGAAGGATTTGGTCGGGTACGAGGACAAGTCCCTCGCCAAGGCGCTCACCGACGGCTTCGCGCGACGCCACTTGTGGTATTTGAGTGAGAGCCTCGTCCCACTGGCGTTCTTCGACGAGAACTTACCGCTGGGAAGAAAGCGGGCAATGATCAAAGCTCTCAGCTCCAATGAGGGCTCGGAGGACCTCACCAAGCGGGCCGTCGTTGAGCTCAAGGTCGAGTTGTCGCAGAAGACCATCGCGGACTTCGTGACCAAGTCGTCGCGAATGTTCTTCGTCACCCTGGGGATCGACGACGGCTTCCTGGAGACCGACCCGGCGGAGTGGCACGACGACCCTCGCTACGTCGCCGCAGCCCGCAAGGTCAACGGCATCCGGGTACGACTTCGCCGAGCGTGGCGTCGCCCTAATGGAAGACTACAATTTGACCCTTACCAAGGACGAGTACCAGATGCAGTACATCCTGCATGTGGTGGAGGCGCACCGGGGAATCTTCCCCGACGCCAACAAGAGCACCGTCACCCAGCCTGACTGAGGCCAGGTGACCAGGACCAAGACCAGGATCAGGCCAGGAGTAGCTTCGAAACTCATCGCAACGTTAGGTCCAGGAAGCCCCACAAGACCGGCCTGAGAGTGTATACATTCAAGTGCGATGAGGCATGGCTAAGCATTATTGGATGGGGATGAAACTTTTTATGTGGTGTTTTTAGGCTAATACAAATCAGAAAAGGAACTGACTTTGTTATTTTTCGAAAGTCGAAAAATAACTGTCACCCTAATATACATATATATATATATATATATATATGTATATATATATATATATATATATATATATATATATATATATATATATATATATATATGTGTGTGTGTGTGTGTGTGTGTGTGTGTGTGTGTGTGTGTGTGTGTGTGTGTGTGTGTGTGTGTCTATGTGTGTGTGTGTGTGTGTGTGTCTATGTGTATGTTTAAGGTGTGTGTGTGTGTGTGTGTGTGTGTGTGTGTGTGTGTGTGTGTGTGTGTGTGTGTGTGTGTGTCTATGTGTATGTTGTGTGTGTGTGTGTGTGTGTGTGTGTGTGTGTGTGTGTGTGTGTGTGTGTGTGTGTGTGTGTGTGTGTGTGTCTATGTGTATGTTTAAGGTGTGTGACAGGAGTGATGGTGATGCTGGCGCGGCGAGTCCCACAGACGTTAACCAGTGGTACATAGTACTTACGTCAACGGCCGGCAATTTTCGCCTGTGAGTAACTGTCAACATTGGACTTGCCCAGCACTATCTAGCTCGTCCGGCGTATCTGGACCGCGTCGCTTTATCGCTCGGCCAGCGTGACATATTTCTGCACCACGCCGTCATTCATTGTATCCGCTACGCCCAGATGCAGCACGGGCTCCGCCGTCCCGCAGCATGCGACTGCGCAGCTAGCTGTAGGCACAGAGGACTGTGGCTTGTCCCTCAGTACCGAGGGTCACCGAGGGTCGCTTCGTTACCACACGCAATCGGCCGCGCACGGCCACAGTCAAACGTCAACATTCGCTACCAAGTCGCCAACTTGGCCATCAGCATGAAGCCATGGCCACCATGATCACCGCCATCGCCTTCGCCATCACCACCGCAATCATCGTCATCGCTGTCAAGAGCATCATAGCACATGCAGCGCGTGGCCTCCAGCAGCGAGCAGTTGCCAGCTCCACTTAGTCACAAGCATTCAATTACGTAGCCAACAGTGGCGGTGTTGCAAAAGTACTGAGTATCCACGTGAATGTGCCGTCGGATGCACATACATGAATGCCAAGTGTCGCGCTCGGCTGCGACATTTTCGGCCGAGCTGCTGATGTAATCGTGTGTCTTTCCGAAATGCCTCTTTTGTGCTAAGAACTAGAAGCGGTAGCTGGCATATCAAATTTATTCATGGCTTCTGGATTGGATTTCACGTTTACGATATTAATGATGTTGTTCTTCGTTAGCTAAATGTTTTTCGAGATTTCATTATTTAAAAGCTTTTCATAGACTGAGTGCATGTTCTCTCAAGTTCGTCCGACCAGGGTTTTCCTTCACGTGCAATGTGGAACGTGCTTTGATGCCATCCAGATAATTGCAAGGCCAATTTACGGAGGACTGTGTGTTTATGGATGGGCATTGGGAAGGGCAGAGAGCTCAGCAGATGATCATTTAGGCTTTACATACATTTCCATCACACCCAGTGCTCTCAACCGGACTCCTTGCGCCTCTGAGTCGTAAGATACCGGCTTATTTACCCGCGCCCTGCATGTTGATCTCAGTTTCAAGTCCTGCAATAAGATTTAAACAATAGTTCAATAATTAAATATGCATCCGACGGTATACCAAGTAACGGCTACATTGCAACTTATGGTGAACCGGCTGTAGTATTCCACTAGTAACTCCCACGAACACTTAGAAGCAGGCCGAAACGTTTTAGGCAATTGTTTTTATTCGGAAAGGCCGCAACATGATGGCCCTCGTATGTGGGCGGCCGTAAGCGCGTTACTACAGCAAAATCAGAACGGAAACGACATGACACGACGGGGTGGCGCCACTTCATCGAAGCGCCCAACAGACATCGGACCGGAAATGAAGCTTGGCCAGTGTTGCGCAATTCGGTCCACGGATTTCCGACACATCTGATCATTTCAAGCAGTGCTGTTTCAACAGCAATGTTCTGTAGTACGCCACAGACACAGAACACAGCATCGACTTTCTGCAGCACGCCACCGCACAGAGCACATTAGCGGGGTACATTATCGTAGTAGGAAATAATTGAAGTTGGTAAGCTGGAGGGCGTTTCAAAGTCATGCACTTCCATGCCACAGCGTGCTAAAAATATGAAGTCTAAAAATGTCAAACTGGTAGTGTGGCATCCCTATGGCAGGTGGCATGAACTGACTGCCGGTCTGCAGCTTACGACGTAACATAGCGGAGGGCATGGCGTATCACAACAAACAGCGCACAACAGCAGCAGGTGACGCCACACAACAGCAGCAGGTGACAGCACGCCAAGGCAGCAGGTGACAGCACGTCACAGCAGCAGGTGACAGCACGTTACAGCAGCAAGTGACAGCATGTAACATCAGCAGATGACAGCACGCCACAGCAACAGGTGACAACACGTCACAGCAACAGGTGACAACACGTCACAGCAGCAGGTGACGGCATGGCACACCAGCATGCGATGACATGGCACAGCAGCAGGTGATAACACGTCACAGCAGCAGGTGACGGCATGGCACAGCAGCGGGCGATGACATGGCACAGCAGCAGGTGACGGCATGGCACACCAGCATGCGATGACATGGCACAGAAGCAGGTGACAGCACGTTACAGCAGCAAGTGACAGCATGTAACATCAGCAGATGACAGCACAGAACAGCAGCAGGTGACAACACATCACAGCAGCAGGTGACAACACATCACAGCAGCAGGTGATAACACGTCACACCAGCAGGCGATGACATGGCACAGCAGCAGGTGATAACACGTCACAGCAACAGGTGATAACACGTCACAGCAGCAGGTGACAGCACGTCACAGCAGCAGGTGACGACATGGCACAGCAGCAGGCGATGACATGGCACAGCAGCAGGTGACAACACGTCACAGCAGCAGGTGACGGCATGGCACACCAGCAGGCGATGACATGGCACAGCAGCAGGTGACAGCACGTTACAGCAGCAAGTGACAGCATGTAACATCAGCAGATGACAGCACAGAACAGCAGCAGGTGACAACACATCACAGCAGCAGGTGATAACACGTCACAGCAGCAGGCGATGACATGGCACAGCAGCAGGTGATAACACGTCACAGCAACAGGTGATAACACGTCACAGCAGCAGGTGACGGCATGGCACAGCAGCAGGCGATGGCATGGCACAGCGGCAGGTGACGATATGGCACAGCAGCAGATGACTGCATGGCACAGCAACAGATGACAATATGGCACAGCAGCATGGAACAACCATCACATAAGGAGGTGACAGCACGGCACAGCAGGCAACAGCAGCAAATCGACGATCCAGGTGGGCACTGCTCGCGGCGTGAGATACGATTCCAGATGTGAAAGTAAATTAATTCAAGGCCTTTACCAGTCGCTACGATGTAAATGAAAGCCATTCGTCAGGCCAGATAAACGGAAGCGGCGCATTGGTGTTTGCGGTCGGTCCGACATGCGTAGCGTCACGGGCTGTACAAAGGAGAGAAAGAACAATCGGAATAACAATTGCATTGCGCTGCGCCGGTGTCACGGCTGTATGCATTATGCAGGAATGCATTGTATTCCCCTCCATACCATACACGGTAGCTATAAGAAACCTTCAGTGGCAGTGCACCTGCCCATGACCAATCGTTTCGTCCGTGCAGGCTATGAACGAAGGCAACAACCAGGGAATTTGCTACCCGTCTGCATACAAATGGCGTTTGTCCACGCTCATAGTTTGGGAAGAAAATAATAATGAAAGTCAGTTGAGTATTAGCGCGTTTTTGAAGGCATTCATAGAAGGGGAAGTTGTAGCATTTACGTCACACAAATATGTGTGCACATCTCGCAAGAATATAAGGATTCGTTGGACCGAAAAAAAGACATTATGTGCGGGTATTAGGAATAAAGTGAATACCCACATATAATGAAATGTTCAAAATATAGATGCAGGCTAACATGTGTGGTAAGATAAATGTAAAGGAGGACATAGTGTCCAAGCAAAAATGCACGACACAACAGCAGCAAGATTACCAAAATGGTCGTCAAAAATCGTCGCGTCATAACATCATCATACACATCCACCCTATAACCTCACAAATCCTTTTTTTATCCGATAAGTCCCCTATTGTTTCAATTGTTTTCCGAATATGCTGGTCCATCTGTCTTCCCATTGTCGTCCGCAAAACACATTCTCTTTCCAAATACTTTCTTGCCTAACTATGCGGAAATCTTCGATCTCGTTATCCGATCCGTTGAAGTGTTTACCCACAGGAAGCTCTCTCCTTCCACACCGAATGGACGACAAGTGATTTTGGACCCTGGCATGCTATTTTTCGTGTCTTCCAGCTTCTCTGTTTCTCTGTTTCTTCCACATAACAAACATCACACTTGTTTTGCAGATAACGCCATACGAAACATTAGAATACTTGCTTTGCCATGCATCAATGTATCCGCTGAATTTGTTTCCCTTTCGAATGTTATCATAGGGCCGACTGGGAGAAGTTTTTGCAAGTTTTCTGATCAGTGTACGAGTGATGTTTGTTCCTCAATATCCATCGGACGTTGGGGAGATATCTGGGAAAAGCAACGACCACTGAAAACCTCTTAGCCGTGGATATACGTTGGGCCCTTCTGATTAGCCATGAGTCTCTGTCAATTTGTTTGGCCTGGTGTATCTGAATATCGACTACCTTGAGTGGGTAGTTTGCAATAGGTGGTCTCTGATTATGTAATCGTGTTGGTCATGCGAGCTGTGCGCGCTGCATATTCGCTTGGCACGGCTTGCCAGTCCGTATGGGATGGCGTCCTTCACTGATTTTGGGTGGTGCGAATCATACCGCAGGTATTTTTTTATCCTTGGGGTTTGGGAACACCCCCGTTACAAATTTACCACTGTGCAGGTCAATGTGGACATCCAGAAGATCTATACTCTCATTAGGGTACCTCAAATCGACTTGCATGCGATATTTTATATATATATATATATATATATATATATATATATATAATATATATATATTTATATATATATATATATATATATATATATCCGACCACCTTAGATTGAAAGCCCTCGGAGAGCAAAAGCTACACATAAGAATACCATGTTTCCACATAAGTGTCTATAGTATCATTCTTATCTTTAATTCAGATAGGTCACCACGAAGCGACTGTGCTTATTATCCTGCGTCCCTCCTCCGAGACTTTGCGCTAGATTATGTGAAACGCATAAATGCCACCCTTGCTAGAACAGTGACAAGCGCAAGCTAGGAAACAAAGAAGTTTACTTTGACATTCGCTTATATATCCATAATTCTTCTCAAAACATGATTTGCATTGTGCTTTATTAAATGCATTGTGCTTCATGAAACATTGCTTGGGCGATATACCTGAGCTAAAAATATCCACTGTAAGCAAACATCACCCTAGTCAGTGCCTCGCAACACTTCTCCAGTATTTCTCCCTCTCGATCATGAAGTCTATCTCAATTCTCTTCCTCCAGAAGATCCGGCACACAGCACGCATTACACTTTAATGATGCCTTCATGCTGGACCGTCATTTGGTTGGAAATGAAGCATAATAACCGTTTATACATCCCGTCACAGTGCCGACAGGAAGTGAACCGACACACTCGACAGCGGAATCGTGTGGTTAACGCTGATGCCGTCTAAATTATACATTCACCACCACCATATTTCGCCTAGACGAAGATGAGTCCATTTGTGTTCAAGTCTTACTTTCGTCTTTCCAGCCCACGAGTATCCGTGCGCAGGAATGAGGAATATGCATTGGCACGAATGAGGAATATGCATGTGCACGGATGAGGAATATGCGTGTGCACGGGTGAGGAATATGTGTGTGTGCACAGATAAGCAATATGCACGCGCACGGATGAGACATCACGCACGATTTTGCATGCTTGACGCTGTGTAAAATTAAAACGTCAATAACACCAGCTTCAGCTGCATCACGTGACATCTGTTCGTCGACGTCACACACGCTGAACGAAATGAAACTTTACTCAGACATAGTTATGCTGAGACCCTAGATGCATCACCCGATATGTCGGGTATATAGCATTAACTAATGATTAAATGCACCTGCGCACATAGCATATGCTTACGAGCACAAACATACACATACGCAATCCATATATAGATATATATATATATATATATATATATATATATATATATATATATATATATATATATATATATATATGTATATATATTCGGTTTAATAGCTAAGTTAATAAGAAATAAATACGACGTAAAAAGAAGGGCCTGCCAGTTTTCCTAGGCAATTTCCCTTCTTGTTCAGGAACGTACCTAGCCGTACACTACGGCGCGCTTTGTTCAGCACACATTGCAGATCTATATATGCCTTCGTCATGCCGTACATCAAGTGACGTTCCCAAACTCCTCCTGACTGCCATAAAAGCAGCGGAGATGTGAGCCTGCGCAAACGCACACAATCTTGCATCTCATTGATCGGAGATGAAGCACGCTCTGCCTCCGGTCCCAGATATATGGCTGAATCAAATCCAAGGAGAACTCTTCTGCCTGGGTGGTTGCGGGCTGGCGGACGAGGGAAGGGGATGGGAGAGATGAGGGACGGGAAAGGGTGACTCACCCCATGCAGAGATCGGTCTGCAAACTGACGACAAAAATCACTGATGCAAGCCATGGCATACTTGAGTACGCACCACTCCAGCCCTCAGATCCGGCGAGAGAGCACAACGACTAAGACTCAACGTATTGCAAACTTGGCAGGACAACTGTTCTACCTTGTCTATGTCATGCAAATTATTAGTAAGGCACGGAAGTTGCTGCAATTATCCCGGCTGCAGAAACATAATGGCATATATTGACAACAAACACAGCCTTGAAGGTCCTTTGTCACCAATTAATTAGCTTCATGTCACCGTGATTCCTTACAATGAAGAGGTAGGCTGCATTTGAATACAGACAATTGGACTATTAGTGCATGTCGCGCATCAGTAGATTGTGTTCCATCTCGTTACCCACCTATCGGCACGGATTCCATCCGTCACTGCGATGTCCCGTCACCGCCTTGTCCCTTCTCATCACTCAGTCACTGCTCACCATCCCGTACTTCCCTTCACGCCATCACTCCTTTCCGCCTTGTCCGGTCCCGCCATCCTGACCACTCTTACTTACCGCGGTCTTCCTCGCCAGCTCTCCGTTTCGTTTCAGCACGCTAATCCGCCTCGACAGCCTCCCCGTTCTCGTCGCGCTACACCACTCTCCTTCGCGCCGCTTCATTTCCACCGCTCTGCCCGGTCTCGCCGACCCGGCCCGCCCCGGCCCGCCCTCATCGCAGCTCCACATCACGGACGCGACATCCGCGACTCGGGTGGCCAGCTCACGTCCAGCGGCGCCCGCGGCGCCTGACCAAGGTCACGGGGTCGGCGTGGACGCGGCCGTGAACGGGGCCGTCTATCGCCGAGCCGGCACCCGTCTGCACGCTGCAGCGGCTGTGACCGTGGCGAGCGCTTCACTGTCGGCGGTGGCACACTGCTCCATTGACCGTGCCGTGCGTGGTGGTACATTGTGACAGTGGTGAGCTCTTCACGGCCGGCGGTGGCACACTGCTCCATTGACTGTGCCGTGCGTGGTGGTACATTGTGACAGTGGTGAGCGCTTCACTGTCGGCGGTGGCACACTGCTCCATTGACTGTGCCGTGCGTGGTGGTACATTGTGACAGTGGTGAGCGCTTCACTGTCGGCGGTGGCACACTGCTCCATTGACTGTGCCGTACTCGGCGACACATTGTGACAGTGGTGAGCTCTTCACGGCCGGCGGTGGCACACCGCTCTATTGGCTGTGCCGTGCTCGGCGGCACATTGTGACCGTGGTGAGCGCTTCACAGTCGGCGGTGATACACCGCTCTATTGGCTGTGCCGTGCTCGGCGGCACATTGTGACCGTGGTGAGCGCTTCACAGTCGGCGGTGATACACCGCTCTATTGGCTGTGCCGTGCTCGGCGGCACATTGTGACCGTGGTGAGCGCTTCACAGTCGGCGGTGGCACACCGCTCCATTGACTGTGCCGTGCTTGGTGGCATATTGTGACCGTGGTGAGCGCTTCACTGTCGGCGGGTGGCACACCGCTCCATTGACTGTGCCGTAGTGAGCTCTCAAAGGTCGGTGGTGACCGCTGGCACATTGTGACCGGCCGCGCCTGCCGTCACCATTCAGACCAGTTCGGCGGTGTTCAGCGGCTGCGGGCAGCACACCCAACCTGCACGCCCCAGCCGGCCACGTGCTCCGTGGCCGGCACACTGGCTTTGCGTTTCGCCGGGGCGCTGCGGTCTGCGAACGGCGGCCGAGGAGAAAGGGACAGGTGTGGGGAGATGGCCGACTGTGGGGGCCACGACCGGCCGGCCTGGGCCGCTCCTGACGACCGCCGCCCTGCCCTGCCCTGTCAGTTCGATAATCTCGAAGGCTGGTGGCAGCCAAGTGTAGCAACTTCGCCCGGTAATGAACACAAGGGCGAATGCATTTCCAGGGGAGAAAGTGGCCTCCACCATACGCCAACAGCCGGGCGTGAATGCATCTGGCGGCTGCGAGTCATGGCGGAGCGTCACGGACGACTAGAAATCAGCGATGAATAGTGAGTGAACGACGAGCAGCGAATGTTGGCCGGCCTGTGATCAGAAGTGGGAAGTGAGCCGAATGAGGGCATCAACCATCGCATGATGGTGAGCGATGGTTCAATTAACTCTGGTGCAGGCTACAACAATACAGCAGTGATTCATCACATGCAAACATTCTCTGGGTGCAGGTCACAACCCATAATTGGCTTTCAACAGTGAATAGCATCCGACATCCTGGACTTCTTCCAAACTCCGACAGAGAACTGCAGATTCACTCCACTCGAAGAGCTACCGAGAGGATCTCGCATAACACGTTCCTCATGTGGCACTGACGTCAGCTCTATCCTGCAAGAGCCCAGCTTAAGCCAGCCAGTTGACAGTTCCCCACTGTGGCGGATCCCGCACATCATGTGAAGACTTGCCTTTGACAAGGCAGCCGACAGGACGCCTTCTTGCAGCAAGGACGGGTTCGTGAGCGAGGAGAGACGGCGAAGTCTTCCCGCAGACACCGCGAGTTGAACCGGTTTTGTATGTGCTCGGGGAAGGTCACAGTGCCATTGTGTGGTTGACAGACTGCGTTGACACGGCAAACACCCAGCGGACCTCGTGTGCACAGCCGTCCAGTTATGGCGGCCGCAGTCTTAACCTGAGGTAGTGTAGTGCCCGTTGAACGCAATATACCGGCGCCCCAGATGTCGTACCACACCCCAGGGGCCTCTGATGACTTGACGCTTCGGGGAGGTCTCAGAGTCCTGGTATGACCAGCAGATATCTGATCACGCAAGATGAACTACTGAAGTCAGCGCTACATACACCCGCACGCGTGGCACGTGCCAGGTAAGCGTTGACGTCCCAGTTTCGCTCGGAAACTACAACCGGGGAAACGGCATTCATTCGATAATATCGAGGTCTGTTGAGATATCCGAAAAAGGTTCCTCTTAAAAGTCGGGATTTCGGCGCATAGCGCTCCTAAAAGGGATTATTTCCCACATGGCCCTCTATCAGCCAGTGCGTGCATATATGCGTGAGTGTGCATGGAGACAAGAGATCTTCACCTGATTTTCAAAAGTACCTTAAGACTCGTAATTGATCCTCTGCCGGCATCCAGGGGTGCCGTGCAATGAGTGGAGGGCTCTGAACTCGCCCGGCCGACACGACAAAAAGCCCAGCCTGTCCGTGGCAGGCAAAGGGTTTATTCACAGCGAGTGTCAGCCGGTTTTTGCCCGTTAGTGGGCGGCGGTCTGCACGAGAGGCGAGAAAACCGAGCCGACATCCGTCAGCCGTCAATGCGTAATTTGCAGTCGGCGAGCCCGCCCGTCGGGCACCGGGACAGACGGGCCTGAGTAGGCTCCCATCCGGCCGCCGGCCGCCGGCCGCAGTGCAGCCGGCCTCGCCTTCCCAGCCCACTCATGGGACGCTCGTGACCGCACACACAGGGTCACCGGGTGCCGGTAGAGGTGACGATGGTCGCCAGAACGTTCAGAGTTCACCGGCTTGCAGCTCGGGTCAAGCGGCTCGTCTCTTGGCTGGGAAAGTGTTGGTGACGTGCACTGGTGCATGTCGTGTTGGCTCGTTCTGAACAGGCAAGTCCCATCAAGCGATTCAAAGGCGGCATCGGCAGCGACTATCTCACCCACTCATCGGCGATGGTGAACAAACCCTCACATTCGATTGGTTGGTTGAGCTCTAGGTGCATACATAACTGGAATTTAATGATTACATATTACCGCGATGATAGAGCGTCTATCACCATATACCACCATAGTCGTCACCGCTATTGTGTCGCATTTAAGATCCTAGATCTTGCCACGTTTTTGTGCTACGTTTTCAGTTGACATAAAAGCTCGACAATTTACAGCATAACATCTTACTCGGCTCACAAACGGAGCTAGGAATTCACCAGAGGGAAGTTTTGAGGGGGTCTACATGCCATCAGTGGGCGGCCATCTGAGCTCTGGAGGTCTATAAAGGCGACATTTACCCGGGCCAACGCCACTGATGAAGAAAATGCCAAGGATCGGGAGAGCGGCGTGTGCTATTGTCACTGCAAAAAGCAACGAGTGTTACAGTCTTTTCCACTCAGAGGGATACACTCGGCTGAATACAAATTTAAGAGGGTGCATTCAAGTATCCCAGAGGGGAACCTTTTTCCAGTTAAAGTGTCGCATTTCGAATGCCAACGGTGGAGTGGGGGCGATAGCCCCTCCCCCATCGCCATCCGTAAGACACCAGTGGGGTCACCATGTCACCTAACGCCCAGTATTCTTTCAATTTTTAGTCCTGTTATTTCTTTAAATACTTTAAATTTCTTTAAATTGCTTTAAATAAAAACCGTATGAACGCGGCTTACAAAGCATTTTGTGTTCAAACGTGACGTCACAGTGATGGACGATATCAAGCTCGCAATAAATGCGAAAAAGGATAACCCAATGTTATGCTAAGTACGATTCGTACCTGGAAAATATACCATAAACGCATCGGAATAATCAATGGAGCTTTTCAAAGATTAAAAAATCACCACGTGCAACAACTCCATACTCGTCGCATAGCTGGAAAACATATTCATCCAGGAATGCTCGTCAGAGCTGAGGACTGGAGCATGGTTCGCAGGGGCTGAGAGCAGGGTCCGCGGAACCTGACCAGGGTCTGTAGAGACTGAACAGGATCTGTAGAAACTGAGCAGTCTGCAGAGGCTGAGCAGGCCATGCAGAGGCTGAGCAGTCTGCAGAGGCTGAGCAGGCCATGCAGAGGCTGAGCAGTCTGCAGAGGCTGAGCAGGCCATGCAGAGGCTGAGCAGGCCATGCAGAGGCTGAGCAGGCCATGCAGAGGCTGAGCAGGCCATGCAGAGGCTGAGCAGGCCATGCAGAGGCTGAACAGGCCATGCAGAGGCTGAGCAGTCTGCAGAGGCTGAGCAGTCTGCAGAGGCTGAGCAGGCCATGCAGAGGCTGAGCAGGCCATGCAGAGGCTGAGCAGGCCATGCAGAGGCTGAGCAGGCCATGCAGAGGCTGAGCAGTCTGCAGAGGCTGAGCAGGCCATGCAGAGGCTGAGCAGTCTGCAGAGGCTGAGCAGGCCATGCAGAGGCTGAGCAGGCCATGCAGAGGCTGAGCAGGCCATGCAGAGGCTGAGCAGGCCATGCAGAGGCTGAGCAGTCTGCAGAGGCTGAGCAGGCCATGCAGAGGCTGAGCAGGCCATGCAGAGGCTGAGCAGTCTGCAGAGGCTGAGCAGGCCATGCAGAGGCTGAGCAGGCCATGCAGAGGCTGAGCAGTCTGCAGAGGCTGAGCAGGCCATGCAGAGGCTGAACAGTCTGCAGAGGCTGAGCAGGCCATGCAGAGGCTGAGCAGGCCATGCAGAGGCTGCGCAGGCCATGCAGAGGCTGAGCAGTCTGCAGAGGCTGAGCAGGCCATGCAGAGGCTGAGCAGGCCATGCAGAGGCTGAGCAGTCTGCAGAGGCTGAGCAGGCCATGCAGAGGCTGAACAGTCTGCAGAGGCTGAGCAGGCCATGCAGAGGCTGAACAGTCTGCAGAGGCTGAGCAGGCCATGCAGAGGCTGAGCAGTCTGCAGAGGCTGAGCAGGCCATGCAGAGGCTGAGCAGGCCATGCAGAGGCTGAGCAGTCTGCAGAGGCTGAGCAGGCCATGCAGAGGCTGAACAGTCTGCAGAGGCTGAGCAGTCTGCAGAGGCTGAGCAGGCCATGCAGAGGCTGAGCAGGCCATGCAGAGGCTGAGCAGGCCATGCAGAGGCTGAACAGGCCATGCAGAGGCTGAGCAGGCCATGCAGAGGCTGAGCAGGCCATGCAGAGGCTGAGCAGGCCATGCAGAGGCTGAGCAGTCTGCAGAGGCTGAACAGGCCATGCAGAGGTTGAGCAGGCCATGCAGAAGCTGAACAGGCCATGCAGAGGCTGAGCAGTCTGCAGAAGCTGAGCAGTCTGCAGAGACTGAGCAGGCCATGCAGAGGCTGAACAGGCCATGCAGAGGCTGAGCAGTCTGCAGAGGCTGAACAGGCCATGCAGAGGTTGAGCAGGCCATGCAGAAGCTGAACAGGCCATGCAGAGGCTGAGCAGTCTGCAGAGGCTGAGCAGGCCATGCAGAGGCTGAGCAGGCCATGCAGAGGCTGAGCAGTCTGCAGAGGCTGAACAGGCCATGCAGAGGCTGAGCAGTCTGCAGAGGCTGAGCAGTCTGCAGAGGCTGAGCAGGCCATGCAGAGGCTGAGCAGGCCATGCAGAGGCTGAGCAGTCTGCAGAGGCTGAGCAGGCCATGCAGAGGCTGAGCAGGCCATGCAGAGGCTGAACAGGCCATGCAGAGGCTGAGCAGTCTGCAGAGGCTGAGCAGGCCATGCAGAGGCTGAGCAGGCCATGCAGAGGCTGAGCAGGCCATGCAGAGGCTGAGCAGGCCATGCAGAGGCTGAGCAGGCCATGCAGAGGCTGAACAGTGTCTGCAGAAGGTGAACAAGATGCTCAGAGGCCGAGCAGCCCTGAAGAGACAGGGTTTGTACATGCTTAGCAGTGTCTGCAGAGGGTGAACAAGATGTTCAGAGGCTGAGTAGCCTGAAGAGACAGGGTGTATATAGGCTTAGCAGGGTCTGCAGAGACTTAACAGATTCCACAGAGGCTGAACAGGGTCTACGGAGGATGAACAGAATCTGCAGAGGCTAAACAGATTCCACAGAGGCTGAACAGGGTCTGCGGAGGATGAACAGAATCTGCAGAGGCTAAACAGGATCTACGGAAGCTGAGCAGCGCGTCGTGGAGGTGTACACTCTGCTGGTGCACTCAGCTGGAAGTGTACACTCAGATGGAGGTGTACACTCAGCTGGTGCACTCAGCTGGAGTGTACACTCAGATGGAGTGTACACTCAGCTGGTACACTCAGCTGTTACACTCAGCTGGAGTGTACACTCAGCTGGTGCACGACGGGCGCACCACACACACGACTGGAGAATGGAGGTGTAGACCGACAACCGTTGCACCACGCGCACACCTGGGGATGGAGATTTAGACTGACGACCACGCACATGTCTGGTGATGAAGGTGTAGACTGACGACCATCACACCACGTGCACACCTGGTGACGGAGTTGTAGACCGACAACCGTCACACCACGTGCACACCTGGTGATGGATGAAGTGAATCACAAGATGAATAAAGAACCTTTTCACCACCAAGCTCGCTCCATCGGGAGCAAACTGGTTTCCGACGGATTTGGAGGGTTCATGGACGTTCGAATGCAGTCCAATTGTGTGGACTTCCTGTGTTGACAAACGCATCTGCCTTTACGAGAGCATAGGTCGTTTATGGAATTCTTTTAACTGACATCACAAGATTCCAAGCACATCAAGAACCCGAATCGCGAAAAAGCGAAGGCTTGATCATTCTAGAAAATTAACGGCAATACTACACCATTTGCAATTCCCCTTTCCCGTCGCCATCACGTCAGTACGTACGCGCAGATGACTTGCCTAGTCTTGGTTCGGACGGAAATCGAATAGTCAGGTAATAGAATGTATCCCAATGTTGGCCTAGACAAAGCTTCCCCATGACTAATACATGGATCATGGATGTAATTGACGAGCAGTATCGCATCAGCGCTCATCTCCATCGTTTCCGCTCCAGGGAACACCACGCCCAGCATATTGACGAGGGAGCACGGGAGCATGGGGCTGAAGAACAAGGGAACTGGCACCTGTCAGGTGGCACATCGGTGACCGGGAGACCACGCGATTTCCTCAATCCGATCCCCAGGAGTCCAGGAGATTGGCCGACGGAGCGGCAGGGGACCCCAGGAGGTTGTGGCGTTCCATTATGACGCGCTACTGTGACGCCCGGCTGTGGCGGTTGCCGCGGACCCCAGGAGGTTGTGACGTTCCATTATGACGCGTTACTGTGACGCTCGGCTGTGGCGGTTGCCGCGGGCCCCAGGAGGTTGTGACGTTCCATTATGACGCGTTACTGTGACGCCCGGCTGTGGCGGTTGCCGCGGGCCCCAAGAGGTTGTGACGCTTCATTGTGACGCGTTACTGTGACGCTCGGCTGTGGCGGTTGCCGCGGACCCCGGGAGATTGTGACGTTCCATTATGACGCGTTACTGTGACGCCCGGCTGTGGCGGTTGCCGCGGACCCCGGGAGATTGTGACGTTCCATTATGACGCGTTACTGTGACGCCCGGCTGTGGCGGTTGCCGCGGGCCCCAAGAGGTTGTGACGCTTCATTGTGATGCGTTACTGTGACGCCCGACTGTGGCGGTTGCCGCGGACCCCGGGAGATTGTGACGTTCCATTGTGACGCGTTATTGTGACGCCCGGCTGTGGCGGTTGCCGCGGACCCCAGGAGATTGTGACGTTCCATTATGACGCGTTACTGTGACGCCCGGCTGTGGCGGTTGCCGCGGGCCCCAAGAGGTTGTGACGCTTCATTGTGACGCGTTACTGTGACGCTCGGCTGTGGCGGTTGCCGCGGGCCCCAGGAGGTGACGCTTCATTGTGACGCGTTACTGTGACGCCCAACTGTGGCGGTTGGCCACGGCTGGGCCGGCAGGTCTCCGTGCCTGGTAATTGGGTCAGCGTCCGCCGTCGGCTATTGTGCCGTGCCGGACCAGACCGCCGGACCAGACCGCCGGACCGGACCGCCGGACCGGACCGCCGGACCAGACCGCCGGACCAGACTGCCGGACCAGACCGCCGGACCAGACCGCCGGACCAGACCGCCGGACCAGACTGCCGGACCAGACCGCCGGACCAGACCGCCGCGCTGGACTGCCGCAGCGTCGCAGTTGCTGCTGTCGCAGTCATCACCCTCGTGGTACTACACCGCTGCTACAGAACCGCACCGTAGACACAGTGCCACACTGCGGCCACAGTGCCACATCGCTGCTACAGAACCGCACCGTGGACACAGTGCCACACTGCGGCCACAGTGCCACACCGCTGCTACAGAACCGCACCGTGGACACAGTGCCACACTGCGGCCACAGTGCCACACCGCTGCTACAGAACCGCACCGTGGACACAGTGCCACACTGCGGCCACAGTGCCACACCGCTGCTACAGAACCGCACCGTGGACACAGTGCCACACTGCGGCCACAGTACCACACCGCTGCCATATTACCACATTACTGCTGCAGTAATCTACCGCTGTCACAGCACTACACCGCTGTCACACCTCGACACTGCTGTTACAGTACCACATCGCTGTCACAACACCACACAGTGGTCACAGTACCACACAACGGCCACAGTACCACACGATGTCGCAGTACCACATCGCTATCACAATACGACATCAATGCCACAGTTCCACATCGCTGCCACATTATCCCACCGCTGTCACATTACCACACAACTGTAACACCATACCATTGTCACGATATTACGCTACTGTCACAGTACCACGTTGCTACCACAGTCCCACGTCGCTATTATAGTAACACACCACTGACTATAACACTAGTATACTACACAGCCACTCACAGTACCACACACCACGACCTCAGTGCTACACTACTGTCACAGTACCATACTACTTGTATATAGCCACACAATTGGCATGGTCTCACTACTGCTACGGTCCCCCATCTCTGGCACAGTGATATTACGCTAATGCACTGCCACATACTGGTGTAATGCAATACAGCCGCCAGATTGTCACACTACTGCCACAGTACAACACTATTCACGTAGTGCCACATCACTGACACATCACTGGTGTAGCGCAACACCGCCATCACAGTGCCAAACTATGGCGATAACGACACGCTACTAACATAGTGCCACATCGCCACCACACTGCCACATCACTGCCACAGTCGCCTGTGGCTCGGCAGTGCCCAATTTGCCAGTCCAGGCAACAGCGGCCGGCGGCCTGGGGTGCCCGTCCACTGTCACTTTTTGCCGACGTGGTGTGATGTGGCGGAACCGACCCGCCTGGCTCGCGCATTCCAGCCTGCGGTCCGCCCACCCACCACCTGGTACTGGCCTGGTCACGGTACCTGCCGTACCCACCACCACCTGGTACTGGCCTGGTCACGGTACCTGCCGTACCCACCACCACCTGGTACTGGCCTGATCACGGTACCTGCCGTACCCACCACCACCTGGCACTGGTCTGGTCACGGTACCTGCCGTACCTGCTGCCACTCTGAACTAGCCGGACTGTGGCATCCGCCATACCTGCCCCCGTTCTGTACTGGCCGGACCGTGGTACCTGTCGTACCCACCACCACCTGGTACTGGCCTGGTCACGGCACCTGTCGTACCCACCACCACCCTGTACTGACCTGGTCACGGTACCTGCCGTACCCACCACCACCTGGTACTGGCCTGGTCACGGTACCTGCCGTACCCACCACCACCTGGTACTGGCCTGGTCACGGTACCTGCCGTACCCACCACCACCTGGTACTGGCCTGGTCACGGTACCTGCCGTACCCACCACCACCTGGTACTGGCCTGGTCACGGTACCTGCCGTACCTGCTGCCACTCTGAACTAGCCGGACTGTGGCATGCGCCATACCTGCCCCCGTTCTGTACTGGCCGGACCGTGGTACCTGTCGTACCCACCACCACCTGGTACTGGCCTGGTCACGGTACCTGCCGTACCCACCACCACCTGGTACTGGCCTGGTCACGGTACCTGCCGTACCCACCACCACCTGGTACTGGCCTGGTCACGGTACCTGTCGTACCCACCACCACCCTGTACTGGCCGGGCCGTTGTACCTGTCTTACCCACCACCACCCCGTACTGGCCGGGCCGTGGTACCTGTCGTACCCACCACCACCCCGTACTGGCCGGGCCGTGGTACCTGTCGTACCCACCACCACCCTGTACTGGCCGGGCCGTGGTACCTGTCTTACCCACCACCACCCCGTACTGGCCGGGCCGTGGTACCTGTCTTACCCACCACCACCCTGTACTGGCCGGACCGTGGTACCTGTCGTACCCACCACCACCTGGTACTGGCCTGGTCACGGTACCTGCCGTACCCACCACCACCCTGTACTGGCCGGGCCGTGGTACCTGTCTTACCCACCACCACCCCGTACTGGCCGGGCCGTGGTACCTGTCGTACCCACCACCACCCTGTACTGGCCGGACCGTGGTACCTGTCGTACCCACCACCACCCCGTACTGGCCGGGCCGTGGTACCTGTCTTACCCACCACCACCCCGTACTGGCCGGACCGTGGTACCTGTCGTACCCACCACCACCCCGTACTGGCCGGGCCGTGGTACCTGTCGTACCCACCACCACCCCGTACTGGCCGGGCCGTGGTACCTGTCGTACCCACCACCACCCTGTACTGGCCGGACCGTGGTACCTGTCTTACCCACCACCACCCCGTACTGGCCGGGCCGTGGTACCTGTCGTACCCACCACCCTGTACTGGCCGGGCCGTGGTACCTGTCGTACCCACCACCACCCTGTACTGGCCGGGCCGTGGTACCTGTCTTACCCACCATTACCCCATACTGGCCGGGCCGTAGTACCTGTCGTACCCACCACCACCATGTACTGGCCGGGCCGTGGTACCTGTCGTACCCACCACCACCCCGTACTGGCCGGGCCGTGGTACCTGTCTTACCCACCACCACCCTGTACTGGCCGGGCCGTGGTACCTGTCTTACCCACCATTACCCCATACTGGCCGGGCCGTAGTACCTGTCGTACCCACCACCACCCTGTACTGGCCGGGCCGTGGTACCTGTCGTACCCACCACCACCCTGTACTGGCCGGGCCGTGGTACCTGTCGTACCCACCACCACCCCGTACTGGCCGGGCCGTGGTACCTGTCGTACCCACCACCACCCCGTACTGGCCGGACCGTGGTACCTGTCGTACCCACCACCACCCCGTACTGGCCGGGCCGTGGTACCTGTCGTACCCACCACCACCCCGTACTGGCCGGGCCGTGGTACCTGTCGTACCCACCACCACCCTGTACTGGCCGGGCCGTGGTACCTGTCGTACCCACCACCACCCCGTACTGGTCGGGTCGCGATGCCTGTCGTGCCTCAGGACCGAGCCTGACCCGACACGTGGCACTCTGACCCGACACGTAGGCTCCCTGACCGCTGAGGGGGGAGCAGCGTTCAGATGCCGGCTGCGGAGCGCGATACGGCACATGGCAGGGAAGGCACGGGGCTGGCTGGTGGCAGACGTGGCTGGCTGACTGGAGGTCTGTATAGTCGGCACCTGGAGCATCAAATCGGTTCCAAGGTGGATCGAGGTGCTTGCAGCGCACTGCGGTGTGTCACCGACCGCGTGCCATGTCGACTTGCACTCCGCGACTAAAGCCACATATCAGACAGCGATGCATTGACATGCATTCTGGGCCACGGAAGTAATTGGAGGAACGCCGAATAGGCTAATACGGATAGTGGAGGTTAAAGGTTAGAGGTTAGTGGGGCCATGGGAATGGATATAGCCACCCGGAAGCCACCGCATGGATCCAGGATAATGCAATGGTCCCAGACCATGATCACAGTGGCTTTAAAGGCGGCTACAAGGTCGCTTCGAGCAGCTTTGGAAACTCTATCGAGTTCCCAAAACTGATGACTGCATATTGGGACGGAGAACCGTCGAGGCAGCACAAATCCTGCGTTTACGAGCCGCTATCCACAGTCCAACCGCGCATGTATCGACACATGATGAGAAGACGCTAATTACAAGGCCGTGGCTGAATTTGCTTGACGGCCGGAAAGCACACAGCAGTCACCAGCTAATGTTCCCGTAATATCTTCCAGATTTGTTCAAAATCCACCACAAGAACTTGCAGTGAAATGTGGACTGTTAGTTTATGCCACATTAACTAATGCGGCATGAGTGGCGAAAGCTCGATTACAAATGTGATGGCTGTTACACCAAGCTTTGTTCATTTCACTTGGCAAAACCAGCTTTTCCAACGGTATAACCTTCACAATGCAGAAGAAATCCAACGGAAGTGTGGCGGGCAAATTTCATGCAAGAGATAAATCCAACGCAAATTTTTTCAGATGTGATATTTCTTGCACCAATGTTCAAGAAAATAGGCAATTTAGAGAATGTACTATCCTCGTGGCTACCGTGGAAAACCAATGACTGACTGGTCAGGCCGCCTGTCATCCAAGCATGAACGAAGTCCAATGCGAGCCGAAGCCTCCACGATAACAATAGTGCTCACATGCAAACGGTCACACCGGGAAACCATGTTCCACCGGACGCGAACGCTGGGAACGACCACAGGTGTCGGCACCGCAGTCGGGCTGACGTTGTGTGTGCTGACGCCGCCTAGGCCCGATTACGTGCCTGCGGCCGGCAGACATCAGTGTACGGCCGAGCCGTTCCGACTCGTCACCCTCGGCCGGGCTCTGGGGCGGCGCGCCGGAGGCCTGTCCCACTACGGGGCGCAAATCACGGCTCGATTGCCACACACACCGACACGACACGCTGCGCAAACACTCGGCGCTGGAGGTGGCCGCACTCCGGTCCGGTCTGGCGGCTGTCGTGGCGCGGGGGCGGCCAGGGCGGCGGCCAGCAGCCCGTGCTTGCCGGGCACACAGTGGTGTGGCGGCCCGCTCCAGCCACCCGACCGTCCAACAGCCCTCTAGACCGACAACAGCCCTCGTGACCGACAACAGCCCTCTAGACCGACAACAGCCCTCGTGACCGACAACAGCCCTCTAGACCGACAACAGCCCTCTAGACCGACAACAGCCCTCTAGACCGACAACAGCCCTCATGACCGGCAACAGCCCTCGTGACCGACAACAGCCGTAGTGACCGGCAACAGCCCTCCTGGTCGGCACCAGCCCTCCTGGTCGGCACCAGCCCTCGTGCTGGAGGCGCTGGTGTTCCATCGGACCGGCATCCCGGGTGTCAGCCCAGCCGGCCGATGTTTGACCAGCGCCGGAGGAAGTTGTCTGGTATTCCGGTGTCAGCGTTGGGTGCGGCAGCGTCTGGCTGGCGGCGGGTCACCGGGTCACCAGGTCGCCGAGCGGCCGTGGTTGACGGTGGCCTGCGGGTGGCAGGGCACGTCACGCAGCCACGGCGCGGCCGAGACGACCAGAGACACTCATGGCAGACAGCTATCTCCCACAGTCACTTCCAGCGTCGCCAGTTAGGATGGAGGTACGCTGTTGGGTGAGCTACCGATCCTTCTACAGCACCCACCTTCTGGTCGCCGGGCTCGTATGCATCAGGTGCAGACATACTTGATAACCAGAGCGGAGCCATAGCCGGCGGCACATGCGCCACAATGCTCCCTTGAGGAATGCTCCTTTCCGAGTAGACACAAATACAGTTAATAGATATGCGGATTTTTTAGTATAACCGCATGGTCGATTGCTTGATTAACTGTCGGGGTTTCCGGCAGGCCGACATTGAAGATTTGCAGAGTTCATACTGCACAACTGAAGCGCTCAGCCAATCTGGTTTATATTTTCTGGATGGGTGTTCCAAGATTTGCTTACAGATCACGAATTGAGTCTCCTGTCTCCTTGGTGAATCCTGAACCTTACTCCCCACAATACCCGTACACTAGATATAACCAGGTTTTCAGTTCGTGTTTGCTTACTACTTTACCCTTTCAAATGCTTTGGGTGAGGCCCTACTCCACTTTATAATCCATCGCATCGTATTTCAAGCTAAGAACGTGCGCCACAACCGAAATAGCCCGACTTGTGAATGCTTCGTTTGGATTTTCCATACGCAAGCCGGACGATTCTATCGCATGAAATATGATAAGGCTTAGAATATCATCTGACCCACCGTCTCAATGTGCGCTAATCAGGCAGTTGTGCTCCAACACTTACATTATACATGATACATTCGTGTCGGGTCGGCTTATTTAAAACTTATACTCACGCACCCACCAACCAACATCACCACTCTGTGACCCTGTCACTATAACAGGCAAGCTATGCACTTCGAGGAAATGAATCGGCACTCTTTCATCCGTGCGTTTCTCAGCGTCCAGACCGGGCAATCAGCGGAAGACTGTTTGCCATGAATAGCAAGTGGCCGTAAGACGCCAGTATTTTAATGTCATCGGATCAGAGATGCCCGACTTCGTCTAAAGGTACGGATCCTAGTGCATGCAGCATCTGGAACTTTTGAGGAAACATTTTCAAGCAAGCTTAGTGATGGAGAGACGCTTGGTGCTTGCCGAACTACTGTTTAATATGCCGGGCTAACTGGCCGGTTAGTAGGTAGGAAATTGGCCGGTCTGAAAAATTATTCGGAAGTTATCTGCATGTTTCTAATAAGTAACGCCCACAATAGCTGTTTTGTATGGATTTACGATTGCACTCATCGGGTCCTTAAAATTGTCGCTTTAAGTCCATTCGATGCTTCAACTTAGAAATTATTTCACCTTTCTGTGCCTTGTTATGTGTAGTTGCCTTCATCTTCTAGCATAACACAAGTGCTGTGGCATATTCGGGAGTCGGGACACCTGAGAGTCGGACACATGAGTGGGACGTCCAGCTGCTACCATCCGTTCCTCCATGCCCACCCTTACCCGATGGGATGTGGAAAGAAAACGATGCCTTCAGCAGTCGGCTGGCGAGGACAGCGCGCTTGTCGTTTCCTTAGTAGCCTGACTGAACGACGGATAACTGCAACCGGACCACGGACAGATGCGACCGAACCACCACAGATGTGACTTGATCACGGACAGATATCACCGAACCAACACAGATGCGACCTGACCACGGACAGATGCCACAGAACCAACGCATATGCGATCGAACCACCACAGATGTGACTTGACCACGAACAGATGCCACCGAACCAGCACAGATGTGACTGAACCACCACAGATGTGACTTGACCAGGGACAGACGTGACCGTACCGGGGCCGCATTGGCCCCGGACAGTGCACGTGTGTGCAGCAGCAGACCAGCCGGCCGGCCGTCGCGACACATCAGTTGGCTGTCCGGCGGACGGCGGCGAATCTTATCGCGACACAATCTCCGCCAGACACCACACAGCGTCGTAATTGATTTTTGGCTTTTGATTTACGGGTCCCGCTCTCCCCTTCTGCGGTCGGTGCGGGCGAGTTTGCCGCATTGGACAGCGGCATGGTCGCCCTTAGGGCGCGCCTGTGATGGCTGCAGTCTGGCTGCAGGCGCGGCGGATGAGGTGGAGGCGTGCAGACTAGTTTGGCTGCACATTGACCGGCTCCGCTTCCGGTGCAATTCCATCAGAGATGAAAATTGGTTGGACGTTCGTCTCCACGAGTTTAGTTGCTACAGTACATCACTGCTAATGGCAGTTTCCTTGGAGCTTTGGATGATTGCGCCTCGTATCCATATCCATTATCCATTCGGACGTTGGATAATCTACCGAGTATCTGTTATGAGATGCCCACGTTTATTCGATCGTTCGATCTCCCGTCCAGTCTCGTGATCTATAGCCATGTTTATTTAATTATGCTGCGACCTTGGTTCGAACTATCTGCAAAGAGTGCGGTGGTAGGGTCTGAATATGCAGAGATGCCGCATACCTTCCGTAAAACATCTTCCAATGAACGGGTCTGGTAAGTCATACCTGAGCTGTATCAATACCAGCATAGGCTTCATGAAATTATTGGGCTCCTATAATCCTGAAAAGCAATTTGCGTTTCTTAATTTGTACGCAATTATATGAGAAATACAAATGGTATCAGTAATATTTCCCTCGATTGAGATTCACAATAGTAGGGCTTAACGATGCTGCCAGGTGGAAATCTTGCCTCCACCACACATCTCCAAAATCTTTCCGTCGCCTCTGCTACTGACAGCTTAATCGTCCCACTGATGATAAACTACACAGTGTGCAAATGAACTAGTGGTTCCAATGACTGAGATTTCTAGGACACGTGCCGTGAGCGGTGTGAACTGAGCAGCCCCATGCTATTACTCGTCGATCACGTGTCACTAGCTTAGCTACTCTTTATGAGCTTAGTGTGGAATCTCGCATATGGATGGGGTGAGGGTGTCAGGTGGACACAGGGACTCGAATAGCATGCCAACTGGAAGGGAACCTGCACCCTCATAACCCCCAGTGATCAGAAGATGCCTTCATTTGCAGGGGCTTTTTCATTACCGGCTAACATAATAATTCATCTTCGACGCAAAGATGAACTGTGTATCTCCTGAAAATGAAGACCTCTTCCGATCACGAAAGGTGTTGTGGGGGCAATTTACCATCCAGTTAGCATGCTATTCTAGTAGCACGCTATTAGATCAAGTCGATCAGAAATATGAGCAAAGACCTCACGGATATTTCTGAACTATTTTTTTTTACTCCTGCATTGAAAAACGGACCACTAGACGAACGGAAAATACACAGACTCATAGGCCGCGCTTGGAAGCGTCAATAACGAATACTCGAATGTTCACAAGTCAAACGAATATTCACAGGCAAAACGTGTCACATTAGCCGTGGGATTTATGAGCTCCACCCGGTCGGACGGGCCTCACAGAACGAACTGATTTGTCTGAAGGGGTCTGGTCCTTCAGGTAAGAATTGGTTGGTTATTGGTTTTACGACACATCGACCGTTGAGTCATGTAGCGCCGTCAATCTCTCACGCCGATTGGTCGCAGGCGAAGAGTAGTGACAGGCGAGACTCGAACCCATAACCTTTCGATTTTTAGACGAGCAACTTATCCCTAGACCACTCGTCCCTCAGGTAAGAATTGGAAATAAGCAAGTATATCCTACAAAATGTAGCGATTCACTATCGTGCTCGGAACGCGTACCCAGCCAGGAAAAAATATACATGAAGCAGGACTTGAGTCGGCGAAGACGCTTGAGATTTCTGAGTTACTTTCGATCTAAAATGCGCACTTGCACCAGAAATATACAGTTTTGTGAATCGAGCCGATGTGTTACTAGGTCTACTTTTTCGGTTTTCTGAACCTGCCCCCCCCCCCATAGGCTTAGATGAACAGCACATTGCAGTCATCCTTTACGGAAATGTGGAATCAGCCTTAGAATATTGGAGCATGCTTTGAACGTGTGCAGACGAATGCACTATGCGGGTTTACCGATTGCTGCATAATACAGCCCTCATTGTGTCTACATCGTATTATATCTTGTTCGCAAATCGCAATTTACTCTGGTATATAATCAACTCTCATTTCATTTAAGAATATCTCGCTTGCGCTGTGGCGGTTATGGCATATCTCCATAAAAGATTGAAGTATTTCAGCATTTGTGATGTACATTATAACTGATCACATTATTGCAATTGCATGCATTTTAGCTGGTATTTACGCAGAACCTAGATAATGTACGTGTTGGCAAGCCACGTCGTTCAAGGTGTAATTTCTCACCTCAGACATGTCCGTTACCAATTTGTTGTTACATCTGCTACATTTTGTGTAGCAGATGGCCCATACAGTAGGCATATGTTTGTTTTCGGTATTATAAATAAATATAACCATAAATATAGCTGAAATGCTTCATGCCTATTACAACAAGATGAATCGGGGCTAGGTGGTTTCAACCATGGGGAATTTCAGCTCAGGCATTACATTATCTGTCACCTTGCATGAACACAAGTAGATAAGTAGGATGTAGGTGTCTGAAAATGGTTGGCGAGGAAATAGTTCGACAGCAGACCATGACGATTGATTGACTATAAATAAACTCCTTTTCCTTCTGTTTGGGAAGAGGGCACCTAGTTGCACCGCAAATTTCGAGGAACAATGCACTCCATCGGGAAATGGATCCTCTTTTTCAAAGAAGGTATGGACCATCATATGGAAGAGATGGCATCCCTTAAAAGAGATGTACGCGTAATGTTTCAAAAGTAATTCCCTTACCTCAATGCATTATTTTGTATGATTCGCACCCAGAGGCGCAGATAAAGGTGGGACTCTGATCCTCTCCCAAAAACCAGAAAAAAACAAGACAAGAATCTTTTGGGTTTGCACCTCGCCAACCATTTTTTTTCCACACGCCAGACGAGCCGTAGATGGCCTCGGTTCAGTGATTCTTTCTTGGTCGTGCTCCCATCGAAATCATGGCTGCGCCCTTGCTCGCGCTACTAGTTTCTTTCCTCACTCCGCATCAAAAACAATACTAATCAGCACGGCGTTGTCCGCGTCTTCAACAGATTCCATGGATACCCGTATAGCGTAAAGGACGGCGCATGATTTTGTGTCCAGTTTGGACCCGAATAGTCGGTCCACAATTGCCTGCCGTCGAGAGTGAGGCTGGTGGGACTCCAGCGTGCAAGCGTGGTCCGGACCTGCGAGAGAATAAGCACAGTCCGTTGTAAAGTGGCGGCATGATATCAGCCGAGATCTCCCGAAACGGACCCGCACGCTGCCGATGTAACGGAGATAAGGGTCTCCAGGACGTCTCTTAAAGAAGAGGTACCTCTAGGCGACTGCCGAGCGACGTACTTTCCGTCCGTTACGGCTGCCCGCCGCGCGGTCAGATTGAGAAGCGCGCAGCCGTGTGCGTAAATCTCGAGCGTGGCGGCGGGGTGCCAGATTACATACGTGCCCACTGTGCACCATCGCCACCCCGCATGCCTGCTGGTGCCGGGACTGGGGGGCGTGGCCGGGGCCGGGGCCGGGGCCGGGGTCTGGGACGGGTACGAGGCCAGGTATGAGGACGGAGACGGGGACGAGCCGGGGACGTGGCCGGGGACGGGGACGGAGGCGGGGACGGGGACGGAGGCGGGGACGGGGCCGGGGCCGGGGACGGGGACGGGGACGGGGACGGGGACGGGGACGGGGACGGAGGCGGGGGGACGGGGACGGGGACGGGGACGGGGACGGGGACGGGGACGGGGACGGAGGCGGGGACGGGGCCGGGGCCGGGGCCGGGGACGGGGACGGGGACGGGGACGGAGGCGGGGAACGGGGACGGGGACGGAGACGGGGACAGGGAGGCGGGGACGGGGCCGGGGCCGGGGACGGACGGGGCGGGGACGGGGGACGGAGGCGGGGACGGAGGCGGGGACGGCGGCGGGGACGGGGCCGGGGACGGGGACGGAGGCGGGGACGGGGCCGGGGCCGGGGACGGAGGCGGGGACGGGGCCGGGGACGGAGGCGGGGACGGGGACGGAGGCGGGGACGGGGACGGGGGCGGGGACGGAGGCGGGGACGGGGACGGAGGCGGGGACGGAGGCGGGGACGGGGCCGGGGACGGGGACGGAGGCGGGGACGGGGCCGGGGCCGGGGACGGAGGCGGGGACGGGGCCGGGGACGGGGACGGAGGCGGGGACGGGAGGCGGGGACGGGGACGGGGACGAGGACGGAGGCGGGACGGGGACGGGGACGGGGACGGGGACGGGGACTGGGACGGGGACTGGGACGAGGACGAGGACGGGGCCGAGGTCGGGGACGAGGACGGGGACGGGGACGAGGACGGAGACGGGGACGAGGATGGAGGCGGGGACGGGGACGGAGACGGGGAGGGACGGGGACGGGGACGGGGACGGGGGGACGGGGACGGGGCCGGGGCCAGGGACGGAGGCGGGGACGGGGCCGGGGACGGAGGCGGGGACGGGGACGGAGGCGGGGACGGGGACGGGGACGGAGGCGGGGACGGAGGCGGGGACGGGGCCGGGGACGGAGGCGGGGACGGGGACGGGGGCGGGGACGGGGACGGAGGCGGGGACGGAGGCGGGGACGGGGACGGAGGCGGGGACGGAGGCGGGGACGGGGCCGGGGACGGGGACGGAGACGGGGACGGGGACGGGGACGGGGACAGGGACGGGGACGTGGACGGGGACAGGGACGGGGACGGGGACAGGGACGGGGACGTGGACGGGGACGGGGACGGGGACAGGGACAGGGACAGGAACCGGACCCGGGGACGAGCCAGGGACGGAGACTGCCCGTCCGTGAACGACCAGTACCGACCGACCAGAGCTGGGCGCCGCCGAAAAACCGGTTCTTGTGTTTCGCCAGCCGTCTGTTGAAAATGGGACAGAACAGCACTCGGCGGACTGAGCAGGCTGCCGGGCGGCCGGCAGCAATAACCGCCGCTCATGAACCGACCACGAACACTCCACCGGAGAGCTGCTGGAAGGCGCAGACGTTCATCGAAGGATGCCGGCTGATTGTGAAATACACCAAGTCATGAGTGGCTACACAAAGTCCATGACCCTGGGTGGTGACAAAGCACTACAGGTACGTATGTAAAAGGTAGGTAAACCGGGTATGGCAAGACGCTCCCATGCATGCAAGGCAACAGGTTTCCTTCGCAAAGGTGGTTGGGACCAGCACGCAATCGTGGTTGGTAACGGCGAGTCGCCCGAACGGTCGGACCGCTCGAGCTGTGCCATTGTTATCCCGTCTGTGTCATCGGCCGACTGTGCCGCACCCACATGGAAACCGGGCCGCGTCTTCCATTGGCGACCTCGACTGACCGGGAAGGCCAGTGCTCGTGTGGCGCCTCGCGGGAAGAAGTGTCGTTCCCACTCACGGCGTCTCACCTGGCGAGGAAGTGTCGGGAAGACGCCCCGCGGGCACCGCCGATAGATGGAGTATTGTCGGCGTCCGCGCCTCTCAACCGCAGCTGTACAAGAGTTCGGTTGAGTTTCGCACCACACCTTCCGCTCAGTGCACACGCCCGCGTCGGCTACCGCGCCACAAAGCCGGCTTCGCTCTTGTCCCACGGCGCGCCCACCCCCACCAACATCGCTCAGCACAGTGAGCTCACCGGCTGCCTTGCACCTGCCCGCCGTGGTGCGGTGCCCAGTGCGCATGCGCACCAGGTATCGCCAAGGTCCTCCCGCCAAGATTGGCGGAATAGCTTGGCGTGACGCACCCGAGCGAGCCAAGTGCCTGTTACTGAGTGATAGCAGGTAGGTCCAGGCGAACACGCGTCAGTGGTCGGTTGGTTATTTGGTCTTACGGGCGCATCGACTGCGTTGGTCATACAGCGCCCACGCGTCAGCGGTCACCGGTATAAGGTGCTGTTAGGTGCGCTCTACGAAGGAAGCTACGAGGTCAGAAACGGGGACTCCCCAGGAATCTGGAATCACGTGGCCGCCGGCAGAGGACGCTGGTGGCGAGTGACGTGATGAGACGAACAGCGTCATCGATACCGCCACCTGAAGCAAGATGCCTCCACACAACCCTTCCTTTGAACATATAATGCGTAGACTTAATAGAAAACACTGCAGTGAACATGGGCGGAGGACATGATATTGTCAGGGCAGGGATGGCCGAATGGTTAAGGTGTCGGGTTATGGGTATTGAAGGCCCCAGGTTCGACACTAGCGCCGCTCAGGACATTTCCCAATCCCGCGGCCCACCGGCGAAACAGTGTGGACGGCGCCATTAGCCGTGAATGTGCATAAAGTCCGTCGAGAACCACCCCAAAACAAACATAATATTGTCTGTGTTGCAGGCGCAACACCAATATAATGCAACACCTTGTTCCTCCAAATATGCGTTCATTGTTCAATTTTGCAACACAGACTTTGTTGCAGGACCAGCTCTGCAATTTACCACAGCGTCTTTGACGGCGATTTTTCACTTGCGACATTGGAAATGACCAACAATTAAAAGGGCAGTTATGATGTTGGGTGAAGAAATTAGGACTTGAAAAATTTACTCATATCAGAGGTATCACATTGCAAAGATGTTCGCAGGCGTCGGTCGGGAAATAATTCAAAATTCGATTCGGGTTTTCGCGGATCACAATGCCCTGGATGGAGGGCAAAATTGCTGAGAGTGGCTGAGCCGCAAGGGCCTTTCTTAGTTGCACTCTGGACACTCAACCAGTTGCCCACCAAATCCGTCGACCAGCTCTCCCTGTAATACTGAATAGCAAGCCATCTATTCTTATAATGATTGTCTACGCTGTTTTTCAAAGATGTTCAATGTGTTGCTACTGCCAATGGTTTCTGGCAGCTCCTTCCAGTGTTCTATTACCCGGTTGGTGAAGAAAGACTGTTTTAACCTTGTCTTGGTGGGGTTAACTTAAATTTGGGATTGATGGCCTCTAATTACATCATTTCTGCTAAATTCAAACGTTTCCTTGAGATGTCCCTTCTCCAGACCATGGACAAATGTAAAGACCTCAATGAGATCTTCTTTCAGCCTTCTAAAACTAAGTGAAACAAATTCAATGTCATTAATCTTTCCTCATATACCAGGCTGCTTATACCAGTAACCATTTTTGGAGCCCTCTTTTGCACTCTTTCTAAAAGCCAACAATCTTTTTCATAACTAGGAAACCAAGCTTGGACGCTGTATTCCAAATGTGGCCTGACCTATCCACAGTAAAGCTTCCTGGTGACCTCCTCACTTCTGTATGATGCATTCCTTTTATTTCCCCAAGCATTATCAATGCCTTCTTCCTGGCGTCCTTAGACTGTTATGATGCCCCCAATGTTGTGTTCAGAATAACACCTAAGTCCTTCTCCTGCTGAGTCACCTATAGTACTTGGTTACCCATCAAGTATGGAGCCTTCATATGCTGACTACCTGCATGCATAATTTTGCATTTATCAAAAATAATTTTCATTTGCCACTTCACAGGTTCGTCCCAGTCTTTCTGCAGCGATATATGCTCATTGTGACCTGTTATTGCCCTAAAGACCTTCAAATCATGCGCAAATTCCAAAACCTTACTGCTTAGGCCAATTTCAATGTTATTTACAAATATAATGAACAGTAGTGGCCCCAGTACTGACCCCTGGGGGACTCCACTAAGAGGATTTTGCCATGATGACTTTGTACCATTTGGCATCACTCTCTGCTGCCTATCTGAAAGCCACAACTCTATCATTTTAGGATGCTACCTGCAATTATATTGACCTGAAGCTGCATCATTAACCGTGTATGGGGTACCTTGCCAAAGGCCTTACTAAAATCAAGGTATTCTACATCAACCTGATTTCCTTGATCGAATTGTTCTGTAGCGAAGTTAAAAAAGTCCGAGAGATTTGTGAGACATGATCGCCCTTTTCTAAACCCATGTTGAGTATCCTGAATCAATCTGTTTCCTTCCAGTTGACTAACTATTCCATCCTTGATAATTGATTCGAGTACCTTGCAGACTAGGGAAGTGAGGCTTACTGGCATATAGTTTTCAACTTGCCCTCGTTCTCTTTTCTTGAAAATAGGAACTACATTTTCCATTTTCCAATCTGTTGGAATTTCATTTTGTGAAACTGATCTACAAAACGTTATACTAAGTGGAAATGTCAATTCCTTTTCAGCTTCCCGCAATACCCTAGCATAAATTTCATCAGGTCCTGCTGCCCTGTTTGGTTGTATTTTCCTGATATGATTGAAAACAACATCACTATCAATGAAGTCAATTCGGTTGATCCGACCACATATCACTGAACTGTGGCATACGGTTTACAGATTGGTCATGTTTTCCAATGTAAACACTGATTTAAACTGCTTGCTGTGTGTGAATCTACGCACGCGTGCGTCGATATACACAGAATTCGATCCCTGTGTAAACCTACGAAGTTCAGAATGCTCCAACGGTGATATATACAGCCTAGGTATACATTTGCGTATGCGTCAGGGGCGTTCATTTCTGAAACTGGAAATTATTTGGGGGAGGAGGCATGGCATGAATACGATGGACGAGCCCATATGGATTCGGGGCACATCCATTGGGTCCCATGTGAAAACTATGCATCATTGCAAGGGGCACATGCCCATGGTAAGTGTGCAATGCAACAACCATGATTGTACACAATGTCGGTATCTGTGCAAAACTGCGAAAACGTAAAAAAGCGGTTACGTTGGCATTCACAGCGGATTGTTTCTCTGCAACCCTACAGGCCATGAGTATGTCAAGAGCAGTTCTACTTTGGCCAAAATCACATGAGCCTTTCGAGCACCCCTCCCCAATAGTACTTTAGCCTTGTGCCTGGGGATCCCGCTGGTGGATCGGGGGGGGGTATTCTGACCCAAGTTTTTGCACTCTTCTAATGATAATTTGCCATGGTCTTTATTCAATGTGGAAATATTTCCTGAATATAAGGATATCCACCCCTGGATTTGTGAGAAATCTCGATTCTTGGTTCAAGCAATGAAAAATGTAGCATGTCTGGGAAGGAGCGCTGACACATGGGTGGCGAATGAGCCGAGGGACAGCAAGGAAGTGTCACCGGGAAGGAGCCATGTCCTTGAAGGGGCGTCGTTGAGCGGGAATGGGTCGAGCATGCTTGACCCATCCCGTTTCGGGGGGTCTTCAACCGCCCCCTCAGGTTTTCTCGCGGTTAACAGACGAACGGCGCGCAGCAGCGCACCCAAATTTAGCATACCTTTTCCCACATCAATTCTGCATGCCCTTTCAAAATTTTGGAGTCAGGTCTTCTAGGGTTAACGAGTTAGTCAAGGTCAAATGAAGTCACCTCCAGAAAAGTTCAACCAGTCACGCTTTAACGGATACTACAGATACTTTACAGATACTTTAATTTTCCAGATACTTTAATGAAACTTTCAGCGTTTGCCTATCTTTAGGGATGCAACAAAACGTACAAGTGAAATTTTTCATGTTTCGTTTTTGACTACATATAAATATTGCATATTTGCCAATTGCAGTTCAAATAGAAGATTCTGGCTAAAGTAAGCATTTTTATTAGGGCAAGTTGACTTCCAGCAACGTTTCTCGGTCTGCTCTACCCATTGGAAAAGGAAAGCTAAAGAAAACTTGAAAACTCACAATACTGAAATTTCAAAAAAGTAAAATTTTCATTTTTGGAGAATAAAAAAATGGTATAGCCCTGTTAGATTTCGCTGCCCTTTTCTCATTCCAAATAAATCTTGCTTTTATCCCGCGCACGTCCGGGGGGGGGGGCAGATATCTGCCCCCCTGCGGTTTTTCCGAATTTGCCGCCATACTAATCGGGTTAGAAGGGCTAAACCTCGTATGGTTGTCCATTGGTCTTTTCCGCATATCCTCAGAACGTTTTGGCTCTGGGTCGTCTCAGGTCAGGTCACCAGGTCAGGTGAAGTGACCCAACTACACTCGGAGTTCTAGGTGGCATAACTTCCACTATAATTGTGCGATTGATTTCAAACTTATAACACGTCCTGATCTCATCAGGGACCATAACATATGTCTCGGGTTTTTCAGTAGCATTGACCTGAGGTCAGGTCGCTGCCATGGCTTCCCCATTATAGGGCTATGGTAAAATATACAAATGTTCCCTAGTTACATATTTGCGCTCGGAATTGATCTCACAACTGTTGTGGCATGTAGATGGAAGCTATGCTCAATGTTACCGCTGACATTTTTGCTCAGTGACCTCACCAAGGTCTCTAAGGTCACCTGAGATAACTACACGTTTATGCGCATTACATCGCACTGCATTGAGCTAGAAGGCTGAAATTACCGTCATTGTGCTTGGATCGTCAAGACGTATCGATTGATACCTTACATGACCTCCCTAGGCCTTGACCTGAGGTCATGACTTCATGACCTTGACCTGAGTTTCGGTTGACCTGACCTTAAATTACACCGCCTATTGTCTATAGCGCATTTCAAGGACTGTCGAATAGCGTTCGCCATTTGTTTATATCTGTTACAGGTCCTGAGATATGTGTCAATATCTGAGTCCCACCTGATCTGGTCGAATTTGACCTATGATGGCCCAGTGACCTGAATGTTGACCTGAGCGAAAAAAAAATGACCGAAACACTTTCGATGAAGCCTGTCACCAGCTATCCAACGCCGTTTTCCGTTTGTCGCTAGCTAGTATAGTTCCAGATATCTTAGGGGGGGCAGACATCTGCCCCCCCACCCCGGACATGCGAAGTTGGCGCGGACCGCCGGACGTGCGAGCGTTATATGACCACCAAAATGAACTCCCCAGAGCGAAAAACATAATGTAAGCTATGAAAAGTCGTGAAAGTCTAGCCCTCTGGTGACGTCACTTTTGGGGGGAAATTATTTGGGGGGGGGGGTGGATCAGGACCATACTCGTCGAGCACTTTCCGATGACACATCTTTCGTTTTCGTGCGACGCTTAGTTTGGATTTTAGAGGGGGTTACTATCCGCCCCCCCGGACGGGGTGTGAGGATGTGACCGAAGAGACGGCGCGGGTTGATGTTGCATACTGATCATGCCTTTTGTTGTGAAAGGGGAATTCGGCTGATAATAAAAATCGTTCAAATGGGAAGGAGTGCCATCGAGCCTTCCTGAAGGGGCGCTTTTCCCGGCCGGAATGGCACCACCAATTTTCATGGGAGTGGGCACATTCACCCCAGTGCACTCTGCATTCACCTCTGTGGGGCGGGTACAGCATATGTCACACGAATGCTGTTAATTTCGAGTATATGAGGCTTAATGGGCTTTGCCTGGAATTAACAGGATCAAAAACGAACTTTCCCATCTGCGTCATCATAGGCGTGGCGACGAAGGGGATGCGCACCACCAAATGTTTTGTGAAGCTTAACGAACCCTAGTGAACTGAACGTATGCAAATTCCGGTATTGCATAAAACAAAATCACCTTCAGACATTCCTATCACTCCCATTCCATGCCAAATTCGTGCTGAAGTGCACATCGAGCGGGTTCCGTGTCAAGCAACGGAAAGGTTAATAGCGCGCATTCATTGTCCGAACCATTATTTTCATTTGAACTTGCCGACCACGGTGCCCCTCAACCGGATATCCCCTTCACCGTGAAGTACGATGCCAAGGACGGAGATGGGTATAGCACAGGGATATACCTAACGGATAGCGATTAGTCTATTTTGAGAGATTTCCACCTCCCCGCTGGATAGTTCAAACTTTTAACACAGGACACTACAGCCCCTCCCCCGAAGTTCCAACAGGCTCTCAATCCGTACTCTCATTCCAGAGGCGAATTTCCATACATTTGAGAGCACATATCTTGCAAGTGATGGAAATCAAATAGGCGCTATCCTTAAGTCTGACATCGATACTTACCAGTGAACGTTGACACAGGGCAAAATTGAATGGTTTCAGGAACGCGTCCCTCTTTCACATGTCAGGTGTGGCTGACATGGTCCGTGCACCCCAGTGGTGGCCATCGAAACCCAGTAGAATTGATAATCATGCGATCGAGTGAATGTAAAAGTCGGCAAACGCCTCTTTTCCCCTTGTGTCTCAGAGCTACGACAGCCCGACAGGAGCGGAACTTTATGGGTTCAGTTGGAGTTGCAATTAACGGCGTCTCATTTGCGGCAACACATTCTTGACCACGAGGATGTCGATTTGAGGTAACAATTTATACTTCCAATAATGTTGATTTTTAAAATGATTCGGGTACCAATACATGACAGCAATGGAGAGGCACAATAATACGTGAAGGGACCACCATATGTCGTTGCTGAGACAATATGCACATAATTCGCTATACTGTGTCGATAATAATACCATCGCCAAACGCCGATTAAAAACACCAGCTGTTTAAAAAAAAACAATATAACAATATATTGCAACAGCATGCTTGGCAACTAGGCTCATGAAGCATGCGGTATGTTCAAAGCCATAACATGGTTTCACTACATGTGTATACACTGGGGAAAGGGACACCTGATGTCCAGCTCAGAAAGGGAAACATTTTGGATAAAATATCACAGTTGATAATGTTGCGGAGAGTTGTACGGAACATTGTTGAATCAAGGACGATTATGCAAAGTAACAAAATACTAATATTAAGTCAAATAGAATCACAAATTGGCCTGATATATTTAGAGCATGACCCTTCTCCAGAGACAGAGTACATACACAAATACATCTCAAGCACATGCATTGTAGCACACGCTTTATGGATCAGGTTGCCGACCAATATCGACAAAAGGGATTTTATTGTCAAGTCCAAGTATCGCCAACATAGCAATGGACATGGCAACAAGTATATAAGATCCGATCCTTACAATAATAATGTTCATGGCTCCTCTAGATGACTTCCCTATATACCTCCCATATACACTATATACCTGCATATCCACGATGCGTCATCATCTACTGCACTCGTGTTCGCGTGTGTGCGTGAACGAGCGAGTGAATACGTCAGTAAGTGTACGCATGAGTGGCGAGTTAGTGGGTGAGTGCGTTCCTGGTAAGTGAGTGAACTTCTGAGCGAATGATTGGGTGGGTGATTGTGCTGGTGAGTGATTACGAAGTGAATAAGTCGGCGAGTGCAAGTGAGCATGCAACATCATGCTATATAGGGACTTGGTTTTAGGAAGGTCCATGAAGCTACCATTGTGCTTAGGGGTGCCTTTTTGTTCCTGGCTTCATTGGATTCTGCAATTTTTTAGTTCTGCTGTCTTTACAAATCCGTTGGGGCGGGGATGGCCGAGTGGTTAAGGTGTCGGGCTATGGGTGCCACAGGTCCCGGGTTCGACTTTAGCGCCACTCAGGACATTTCCCAATCCCGCGGCCCACCGGCGAAACAGTGTGGGCGGCGCCATTAGCCGTGAATGTGCATAAAGTGTGTCGTGAACCAACTAATAAACTTTACAAATCCGTTGGCTTGTGATGCTCAGCGTTGCATCATCTACGACGCTCAGCATCACAATCTTAGATTTGTAAAGACATGGCAGAACGAAAAATTGCAGAATCCATTGCAAGTCACCACTGACCACAATGGAGGCTTCATGTACCCTCATAAAACCAGTTCCCTATACAGAATCACACTGTACATACATAACTTGCACTCGCCGACTTATCCACTCTGTAATCACCCACCAACACAATCACTCACCCAGGAGTTCACTCACCCACCCAGGTACGTGCTCACTCACTAACCCACCACTCACTCACTAACTCGCCACTCACTCACTCAATGACGTATTCACTCACACGTCCACCACCACATGCAAACACTTCCAAGTACAGTAGGTACAGGATAATTATCTAGGGAAACCACAAACATTATTCCGTTAGAATCACATCATATGTACTTGTTGCAATGATACTCTGATGTGAGTATTTAAATATAGCAGATACTTGGACTTGGGTGAGGATTAAAACACTTCGGTCAATAATGGACAGCCTAATACATAAAGCATGTGCTACAAATCCTGTGTGTAAAATGGCTGTGTATATACCTTGTCCCCGAAAGAAGGGCCATGCCCAAAGCACAGACCAACTTGTGGTTCTATCCTATTTAATATAAGCATTTGGTTAATTTTCATAAACATCTTTAATGTATCACAGCACGGAAATATCAGTGGACACATCCAAATGTCATCGTGCTAAGATGCAATAACAAGATTACTAGACATAGTAACATGCATCTTTGCAGGTAATAACCAGATATCAAACATTCCTCAGACAATCCCCACTTTGCCGATTCCACACCTCAGGTACATATAACACAAAGCATGTACACAACATCACACACTGCATTCATCAATTACATGCTCTTCATGGTATCCTCCCAAGTGCAAATGACAATTTGCATATATATATAGGATATATGGAATTTCTTGATTACGTACGATGGGCGTGATGGACGTGATATACCAGTTGAAGAGCCCCTAAACTGCAAAAACCCGGAAGTTACATCTTGATTAGCACATAGTGGCTATATAGCCGCGTCAGCACACGAAGTTCGGCGTAGAAGCGTTCTGGCCACCGCCGCCGCCAGTCAGCGGAGGCGGCCGGTCACCGCCGTCACCGGCTGGCCGACCACCCAGCCGACATGTCCCGTCGTCGTTTGGCACCTCGAGCAGTAGCGACACCGGCAGTTGCTCGTGTCGCGACGGTGGCGGCATGTCTACCGCCGTAACGCCGGTAGAAGAGCATGTAGGGCACGTCGGTTGGCGAGCCGGCGTCGCCGTCGCCCCAGGCGTCCAGGTGACCGGCCGACAGTGGTGTCACGTAGTTGTCGACGAAGCGGCACCAGACGGACGGCGCGGCCTCCGGGCCGGTGGCGTCGGACGACCGCGCCGCGCAGTAGTAGTGATCGGCGTCCAGCGAGCCGCCGCGGTGCACGACCAGCCGTACAGCTGGAACTGCTTCACGGAGTGATCCAGCTGGAAAGGGAGGAAAAGCTTGAAGGTTACAATAGTGATCACTACCCTCATCCATTTCAGAATCAAACAGAATAATAATCGCCTCACATAAATAGAGAGATCCAGCTGAATAGTCACATCCAGCCTGCCCAGCAAGCATGCCCAGCAAGACCGCCGGCCTGGCAAGTGGGTCAGCCAATGTGCCCAGTAAGAGGGCCAGTCTGCTTGGCAAACAGGCCCACATGTATGGCAAATTGGCCGGCCTGACCAGCAAGCATGCTAGCCTGAGCAACAAGTGGGCCAGCAAGCCTGCCCTGAAAGTGGACCAGCCTGCTTGGTAAGCAGGTCCACCTGCACAGCAAGGTCGGCTTGCACAGCAAGTGGGTCCACCTGCACAGCAAGTGGGTCCACCTGACATGCAAGTGGGCCAGCCTGCTTGGTAACCAGGTCCACCTGCACAGCAAGTGGACCAGCCTGCCCTGCAAGCAGGCTTGCCTGCACAGCAAACAGGTCTGCCTGCATGGCAAGCGGGTCCACTTGCAGTGCGAATGGACCAGCCTGCTTGGTAAGCAGATCCACTTGTATGGCAAGTGGGCCAGCCTGCATAGCAGGTGGGTCTGTCTTTCCAGTAAGTGGGCTAACCTGCCCTGTGAGTGGACCAGCCTGCTTGGTAAGCAGGTCCACCTGCGCAAGCAGACTTGCCTGCATGGGAAGTGGGTCCACCTGCACAGGAAGTGGGTCCACCTGCACTGCAAGCAGGTCTGCCTACACAGCAAGTGGGTCCACCTGCACTGCAAGCAGGCTTGTCTACATGGCAAGTGGGTACACCTGCACAGCAAGCAGGTCTGCCTGCACAAAAAGTGGATCCACCTGCACAGTAAGCAGGCCCACCTGCACAGCAAGCAGGTCCACCTGCACTGCAAGTGAGATAGCTGCACAGCAAGTGGGTCCACCTGCACAGCAAGTGGGCCAGCCTGCTTGGTAAGCAGGTCCACCTGCATATCAAGTGGGCTTGCCTGCACAGCAAGCTGGTGCACCTGCATGGCAAGTGGGTCCACCTGCACAGCAAGCAGGTCAACCTGCACTGCAAGCTGGTCTGCCTGCATGGCAAGTAGGTCAGCCCAAGATAACTAGAGACAACAGGTACTCCAAAGTTGGCTGTTCTAGTATAGGTAGTTTAAACTAGACAAAACCTACGCCAAGTGACGTCATATACCAGAAGTGCTTTTTTATTCCAGAATACTGCTGAATTATATTCTAGTTCTGGACTATACCAATAAATCTACTAAATATGGTGCCTTCATTTTAGCACAATTATGGCGCTTTTCTCACGATTAGGTTCCCCGTTGGCTGTAAAGCATATCAGCCATTCATTGAAGCTTGAATATTCTATCTTATTCTGCTAGCGTGCCGGTGGCTTTGAACCGAAAAGCACCATCCCCAGAATTAATTTATCCATGGCGTGGTCGATATTGAGAACACACACCTCAGGCAATTTATGCGAATTAAGGCCTTATAACCACAATGTCAACTTGGTCAGCATGTCATTGATGCAATCTGGTGATTAATGTTAGCATGTGCATTGGTCCCCTGTCAGTTATCATATTGTTTCTGTGTGGTATATGTAATCATGCCATACTGTGGCATTCACCAACGTGTGGACAATTTGGTAATTGCTTGCTCATTGTATCATGGCTGGGCAGTAGTGGTAGTAGGGTAAGAGGGAGTTTCCAGACACTTAATGCATGGAACAAATTGCTCTACTGCTGCTTTTGTGTGGCCAAACCAGTAATTACACTGTTTACTGAATTTCAAAAAATGAAGATGGTATCCATATTCCGATGGTTTTCTCTGTCAAAGTCATCTAACCACTCACATAGAGCTACTTTAAAACATATAATTGTTTTGTAGTGTTGTGCCACATTCTGAACATGAAAGTGGTTGTGCAGGATTATTTCACTGTAGCTGTTGTGGTACCAATTATTAGTAGCCACTAAAAATACTGGTGTAATTGCAAAAAATATCGGACCTTAAAATACATTTTCAGTGAAATATGTACTTTTTAGTTAATATTTGAATTCTTGATATGCCTTTCCAATGCAAAGTTGATTAATGTGGTTAAAATGTGATCAATCTCACCTGTACTCTGTGAGATGTAATTTAAGGGTTAATTATTGCAGTTTCGAGTGTTTATAAGTGACGTTTTGCACATTTTTACCTAGGCAAAGCTAAAATGAGGTTGGGATAAGTTAGGCAATTCTCTTGCTTCCTCAATTTTCGGATCGAATTGTTCATGGATGTGATTTTTTTTAATTGGAAGCTAATTTATGTTCCCTTCTGAAAAGAGGCAAGGGTGGAGCTGTGTGAGGTTTTTACAATTGCACCTGCAGAAGAAGATTTGCATTTTAGTTGAGGTGGCATTTGAAAAAAAAAATTATAAATGCATGTTTCTGAATGTCATTAAGATGGTATGATCATTGTATTCCAGCGCAAATGCATGCTTTTCAGTTCGTAAGTGAAGTAATGCGAAATGTGTTGCTTTGAGTGGGGTGATTGGTAATGAAGGATAATGTTAAATGTATAAACAGTACATCCAAACCAATGTCATCCATTGAATATCTTTGATATCACATATGCAACAATGCTGGTTGAGTTATCACCACAACATTATTGTCTTTACTAGTGTTTTAAAAATCTTAGTTGAATGATATTAATATTATTTTTTAGTGAAATTACTTTTTTCTAGATATCAGCAGATGAACTTCAACTGCCGATTTGCTGAGAATTCATTTCCCATAGAAATGAATATCAGACTCCTTCAAATCACATCAGATAATGATGTGAATTGAACGAATGTTAAATGCTAAGCGTGGCGGTGGGGGGGGGGGAATGATGTGTGGTCTGGTCCATGGCCAGAAAGAAACCAGCGGACCGATCGCTGGGCACCCATTTGCGTATCCCGAAGATGAACCACGACAAGTGTTCTGAACTCGCATCCTAAGCCTTAGCGGCTTGACGGTTTCCACCGAGGAATTCTTCCACACATTCCGAGAGATGGATGCTGCGTTTTGTGTTCACCATGCCCAAGAACCCAACAAGCTCAGCAGACATCCAAAGGTCATTGAAAGCTTCCGCCAGGTGTTGGAATCCAGATTCAATTCCATAGCTAAAATATAATTAAGTGCTTTGCGAGGATCCGGACATTTATTCATCTCGGGCTAGTGAACAAGGTGAACGTCGCCAAGCTCGCAAAGTGGCAGCAGCGGAAAGCCGAGCAGTTTGCTCAGTGACTGCGAAGTATGGGTCGCACTTGGGCGATACTTCACATTCAGATCAGTGTTTGAATCTTTCATTGTTTCGACGTATTGGTGCATCATCTGCCGTTGATCATATAGCAGCATATCAGGACTTTCTACACAAATATTACACGAGACTAGACGTACGTGTTGCAGTCGCACAGAGTGTATGTCAAGCTCAACAACTGATATCTGCCTGTGTTTGTGAAGGCGGTAGAGCGCAGCCTGTAGGTTTACACGTACTCATCGTCCCACTACGGTGTTCGTGAGTAGTCTGTGTATGTATGCATGTCGAGTTGTTCTCAGCCACAGATGTCACGATGAGAATGTTCCATCTATTCTTGCCAGTTCGTCCGATTTTATAAGGTGCCAGATATGTACGTACTGTAATGTTAGGTATTGTAATGTATTGCCGCAATGCAATCTCATTAAGTACCGTGGCTTATCTGCACCTGCTACCGATAACCTCTTATGTCACGCGTTTGGTGGAGCCGCGGTAGCTTAGTCCGTAGGGTGTTGGGCTCTTGACCGCAAGATTATGGGTTCGAGTCCCGCAACCAGCGGAATTACCGAGTCCACCCGCGACCAATCGGTTTGAGAAGTTGGCGACGCTATATGGCCTAGCAGTTAATTGCGTCGTAAAGGAACCCAAGGTTCTTTTTCTGCTTCATGTGTTTTCTTCTCCAAATATATGTCTTGCGTTGTGCTTCCTCAATATATCGTTTTAATACGCACTCTGTTGGGCGCCTGCATGTATATATATATATATATATATATATATATATATATATATATATATATATATATATATATATATATATATATATATATATATATTCATGTGCGCAAAATGACGAACGCAGTCCACGCGCCCAAAATGCACATTCACTTCCACCACAGAGTACACAACCGAGAAATGGGCAGTGGGAGTGAGGGCCTTCCTCAATCTGGGCAGTCTCGTCTTCTCCAGATGCATGCTCCTCGTATTAAAGTCTGATTGATAAAGAACTTTTGTTGCCGTATTTATGTCGTGCTGTACTGCAAAAGGCGTTATTTTTTTTTAATTTGAAATTTAGTCCCAGTTGTTGCCGGGGTGGCTTTAGGAACCAGGGTTATATTGCTAAGCAGAGCTTGTTGCGTGAACCCTCGCCCAACCACCCGATCCACGAATTCCTTTTCAACGGCAAAATTTTGATCGAAAGTTTAACGTGCCGTCAATACACCGACACGGCCGCCCGGCAGCTCGTCTCCGGCCTTATCGGGCCAGCTGTCAACTCACACTACCGGCTGGGGGCTAAGCGCGCGAAGCGACCCGAACCCTGTGTTGCCAGGACAGGGGAGACCAGCACAAGCCAGCGCTCTAACCAACTGAGCTACCGGGGTGGCATTTCAGGTTGCACGACGCGAATAAAGAAATCATATCTTAAAAGGAAAATATTTTCTTTAGTTAAAAATAGAACACATTTAATTAAAAATATGTATGGTATTACGTGGCAACTGTCCATTCTAAACACAAATTAAGTTGTTATTAAAGTTGCTTCCGAGCTGGTCTGGCATAGAAATTGCTGTTACCCCTGCATTATTGCATGCATGACAGAAGTTTGATTCACATTGCGTCAGCGACGCAGCCAATTCATTTCCACTGAAAATGCCGAATAACGGTGTGCGAACATGGGCAAAGCCACGGTGGGGAATGAACGGGGATGCTTCCCCAATCTTGCCAAGTTCCGCGTAAAGCCTTTGACAATGCATGATAATCGAACCGAAATCCTCATGCGGACATCTAAAATCCGTCTTAGCGCTTACGGGTTCCACAAAGTTGTTGCCGAGTCTAAATCGAGCGTTCATGGTACGAAAAGCGTGATTTTTTATTTTGCGCCGGCACTCCAGAAAGTTCAGGATTGTAACCGAAATATTTTAGTAAACGTTTGCTCCTGTCAAAGCAATGCTTGTCGCAGTCCTGGTGGCGTGTGTTCGCCATGTATCGTAAAAGGCGTGGAGCCGAGCTTAGAATTGGCATCGCTCTGACTCCAGCTCGGGTCCAGTCATTTGACTGTTCGGCAGCATGCACAATTGTTGGTTTTGTCACCTGGATAATCATGTACTGTTATTATATGCACACCTCGAGGAGCAGTGACTAATGTTGGTCGGCGTATACTGGTGGGAGGGGAAAGGGCAACCGTTAGTTTGTAGCTCAATATTTGCAATGCACTGCCGTGGTGCCACAAATGATTAAATTCAGGGGATCCTGTCTCCTGTCCCACCCCCGATGGTCCGCTGCCCGTGTCAGGAAGGGGCTGTGGGCCTGGACACTGCCATAAGCGGTGACGTGTTCCGTATTTCCTATGCCTGACTGATTAGAAGAAGTGCCCAACCATAAATTTAAGGTGGCAGAACCCCAGCCTTGCAGAATATCTGAATATTGAATATTGCAGAATATTTCCCTTCTCTTTATGAAAAAGATCGTCCCATGTGAACAGTGTCTTAATTCACTGTCGCTTATTAGAAGAACTTCCCACGACGCGCACAAAAACCTGCCGGCCTCCAGGCTCGAACCGGCTACCTCCGAGTCGGCAAACCGACGCGCTACCAACTGCGCTACCAACACCGAATCGCTCGGCCCGCTTAAGTTAAATAGTGTCGATGGATATGACATGGGTCTAAATAACACTATTTTACACAATAACTAACACATTCGTGTGAAAGTCTCCCATGATTATCGAAATACCATTAAACAAGCTTTCAGATGACGTATAATTTGCACCACTCACGTATACTTGTTAGCCAGGAACGTACGCGGAAATGTACCATTTCTTGCTGTCGTGGTAATCTGCTGAACCCAAATCAGCGCCCAGATGACGTCCCCGGCTGCCAATGAACATTGACAGGGGCCGGGTCAGCCTGCTGTGCGAGTGGGCCAGCCTGCTTAGTAAGCAGGTACACCTGCAAGGCAAGTGGGCCAGCATGCTTGACAAGCAGGTCCATCTGCACAGCAAGCAGGCCCACCTGCACAGCAAGCTGGCCTGCCTGCACAACAAGAAGGCTGGCCTGCCAAGCAAATTTGGCTTCAGATTTGGAAGTCACTTTGCGGTGTCAACCTTGAAGCTTAAAATGCTTCAACTATGTATAATTGTGGTAGTTCCAGCTTTGAAGCCAGAAGCCTGCAAGTGATGTCATTCAACCTTCAAATCCACAAACATCAGGAAATTATCAAGAAAAAGCAACATTCTGAATGAAAAAAGAATGTTCAAATGCAATATCTCATAAATCACCACAGACCAACATATCCAGCTAGGTTGGTTCATCATTGTAAAAATTCTGAGGAAAATCTTTGTGTTTACTGAATGAATTGATCAGATGCCAAAATCAAAGCTACCCAAAAAAAATTGGTCCATGCAACCCTCCTTCAGGAACAAACAGGGGCAAATATATTGATGAAGGTAAGTTTTCATTCTCGGTGATATTTTCTGATGTGCTTAAGACAATGCAGCCACATAATTTATCCACAAATGATTATTTCTGTCAATGGTGGTCAATACAATTGATGACTTCAAAGGCTGGGTAAATTTGTTTACCCAAAGGCTGGGTAAATTTGTCAAAGGCTGGGTAAGTCTGGGTAAATTTGTGAGGGATGGATAAATTATGGTACAAAAAAACAGTAGTGAGGCATAAATGGTACATTATAGTGTTATCGCTAGCACAAAGAAATAAGCAATTCCCAAGAAAACAAGTGGTTGTATCTTTTGAATCATGTTCATAAAGATAGTACCTATTCAGAGAGAAAAAACCCCAACACATCTTCAGACAAAAATACCTACTTGGGGTATTCTTTTACTTTCTGCCGCAGCGTTGTATACACTATATATGTAACCGAATGTGCCGCATATAGGCAGAAGATGCCGCACTGGTCAAATACAACTGAATATGGATGCATCATTTTAATGACGTCACGAACAGTCACAATGATACGACTTATTTGGCCATCGGAAAACCGCATGGTTTTGCAGTATTACGTATGGCTCAGGGCAGCGTGAAACCGTCAATAAATCATCGCAATACCTCCAGATCATCAGCACTTCTTCCCAAAGATCCAGGGATCATATCCTGGTGCGTTTTCCACATGGGGATGCAAAAAAACTGCATGAGGGCAGCAAGAACTGTTTTACCACACTATGCATACGTTACGGCAGCGAGAAACCATCATGAAATCATCGCAGCGGCCCCAGATCATCAGTATCTCTTGAAATGAATTCAGAGATCATATTCTGAAGGTATTTCCGCATGGAGATGCCAAGAACTGCATGAGGGCAGTAACTAAAATAGACTGTTTTATCAAGTTATGCACACATTACGCAGCGAGAAACCACCACGAAACCATCGCAGTGGCTCCAGATCATCAGGACTTCTTTCCATAGATCCAGTGATCATATTCTAGTGGTATTTCCACATGACAATACTAAAAACTGTATGACGACAGCAAGTAAAAGATACTGTTACATCACACTGTGTATGCGTTATGGCAGCGGGAAACCACCAAGAAACCATCACAGCGGCTCTATATCATCAGGACATCTTCCATTAGACTCAGGGATCATATTCTAGTTGTATTTCCACATGGGGTACGAGGAACTGCATGAGGGCAGCAAAGTAAAGAGCTTTCCCCCCATTTAAAACCCTCCCCCGCCAAAAAACAAAAAGCGTCTGATTGCATCTCCACTGATCCAGGCATATTATAATGGTATTTGCAATGACAATATAAAAACTGCGTCACGGCAGCAAGTAAAGAGACTGTATATCACAATGCCTTACGCAGCGAAACACCATCACAGTGGCTCCAGATCATCAGGACGTCTTTCCATAGCAGTGATCATATTCTAGTGGTATTTCCACATGACAATACTAAAAACTGTATGGCAGCAAGTAAATGTTTTATCACACTATGCATGCGTCACGCGGGGAAACCACCACGAAACCATCACAGCGGCTCTAGATCATCAGGACATATTCCATTATTGATGGTATTTGCACATGACAATACTAAAAACTGTATGACTGCAGCAAGTAAAAGAGACTGTTATATCACACTATGTATGCGTTATGGCAGCGGGAAACCACAAAGCCGCTGTGATGGTTGCATGGTGGTTTATCGCTGCTGTAGTGCGTGCATAATGTGATAAAACAGTCTCATTTACTTGCTGCCCTCATGCAATTCCTGGTATCCCTATGTGGAAATACCACTAGAATATGATCCCTGGATCTATTGGAAGAGGTCCTGATGATCAGGACCCACTGCGATTGTTTCATGGTAGTTTCACGCTGTCCGACCGTATACTTTTATTCATATACATAATGTGAATTAAGCATCTCTTTACCTTCTGCCGTCGTGCCCTTTATGGTATCCCCATGTTGAAATACCTTCGGAATATGATCCCTGGATCTATTAGAAGAGGTCCTAATGATCTAGGCTTACTGCGATTGCTTCACGGTGGTCTCTTGCTGCTTTAGCATATCAATAATGTGGTATAAGCTTCTGTTTTATTTTCTGTCGTCATGCACATCTTGGTATCCCCATGTGAAAATACCACCAGAATATTACTTGCTGACCCCTAGATCTGTTAGAAGAGGTCTTGATGATCTGGAGCCACTGCGATGGTTGCATGGTGGTTTCCCGCTGTCCGACCGCGTACTTCTTTTCATATACATAATGCCATATAGCCATCTCTTTTGTCTTCTGCCGGCGAGCCCTTTTCGTGATTCCCATGTGGAAATACCTTCAGAATATAATCACAGGATATATTAGAAGAAGTCCTGATGATCTGGAGCCACTGAATTGGTTTCATGATGGTTTCCCGCTGCCGTAGCGGACACATAATGTGGAATAACTCATTCTTTTACTTGCTACCATCATGCAGTTTTTAGTATTGCCATGCTGGCATACCTTTATAATATGATCCATAAATATATCGAAAGAAGTCCTGATGATCTGGAGCCACTGCGCTGGTTTCATGATGGCTTGTCGCTGCCGTAACGTATGCATAGTGTGATAAAGCAGTCCCTTTTACTTGCTGCCCTCATGCATTTCTTGGTATCCCCATGTGTCAATACCACTAGAATGTGATCCTTTGATCTAATCGAAGAGGTCATGATGATCTTGAGCCGCTGCGGTGGCTTCATGCTGGTTTCTTGCTGCCCTAGCATGTGCATATGTTATATAACATTCTGTTTTACTTTCTGCCGTCATGCAATTTTGAGTATTATCATGTGGAAATACCATCAGAATATGATCACTGGATCTATCGAAAAAAGTCCTGATGATCTGGAGCCACTGCGATGATGATGGTTTTTTAATGAATTTTCGCTGCCGTAACTTATGCATACTGTGACAACATAGTCTCTTTTACATGGTGCCCTCACGCAGTTCTTGGTATCCCCATGTGGAAATACCACTAGAAGATGATCCCTGAGTCTAATGGAAGACGTCCTGATGATATAGAACCGCTGTGATGGTTTCTTGGTGGTTTCCCGCTGCCATAACGCATGCATAGTGTGATATAACAGTCTCTTTTACTTGCTGCCCTCATGCAGTTCCTCGTATCCCCATGTGGAAATACCACTGGAATATGATCCCTGAGTCCAATGGAAGAGGTCCTGATGATATAGAGCCGCTGTGATGGTTTCATGGTGGTTTCCCGCTGCCGTACGGCATTTTATATTGTATGTGGAAATACATTAGAAAATAACCTTATTAAAAGGAAATGTTCTTATAATATAGAGCGCTGTGTTGGTTTTTTGGGGGGTTTCCCCCCCCCAAAAAAAAAAAAAAATATAAAAAAAACACTCTTTTTTTTTTTTTTTTTTTTTTTCTTATACTTTTTCTCCTCCCCCTATGAAAAAAAAAAAAAAAAAAAATCACCAATAAAAAAAAAGAAATAATTATTATAAAAAAAAAGTGGTTTTTTTTTTTATTTGGTTTTTCCCCCCATACACAGTGTGACATAACAGTCTCTTTTACTTGCTGCCGTCATGCAGTTCTTAGTATTGTCATGTGGAAATACCATTAGAATATGATCCCTGAGTCTAATGGAAGATGTCCTGATGATATAGAGCCGCTGTGATGGTTTCTTTGTGGTTTCCCGCTGCCATAACGCATACATAGTGTGATGTAAGTCTCTTCTACTTGCTGTCGTCATACAGTTTTTAGTATTTTCATGTGGAAATACCACTAGAATATGATCCCTGGATATAATGGAAGATTTCCTGATGATCTAGAGCCGCTGTGATGGTTTCGTGGTGGTTTCCCGCTTCCGTGACGCATGCATAGTGTGATAAATCTTTTACTTGCTGCCTCATGCAGTTCCTCGTATCCCCATGTGGAAATACCACTAGAATATGATCCCTGAGTCTAATGGAAGAGGTCCTGATGATATAGAGCCGCTGTGACGGTTTCTTGGTGGTTTCCCGCTGACATAACGCATACATAGTGTGATATAACGGTCTCTTTTACTTGCTGCCGTCATACAGTTTTTAGTATTGTCATGTGGAAATGCCACTAGAATATGATCACTGGATCTATGGAAAGAATTCCTGATGATCTGGAGCCACTGCGATGGTTTCGTGGTGGTTTCTCGCTGCGGTAATGTGTGCATAACTTGATAAAACAGTCTATTTTAGTTACTGCCCTCATGCAGTTCTTGGCATCTCCATGCGGAAATACCTTCAGAATATCATCTCTGAATTCATTTGAAGAGATACTGATGATCTGGGGCCGCTGCGATGATTTCATGATGGTTTCTCGCTGCCGTAACGTATGTATAGTGTGGTAAAACAGTGCTTTTTCTTGCTGCCCTCGTGCAGTTTTTTTTTGCATCCCCATGTGGAAAACGCACCAGGATATGATCCCTGGATCTTTGGGAAGAGGTGCTGATGATCTGGAGGTATTGCGATGATTTATTGACGGTTTCACGCTGCCCTGAGTCATACGTAATACTGCAAAACCATGCGGTTTTCCGATGGGCAAATAAGTCGTATCATTGTGACTGTTCAAAATGATGCATCCATATCCAGTTGTATTTGACCAGTGCGGCATCTTCTACCTATATGCGGCACATTCGGTTACGTATCTAATGTAAACAACGCTACGGCAGAAAGTTAAAGAATACCCCTACTAGGCACCTACATTGGGTCCTATCCCTGGAATTAGCTCTTCATAGTACTAAGACTGCTGATCAACATAGGGTCTGTTCCCGTGGCTCCACCAGAAGGAACTCAGTGGAGGTTAGTTGAGGCTAGTTGAGCACCGGTCGTCCACGGGAACGACCGGTGGAGAAATCAGCTGACAGTGGTCTGAATTCCGCGACAAAAAGGAAGTGTTTGGCGCTGTATCTGGCGCTATTGGTCAAATTGCTCCCAAAATGTTTGTCCAGATGATCCCACAATGTATATAGTATGACTTATGATACAAAGTCCCAAAGTTGTTTTTATTTCTAGCAATACATGTGCCTTCAGGGACTGCGGGAGAACAGATGTTCTCCCGTAGGATGAACCAAGCAATCTCTTCCCCTTCGGTTGAGCACTAGGCATCGTCTGCCCAGTTTTGCGGTTGGTTACAGCCTGCCTTCTTAATGTGCAGCATATAATCTGGTGTCTGGCTACCTGGGCCCCGAGACGATGTTGGCTTTTCTCCATCTCAACTTGCTCGACCTCGTCGATCGGGCTCGAGCAGAATCTTATTGGCGCCGCATTGCGGCAGTTGCGGCACGGAGATTGTGGCGGATCCCGCCGGTAAAGTAACATCTTCCCCTTAGGACGAATGACGTAGATCAAAGGCCACAAAAAGGATGTTATGTGGCCCACATCTGTTACTTCGATTATTGTTCATAGTTGTAATTTCATATTTCCTTTGCGAAGGATGATCCTGGTATTCAGTTGATGCATGCAGATGATATTCATATGACGGAGGACGTTGTTTACGCGCAAATATATGAAACAAGTGCGCCATGATTGAGCTCCACTGAAAAATCACAATTGGACCCTGCTCCTCGGCTGGTGGAGCTTTTGCTCCACTGGTGGAGGTTGGTGGAGGAAAAATCTCCACTGGGTTGGCCACGGGAACGACCAGTGGAGGTTTGTGGAGGTTAGTGGAACCACGGGAACATACCCATAGTCCTACCCAGGCCCCTGCCATCCCCATGCCTTCCTGCGTGTCGGCTCGAATGGTACAAATGACGTCATCTGGGGTACCACTTTTGGGCCCCTTTAATGGTTACATGCATTTTAAAATTGAAATATTTTCAATTTAACTCACTTTCTTAATCCTATAGTATCACGTCTGTGCTTTTGGAATCGTGTTGAGCTGTTGTTTTATCATCCTCAGTTAGGCTGCGAATTAGGCGACGACCATGACGAATGCAGCGTTTTAGGAGCACATATTTTCTCAAATTCATAGATGGCGCAGTTGAGTCATAAATAGCGCAGCTGTTTACATAGCTTCGTCGTGGGTTGTTTTATGCTTGGTTTTATGTCTGTCACACCTTGTGTTCGATGCACGTGCGTTTTAGTTGTAGTTTTATTGTATAGTGTTCTGTTGTGGTGTGTCGTTTATCATCTGGAAGAAAGATATGAAAATAAGAGATTGTCAACCAACATGCCTATGTTTCTAAGAAATGAAAATGCATATAAGACCTGGTTGACAGTGAAAAGGAGCTGATGGAGATGTCCATGATATTAGCAATGCATTCGCATTCGCATTCAGCATCCTATTCGCATACTCTCCGAATTCGTTCATTTTTTCAGGATATGATCTTCGTCACTTGCAAAAGTAAGGCGAACGACGATTCTTCAGTAGGACGAGCGGTTCGACCTCCAGAGGTCCAGAGAGGTCACTCGGGTCAAAAACGGTGTACCGTATAAAATTCGAAGTATTTCACTTAGCCGAATGATTCCAACACCTAGATGTCCGCTGTCCATCAAAGTGGCAGCACATCAAATTACGTAAACTTCAATGACACGGTTTGACCTCAGGTCACCGAAATTGGTTTTACTTATGTACTATATCTATTTGCGGGGTACCGAATAAAATCATGGTGACTCATTGCAAATGCCTGGTTTTTGCAGGCCATAGTCTACATAGCACGTACATAGAGCACATGAATCAAGGTGACCCATTGTGGCCACTGATTCATCACCATTCGCCAAAAATGCCCAAAAAATGGCACTATACCAAATTCTTGTGTACCCGATATTTTCCGCAAAATTTTACTTGCCACGACGAAAAAACACCCAGACATTGGTTATGGCCCATGGATGCAGCACATTGAAGCATCTGACCTACAATCTCATAGTTTGACCTATATTCGCAAATTACTGTTTTGACCATGCATTATTGCCATCTACGGGGTACCTGATAATACCATCCTAAGCACATTCATCGGATGAACATTAGCGCCAAAAAATGTCCAATCCGACAAGAAAGCAGCACATCCAAGCATGTCACCTTCAAGCTCACCATCTGACCTCAGGTCAACTAAGATTTTAACATTACACCCTATGGGAATATCACGGTGTACCGAATAAAACTTTCATGAATACATTTATCGGATGGATATTAGCGTCGAATAATCGCACAACAAGCAAGGACGCAGCACATCCGAGCATGTGCCCATCAGTGCAAGCGTTTGACCTCAGGTCAGGTTTTATGAAATTCAGAAAAAGAAAGTGGTCCACTTGGGTACCGTATGTGGGCCAAACAAAGCACGCAAAATAGACTATCTCAACACTGATGCATGCACTAGCAACATAAGAAGCAGCCCACTGCGTGACCTGACCCCAATCGATGACGCATTTCATCAGGTAGCACTAGCGTCCTATTCAACAACGCATTCAGAAACAAATTCACAATATTCTCCAATTCGTCTGAACATTTGACACAACCTTCGCAACCACACCCGTACATGCATCCCGGAACCATTTTCTGCTACGACAAACCGTTTTGCCTTCAGAGGCGAAAAGGTCAGCGAGGTCAAATCTGGGGTACCGCATAACTTCCCTGATAATTCACTTATTGGGATCATTAAAACGTTTGTGCAACCGCTATCACGGTGGCATGCAGCACCCCAAGTCAACTGGTCACTCGAACCCACCATTTGACCTCAGGTCAACGAAGATTTTAACATTACACCCTATGGGAATATCACGGTGTACCGAATAAAACTTTCATAAATACATTTATCGGATGGATATTAGCGTCGAATAATCGCACAACGAGCAAGGACGCAGCACATCCGAGCATGTGTCCGTCAGTGCAAGCGTTTGACCTCAGGTCAGGTTTTATGAAATTTAGAAAAAGAAAGTGGTCCACTTGCGTACCGTATGTGGGCCAAGCAAAGCATTCAATGTGGACTATCTCAACACTGATGCATGCACTAGCAACATAAGAAGCAGCACACTGAGGGATCTGACCTCTATCGATGACACATTTCATCAGGTAGCACTAGCGTCCTATTCAACAACGCATTCAGAAACCAATTCACCAATGTTCTCCGATTCGTCTGAACATTTGACACAACCTTCGCAGACATACCCGTACATGCATCCCGGAACCATTTTCTGCTACGACAAAACGTTTTGCCTTAAGAGGCGAAAAGGTCAGCGAGGTCAAATCTGGGGTACCGCATAACTTCCCTGATATTTCACTTATTGGGATCATTCAAACGCTTGTGCAACCGCTATCACGGTGGCATGCAGCACACCAAGTCAACTGGTCACTCGAACCCACCATTTGACCTCAGGTCAACGAAGATTTTAACATTACACCCTATGGGAATATCACGGTGTACCGAATAAAACTTTCATGAATACATTTATCGGATGGATATTAGCGTCGAATAATCGCACAACGAGCAAGGACGCAGCACATCCGAGCATGTGACCGTCAGTGCAAGCGTTTGACCCCAGGTCAGGTTTTATGAAATTTAGAAAAAGAAAGTGGTCCACTTGCGTACCGTATGTGGGCCAAGCAAAGCATTCAAAATAGACTATCTCAACACTGATGCATGCACTAGCAACATAAGAAGCAGCACACTGCGTGATCTGACCTCTATCGATGACGCATTTCATCAGGTACAACTAGCGTCCTATTCAAATCTTCGTTGACCTGAGGTCAAATGGTGGCTTCGAGGGACCAGTTGACTTGGTGTGCTGCATGACACCGTGATAGCGATTGCACAAGCGTTTTAATGATCCAAATAAGTGAATTATCAGGGAAGTTATGCGGTACCCCAGATTTGACCTGGCTGACCTTTTCGCCTCTTAAGGAAAAACGGTTCGTCGTAGCAAAAAATGGTTTCGGGATGCATGTACGGGTATGGTTGCGAAGGTTGTGTCAAATGTTCAGACGAATTGGAGAACATTGTGAATTTGTTTCTGAATGCGTTGTTGAATAGGACGCTAGTGCTACCTGATGAAATGCGTCATCGATAGGGGTCAGGTCACGCAGTGTGCTGCTTCTTATGTTGCTAGTGCATGCATCAGTGTTGAGATAGTCTATTTTGAATGCTTTGTTTGGCCCACATACGGTACCCAAGTGGACCACTTTCTTTTTCTGAATTTCATAAAACCTGACCTGAGGTCAAACGCTTGCACTGACGAACACATGCTCGGATGTGCTGCATCCTTGCTCGGTGGACGATTATTCGACGCTAATATCCATCCGATAAATGTATTCATGAAAGTTTTATTCGGTACACCGTGATATTCCCATAGGGTGTAGTGTTAAAATCTTCGTTGACCTGAGGTCAAATGGTGGCTTCGAGTGACCAGTTGAATTGGTTTGCTGCATGCCACCGTGATAGCGGTTGCACAAGCGTTTTAATGATCCCAATAAGTGAATTATCAGGGAAGTTATGCGGTACCCCAGATTTGACCTCGCTGACCTTTTCGCCTCTGAAGGCAAAACGGTTCGTCGTAGCAGAAAATGGTTCCGGGATGCATGTACGGGTGTGGTTGCGAAGGTTGTGTCAAATGTTCAGACGAATTGGAGAATATTGTGAATTTGTTTCTGAATGCGTTGTTGAATAGGACGCTAGTGCTACCTGATGAAATGCGTCATCGATTGGGGTCAGGTCACGCAGTGGGCTGCTTCTTATGTTGCTAGTGCATGCATCAGTGTTGAGATAGTCTATTTTGCGTGCTTTGTTTGGCCCACATACGGTACCCAAGTGGACCACGTTCTTTTTCTGAATTTCATAAAACCTGACCTGAGGTCAAACGCTTGCACTGATGGGCACATGCTCGGATGTGCTGCGTCCTTGCTTGTTGTGCGATTATTCGACGCTAATATCCATCCGATAAATGTATTCATGAAAGTTTTATTCGGTACACCGTGATATTCCCATAGGGTGTAATGTTAAAATCTTAGTTGACCTGAGGTCAGATGGTGAGCTTGAAGGTGACATGCTTGGATGTGCTGCTTTCTTGTCGGATTGGACATTTTTTGGCGCTAATGTTCATCCGATGAATGTGCTTAGGATGGTATTATCAGGTACCCCGTAGATGGCAATAATGCATGGTCAAAACAGTAATTTGCGAATATAGGTCAAACTATGAGATTGTAGGTCAGATGCTTCAATGTGCTGCATCCATGGGCCATAACCAATGTCTGGGTGTTTTTTTCGTCGTGGCAAGTAAAATTTTGCGGAAAATATCGGGTACACAAGAATTTGGTATAGTGCCATTTTTGGGGCATTTTTGGCGAATGGTGATGAATCAGTGGCCACAATGGGTCACCTTGATTCATGTGCTCTATGTACGTGCTATGTAGACTATGACCTGCAAAAACCAGGCATTTGCAATGAGTCACCATGATTTTATTCGGTACCCCGCAAATAGATATAGTACATAAGTAAAACCAATTTCGGTGACCTGAGGTCAAACCGTGTCATTGAAGTTTACGTAATTTGATGTGCTGCCACTTTGATGGACAGCGGACATCTAGGTGTTGGAATCATTCGGCTAAGTGAAATACTTCGAATTTTATACGGTACACCGTTTTTGACCCGAGTGACCTCTCTGGACCTCTGGAGGTCGAACCGCTCGTCCTACTGAAGAATCGTCGTTCGCCTTACTTTTGCAAGTGACGAAGATCATATCCTGAAAAAATGAACGAATTCGGAGAGTATGCGAATAGGATGCTGAATGCGAATGCGAATGCGTTGCTAATATCATGGACATCTGATGGAGTTAATCCAACCAGCCCATCCATTTGTTCCAACCACTTTACCTCTGATGATTATGATCCTGTCCACCGGGGGCCCCAAAAAAAAAGTAAGGGTCAAAACCTCCCTTTTTTGGGGTGATTTTCTAAATTATCCCCCCTATAAGATTTGTAAAATTTGGGAAAATCATGCTTTTAGAAATGTGTTGGCGGTTTTTTAAGATTATTAAAAAAAAAAACACAAAAGAGCATGTGCCTATGAGCCACAAGGGCCCTTCTTGGCTGCACTCTGAACACTCAACCAGTTGCCCACCAAATCCGTCGATCAGCCCTCCCTGGCATACTGAAAAGCAAGCCCTCTATTCTTGTAATAATTGCCCATGGTGTTTTTAAAGATTTTCGATGTGCTGCTACTGACAATGGTTTTTGGCATCTGGTTCCAGTGTTCTATTACTCTTTTGGTGAAGAAGACTGTCTTAACCTTGTCCTGTTGTAGTTAACTTTAATTTTGAATTGATGACCTTTAAGCACATCATTTCTGTTAGATTCAATTTCTTCAATCTTTCCTCATATGCCAGGTTGCTTATGTCATTAACCATTTTTGTAGCCATATTTTGTACTCTCTAAAAGCGAACAATCTTTTTCATTAGTAGGAGCCAAAGCTTGGACACAGTATTCCAAATGTGGCCTGACATGCACAGTAAAGCTTCCTGATGACTTCCTCACTTATGCATGATGCATTCCTATATATTTCCCAAACATTCTCAGTGCCTCCTTCCTGGATTCTTTCGTCTGTTTTGATGCCCCCAATCTTGTGTTCAGAATAACACCAAAGTCCTTCTGCTGAGTCACCGATAGAACTTGGCCACCCCATCAAATATGAAGCCTTCATATGCTGCTTACCTTATCTTCATATCTTATCTTTGTATAGCTAAATAAAGAACCAGTTCAATTAGTTTGATGCCACTTCTATTCACATGAATTTTAACACGACCATCATCAGAAAACTGGGACTGGAGCAGGACGGCCTTGCCGTCGTTGCCGGCTTCGTCGCCTACAAAATGAGACGTCAATACATCGCTTGGCTGTCCGACGTCTGAAGCACCGGAGGCGCTCCTGGCCGTTGTGTCCAGCTCTTGGTTAATCACCATCGGTCGCGGCGGGCACTGTATGCCACATACGTGGTAGAGGGCGATGCCAAACCAGTTCAATTCTGATGTCTGCTTTATCATGGACTCAACCTGCACAGGCGACACCAGCATCGTGAGACCCGAGGTGGGCGTCATTAGTAACCGGCAGCCGAAGCTAGGAGTGTGGCTAGTTGTGTGAGACGGAGGCTGACTCGAGTTAGGCTGCATGTGCGCATCGGCTGGTTGCGCAAGAACTCTGCTCGGCAGAGCGCAGGGGCGGGCATCTAGGCAGGTCCGCCATCATGTCACCAGGCAGCGATAGGATGTCCACCCTCACACTGCCGGCCATGTGTCACCGTTTCTGCTGTGTGTCGTGTCGTGTCGCTCGGTTCTGCCCTTTGTAACCGTGTTTGTTGTTGCCACCGTGACCAGGGGCGGACTGGCGGCGCCAGTTCAGAGGCGAAGCAGCTCAGTGACATGGACGCAGACGTGGAAGAGAGCAGTGAGGACTCTGAAATGGATGGTGTGGAGGAGGCTGGTGCTAGCTATTCTGATTCGCTAAGCTCTGATGACGACGTTTGTGGTAGTGGAGGACAAAACCGCCGACAGATTCCCAACTTCTCGCGAATGTGTGATCGGTATGGTACCTCTGACCGCTCCGCTGCCGGCTTGCTGAACGCAGCTCTAGTAGATTATGGAATAATCACACACAACAGCAAGGCTGAGCTGGTTGACCGCAATAAAATCCGGCGACAGAGAGACAAATGGGGTAAGAAGGAAGTGGATGAGAGCTCAAAGGAAAACCGACGTGATCGCCTGGTGGGATTTTATTATGATGGTAGGGAAGATATAACGCTGAATAGAGTGGGTAACAAGAACAAGATGGTCAAAGAACTGCATGAAGTAGTCGTTGCTGAACCAGGCCACCGGTACGTCGACCATGTGTCTCCACAGAGCGCCGGTGCTGCGGACATAGCCAAAGAGATGTTGGCTGTCATTCAGGAAAATGATGCCCATCCAGTGGTGATAGGGTCGGACGGCACATCGGTGAATACAGGCCGCAATAGCGGTGTTAACAGGAGGATTGAATTGGGTGTTGGTCGTCCTCTCCAGGAAGCTATTTGCGGCATACACACCAACGAACTGACGCTCAGACACGTGTTCAAGGACGCTGATGGCGAGACGAGTGGCCCGTCCTCCTTCAAAGGGCCGATTGGTAAGGCCATTCAGGGTGATTTGACTGCACTGCCCCTTGCTCAGTTTAAGCCTGTGAGGGGTCAAGTGCCTCCCATTCCAGCCGATGTTCTGAAGGAGATGAACAAAGACCAGGAGTACCTGTGCAACATGTGCATGGCAGTCCAAGCAGGACCAGGACAAGTCCTCCAGCGTGTGCTGTCTGCAGACCCTGGTCCAATCCATCAGGCCCGCTGGGTGACTCTGGCGAACAGGATCCTCCGCCTGTACGTGTCGACGGAGTCGCCAACGCCGAAGCTAGTGAGGGTGGTGTTCATGATACTGAACCAGTACGTCCCTGGGTGGTTTATGTACAGAGTTCGCCCACACATCAGTGATGGAGCTAAAAACTTGTTCGAACTGATCCGTCTGTCGAGGAAGTTGCCTGAAGATGACCGCAACATTGTGCAAAAGGTTCTGAAACGCAACGGGTTCTGGGCACACAGTGAGAACATCCTCGCCGCCATGCTGACCGACAGCCGACAGGAGACGAGGGTGGCGGCCGTGGAGCGGATCAGGATGTGCCGAGCCAAGAGACGCGAGGACGATGACCCGGATGACATCAGACAGTTCGTCGTTCCGGACATCAACTTCGATGCCGATGACTACCAAGAAATGATCGACTGGACAAATGCAACAGAGCCACCACTGACCATGGACATGTCAGACGAGGAAATCACAGCGGCTGTGCAATGTGAACACCCCATGGACTTCAGCGCATTTCCATGTCACTCACAAGGCGTGGAACGTTGGGTAAAGGAGGTGACAGATGGGGCATTCCACGACAAATCGACATGTGACCTGCACCCTCACATCTCAGATTTTGATGAAAATGGTTCTATAGGGTTATCAGCATCGCTGAACACGCCTGTGCCATTTTGAAGTATCTTAGGTTTACCGTTTTCTAGTTAGGAACTATATAATTTTTACATTTTGCACTGACATGACTATCTTTGGTGCTAATTTTCTCTGAGTCATTTTTCAGTAACTGAACAAATTTATACGTCAAAATGAAGACAAAACATTGAAGAATATGACTATGCCACCATTTAAACTTTCATTACGTAATTTTTGCCGACTCTAGCCAAATAAAAAATTGAAAAGACGTAAAAACATTTTTCCCCTCCGTTATCGTATTTTTTCTCACTTTCATATGAAAGAGCGTAGTTTTTTACCCTAGAAACATAAATAAAAAAAGTGGTTATCGACTTGGAAAGACGAATCAAATGCGGTGAATGCGGGCGCTGCGCTCACCGGACCGGATCGCGCGCTGCCGCTGCCTCGCGATACGCCTGCCGGGGGGAGGGGGAGGGGAAGGGGGAGCCGAGCGTGGGATGTCAAGAATATGTCCTGGAAAAAAAGACTATGTGACGGTAAGAGATGAGAATGGGGTTAAAGTAAAGAAGCAGAAACGTTTGATTTTAGGTAATTTGCAGGAAATTTACCAACTTTATAAAGAGAACGGTAGCAACCCGCGCATTGGGTTTTCTAAGTTCGCCAGCCTCCGCCCCAAACACTGTGTCCTGTTGGGAAGCAACGGCACTCATACGGTTTGTGTATGTTGCTATCACCAGAACGTTAAGCTAATGTTAGCGTCTCTGGGCTTAAAAGACATTACCTACAAGGACCTGTTGAAGCACGCGGTTTGTGATGTCGGGAGGGAAGCCTGTATGCTGCAAAAGTGTGAAAACTGTCCAGGTCAGGACGGTGTCAGGTCATATTTGATCGACACTTTAAATGCGCAGGCAGGGGAAATCTCAGACTTGGTGGACGAAGTCAGATTTAGTCAGTGGCTAAGCACGGATCGTTGCACTTTGACCGAAATTGTTCTTCCTATGGACGAGTTTCTTGACAAACTGTCTGACGCCATTGTGACACTTACTCGGCATCATTTCACGAGTCAGCATCAAAGCAAATATTTCGACGATCTAAAAAAGCAGCTACCTGAGCATGAAGCACTGATCATATTAGATTTTTCAGAAAACTACACTTTTGTAGTTCAAGACGAAATTCAGTCATATCACTGGAACGCACCACAGTGTACCGTTCATCCGTTTGTTGTTTATTGGCGAGAGGCTGGAAAGATTGAATGCCACAGTTTTGCGTGTTATCAAACGAACTGAAGCATGACACCGTCGCTGTGCACACATTCTTGCAGCACATTGTACCGAAAGTGAAAGGCATAGTCCCGAACTTGAAAAAGATTCATTATTTTTCGGATGGGTCAGCTGCCCAGTACAAGAATAAGTTTAATTTCGTGAATGTGAGTTTTCATGATGAGGATTTCGGAGTCCAGTGCGATTGGAATTTTTTTGAAACGTTGCATGGGAAAAAAAATCGTGCAACGGTGTTGGGGGTACACTGAAAAGGGTTGCAGCTAGCGCCAGTCTTTCGCGGACACACTCGGACCACATTCTTACTGCGGAAAAGCTATGTAAAGTGCTACAGGACAAGGGTAATTTGCATACCGAGTGCTACTTTGTAGCGAAAGAAGAGGTTAGTCGTACACGGCATGAGCTTGGCGATAGACTGTCAATGGCAAAAACTGTCAAAGGGACTCTAAAAATACACAGGGTAACTCCAGTGAAGGCAAACATTGTCGTTGTGCGAGAACTTGCCATAAGTGAAGGAAGAGAAGTGATGGTGGCCTGATTTGCTACAGGATTTAGGTTGAATGGTTAGCGTGACCTACATCGGCAGCTGATTTCCGTTTGTTTATGTGCGAATTACAATATGAAGTGAGCTAATGTTAAGTTATGCATTTTGTACCTCTGATAAGGCTCATTGTACCATCTCGTTAGCATTCGCAAATGTACATGTACTTTCCGGCTTG
>JAOTOL010001477.1:1067500-1105000 GCA_034440575.1 Imbricaverruca yamaguchii
GGCGGGTCGGCGCGGCCTGACTGGGCGACGCGGACGGACACGGCGGTGCGCACACGGGCACGAGTGGGAGAAATGGGCGCAGGAAACGACGGTTGCGCCAATATATGCGGCCACTGGGCAGCTTCACTAGGAAGTCACGCCGTCGGCCTACACCTACTACAGTGCCTCGCCGGTCCCATAATCCGGTCGAGAGGTACTGAAGGGACACGTGGGTTTCAACGCGCAGGCTGGGCAGTGGCATGGCCGCTCGGTCATAGCGGTCATGGGCCGCCTGCCGGAGCGAGTCGGCGCTGCGTCACAATTGTCAGCAGCTCGCTGCCATTCAGGTGCGAAGGCATGGTGGTGAATGGGGACCGCTGAGCGTAGAGGACGGCCGTAAAGTATTTGAACCGGTGGCCGATGGTCCGCTCGAGCTGTGTTGCGAATTTCTAGCAGACCGCGGGCGAACACATCACAGTCAAGGTCACCGGCTACAATCACTTTCTGCACTAGTCTCTTCACGAGTTTGACGGCCGCCTCAGAATGGCCATTATACTGGTGGTAGTGCGGGGTAGACATGTGATGTGTCACGCCCCAGCGCCGTAGGAAGTCTCTGGTGAGATGGGCAGTGTACTGCGGACCACCATCATTACGTAGCACGCAGGGAACAGCGGTGGAGGCGAATATTTCCCGCAGGTGTCGGCAACATCGTGGTCGATGCCGGCCCAGTATACAGACTGGCGTGCGCGGCGCTGAGTGCTTTCGACTTCTTGGTGCGAGTCGTGCAGGCGCTGCAGTCTCTGCTCTGAGGCTTTTGGGGATGACCAGACGCCACATACCAGGATGGCGTCGTCAACGGCCAGGCAATCTCGCGCGCCCCAGTATGGCCTCAGGGCAGCGGGCAGGTCACGTCTCTGATCAGGGAAGCCGTTTGTCACGGCCTCACACAGCACCACGTACTCGGCGTCGGCGCGGGCCAAGTCGCGGACGCGGGTCAGCGTAGCATCATCGATGGGATGCACCCGGGCTCCGTCTTGATCCAGCTGGGTCACGGAATGCACGACGAGACTTTGGAGCTGATGAGTCACGTCATCTTCTGCTTCCTCGTCGTCTGGTGTGGGGTCATCCACGGGGGCTCTGGAGAGAGCATCTGGGATACAGTGATGGTTGCCGGGTTGCCAGATTGTCGTGAAGCTGTACGCCAGGAGCTTCATGCGGAGGCGCCGCACCCGGAGATTGTCGATCTCCGACAGAGATTTCTGGTTCAGGATGGGCACCAACGGGCGGTGGTCGGTGAGAACTTCGAATGACGGGAGGCCTGCTAAGAACAGGCGGCACTTGCGTACGGCCCAGGTCACAGCAAGAGAGCTCCAGCTCGATTACGGCGTATCGTGATTCCGTGGCGAACAGGACTCGTGAGCCACATTCCACGAGCCGCCACTGTTCAATGTGACGTTGGAGGAGGACGTAGCCAAGGCCATGCAACCGAGAGGCGTCGGTCTGCAGGACGGTGGGTCTTCGCGGGTCAAAGTACGCGAGCACTGGGGGGCGAAACGAACGTCCTCTTCACTGCCTCGAAGGCCTGAGTGTGAGCCTCGATCCATACCCATATGCTCTCGGGTCGCAACAGGTCGCGCGGCGGCTCGGCCGCCAGCACAATGACAGACGAGAAGGCGCCCAGTTGATTCACTAATCCCATGAAACTGCGCAGATCGATGAGATTAGCAGGTGTGGGGAACTCAGCGATGCCCTTGACCTTCCGCTGGTCGACTGTGTAGCCGTCGGCGGTCACATCGTAGCCACAGTAGCTAACCGACGGCTCGGCAAACACCAGCTGGCCGGGGTGCAGCGTTATGCCGGCTGCGTCATACCGCTCTAAGATTTGGATCACGTATTGCAGGTGCTCTGCATACCGGCAGTCGTGTGCCAGCACGTCGTCAACGATTTTGCACGTATGACTGATGCCGGAGAGGGCTTGGTCACCTCGCCGGATACATTCATTTCCGCCGGTGAAGAGACCTTGAGGCAATCGGAGCATTCGGAACCGACCGCACGGCGTAATGAAGCAGGTGAGGTCCTGGTCACGGGGGTCTAGTGGCACTTGGAAGTGACTTGATCGGGCGTCGAGCTTCGTGAAGTAACGCGCCCCGACACCGATGGTGGAGACCGCCTCCTGCGGTATGCACACCGGGTGGGTGCAATGCCGAACGTACTTCTTCAAGCGGGTGAGGTCGACGGTCAGTCTTCAGTCAGGTGAAGAGATTCCTTGGCCTTCTTCAAAGCGATCACCTTCTCGTGTGAAAATGCCATTTGCTCTTCCTTCCAGCCCATTCAGTCGAATGACGATATGACATCGAATACTTCAACCACATCTTCTTAGTCCTTCTCTCACACCGTTGTCCGCACAGTTTTAGCAAGATCCGAGATCCTGTCGCTCTCTGAAGTCTGGTGACTCGTGGGTTCGAACGCAATCCAGCCAAATGGAGTTTTCCATGCTACAGGGGAACGAGTAGCCTAGGGGTAAGTTGCTCGTCTCACAATCGAAAGGTTGTGAGTTCGAGTCCCGCCTATCCCTACTCTTTGCACGTGACCAATCGGCGTGAGAGGTTGGCGACGCTACATGACTCAACGGTCGATGTGTCGCAAAACTAATAACCAACCAACCAACCATGCTACAGGGTCACCGTTTTTACCCATCCTGATTCCTAGCGCCACAAATAAGTCCATAGTTTCACTACAGACGCCAGTTAACAGGTTCACATGCTTCCTTGTGACGACTGTTGAGAACCAAATGTCCTTCATATACAGCCATTAATTCTTGACATTGTTCCACTTGTAAACCTGAGGCGTGCATAGAAATTATTTGGTAACGAAAACGTCCAGCTCAGCTAGGAATGCTCTTTCGTACTTTTCAATTACTACATCTCCTGTCATCATTCGGACGGTATCGTTGCCTTTTACAGTTGTCAGATCAAACCTCTATGGATTCCAGGAATCCCGAGTTCTTTGGCCGCCGTTTCGCTAATGTAGGATTCGTCTAATTAACAATCGAGCGCTGCATTCACTTGCAGAGTACGGCCAACAGTGCTGATGTTCACTGACACGGTCTGGCAAACCACCTCCTTTGAATACCACCAGTGAGTGGTGCTTTGACTGTTGTAAATATAAATAACGAGCTTCGGGGTATCACCGGGTATGGTTGGTATGCAATTGGGTTCTTGCCGTGGCAGCTAGAGCACGATAAACATTCTCCCAGCATTGCGCACTTGGCGTCGCGTCTGCCGTCCGCTGCAGTCTGTCACCATGCAGTAGGAAGCGATGCCGGTCCCGCAGCTAGCAGCCTGGCACGCACCAGACGATTGGCAGTTCTTGCACAAATGGCTTCTTTTTAGGTACCTGTAGCACACGCCAAACCTTCTTCTGGTCGCCATTCTCTTGCCCACACTCTTCTTTATTGAACCCATCGCAGTCTTCGGTCACATGGGGCACGGTCCACAATGGCGAGGGGGACGAGTGGCCTAGGGGTAAGTTGCTCGTCTTACAATCGAAAGGTTGTGAGTTCGTGTCTCACCTATCGCTACTTTTCGCCCGCGACCAATCGGCGTGAGAGATTGACGACGCTCCATGACTCAAAGGCCGATGTGTCGTAAAAACAATAACCAACCAACCACAATGGCGAGCTTCGCCACTGCCGCGCCCTGGCAAGATCCTCTGGTCTCCTCTGTTCAGTTAGTCCGGACATCCGCATGTTTTACTACTTGTTTCCATTGCCTTAATTCCGTCGTTCATGTTTTCCTTCATCTTAAGAATGTTACCTGCCTCTCACCAACCCTTCTGAATACATTTTTCTGACAGTGGCCGGCAGCTTGGTCATCATTATCGGACATAGCATTCTCTCATGCCCTTGGCACTCTACCCCTAATGCGTGGTCGGGGCACAGCGACGGTACTCTATGGTAAGGTCGGGGCACGGTACCAGTACCCCATGGTAAGGTCGGGGGACGGTGGCAGTACCTTATAGTAAGGTCGGGGCACGGTAGCAGTACCCTATGGAAGATCGGGACACGGTAGCGGTACTCTATGCTAAGGTTGGGGCATGGCGGTAGTACCCTATGGTAAGGTCGGGACACGGTGACATCACCGCCTGATAGGTCGGTGCATGGTGACAGCACCCTGTGGTAAGGTCGCGGCTCGGCGGCAGTACCGCATGGTAAGGTCGGGGCACGGTAGTAGTACCCTATGATAAGGTCGCGAAATTCGGGATAAAAACCATGCCATTCATTTGGAATTGCTCGATCCAGTAATGAATTATGAGGTCTGCAAAAAGGCCCATTTTGGATGCGCCACGATTGGACGGAAGCCGAACACAGACGTGGCATGAACAGCGAACACTGGATCGTCCGGTCGCCAGGTGCTTTGTCAGCCCCCACCGGGTTGTCAGAAGCGTTCGCCGGCCAGTCACCCTCCTTTATTCCCGCTTCCAATGTTGTACAATGGGGACAAGGTTGGATCGTGCCTGTCATGCCAGTCGTGGGATCTTCACACGTTCCGAACCTGATGGATGGTGCCAGTTCTTTCGGCTCATTGTGCTCAGTCCTGGAATAAAGAACGCGCATTTAAGGTGCCGGTTTAGTAATGCGTGTCGTGGATGAGCTCTGCGAACATCTTGTACTTATCAGCGAAGGACTATTTCTGTGGTTTCACCAATCTGAACTCCGTAGGAGGTACGATAACAGTCACTGCCCCGGGATATAACCAGTAAAAAGCTAATCGGACTTGGATACAGGAGCAGCGGATGATGGGGAGAGGAACATTTCGATTGAGAAATTGTGATCTTTTTCATACAATCAAACAAAATTCAAACACCTAAACTTTCTAGAAATATCACTTGCAAAAATAACTCCAAAATGTCTGGAGTCTCCAAATATGAACCCACTGCCACTGCTTGCATATATTTGCCGCACATTTTTTCCCATGTTTGCGGTATCGGTGCAGCAATTATGTTGTTTTCATAGCAGTACTTAATACTCATCGATCATTTCAAGCTATTTCCTTCACATAGGTTTTACAAACCAGTGGTTTTTCACCTTCCCAGTTTTCATCCTGATATTAGCAAATGTGTCAGATAATACAGTGATGGCTAACCACACATATTTATCCTGCACCGCACCACATCCTATCATAGCTCACTGTTCGTACACCAATATCCCCGTTTCCTTAATTCCATAAACTTACGAATTCAGGAAGCATTTACGATATACATTTCGGGAAAATCTTTCTGACTCATGTGCTGTATCGGTTGGCATAATTGTGCCACCATCCCAGATAACATCATTCAAACTACTTCTACGTTCGATTGTTTGCTTGGTGAATTTGGCCAGCCTGACACCAGTACGATGATATCGGCTGTGGCCCAAATGCGCGTGAGGTGTGTTCTATTTGGTTTGTAGGTGTACGTGCAGATGAGGTGGAGGGCAGAGTAGAGGGCTGGCGAGTAGATATGTTGTAGGTTGTCGTGGAGAAGTCAGGCAAGAAGATGAGAACCGGCGAGCAGATGAGTAGATGCGGTGATGGTTGTCTAGAAAGTAGCAGCGATGAATGGTGGAGAGTCCGTAGACACAGCAGATGGAGATGTAGAGGAGATGAGCCAGTCCGGACGGTGCCAAGTTGGGGTATCGGGTTGTGGGTGGGATGGGTCGGGTCATCGTCATTCCTCATGGGAAGTGCAAGTTCAGGTTGCATATACATGTTTGAAACATTTATTTTTACCTCGTCTAACTGGTTCTTTTTCTTTTTCCCTCTTTCCCCCTTTCCCTCTTTCCCGCCCCGGTAGATCAGCTGGTTAGAGCGCTGGCCTGCACTGGTCTTCCCTGTCTTGAAAGCACAGGGTTCGAGTCGCTTCGCGCGCTCGCATTTAGTCCCCGGCCGGGGTGTCAGTTGGCAGCTGGCCCGACAAGGCCGGGGACGAGCTACCGGGCGGCCGTGTCGGTGCATTGACGGCACGTGAAACTTTCGGTCTAAATTCTGCCGTTGAACTGGAATTCATGGATCGAGTGGTGGGACCAAGGTTCACGCAACAAGCCTTCCTTAGCAATAGAACCCTGGTTCCTAAAGCCACCAGAATTGTTGTTGTTGTGGATGATCTTGCTATTGGGGTTAGGTCACCAATGGGATTGAGGCACATATTTGATGACCTTGGAATCAGGATCAATGCATTATATAGCGACAACGTTCCGCAAGCACTGACCTGCCTATGGGTGCATCCATTGGAGGGGCTGGGGGACATGTCCCCCCACAATTTCTGAAAAGTTCCGATTGTCCCCCCCCCCATTTTTTATGTGTCCCCAAGCCTCAGCTACATAAGTATCATCGCCACAAAATTATACTTAACCATTTATACAGTTGAAATACATACGCAAGAGTATCACCAAAGATACTAAAAGCCGATGTAGCGAATAAACAAGCCTCACAGGCTATCTGTTGTCCCAAAATCGCTGAGTAGTAAATCAGCAAACGCTAGAAATTTATCCTTCGAAGCCATTCTTGAATAACATGAACCTTGACTATCTTCTGTTTTTGCTTGGGTGGAAAATTGTACTTTATTAGGCAACACATCTGTATTATCGCAAGGCTTTATACGTCTTAGGTTGCATACCCCTGCTGATATATTGGAATCTTGAACAAATGTGACTCTGGGTGTCCTTGGGTACCTTGAAGACTATTGAGGGAAGGCATGGTCAGCCTTAGGTACGTATGTCAAATTAACGTCGTATTCGTATTCGTATTCAGCGACGAGTTTGCCAGAGGCGTATTTGTATTAGCACCGGCATTCAGCGACGGGTTTATGATCGTTCGAATCAATCAATATTGAACACGTTGGAAGGAACTACATAGGTATCGCATTATCACTTCCAGGGTAAAGGTCAAACCAGTTTATTCGGTCGCCTCCCATTTTTTTTTCGTTTTCACCCAAACCTGCCCAAATCTGGTATCAAGTAATAGTCCGTGGTGGTGAACCATCCTGCGACATTTCAAATCGGTACATTTCAAGGTCAAACTTCTAGGTCAAAGGTTAGTTTCATTCATTAGATGCCGATATTAAAGCGATATCGACCGAACGCGAGGTTCAGTTCCTATCGTTCCAATTTTCATCAAATAAGCGTCATTCGACGTGGCTTGTTATGCAGTATCAGAAAGCTAAGTAACCGAATAATTTGTCAAGGACAAAGACCAAGCTGATACTTCGGTGGGCAGTTTTTTTTCTCGTTTTCTCTCAAACTTATCCAAATTTGGTGTCAAGCAATAACCTGTGGTGAACACTCGAGTAGCATTTCAAACCGGAACATGTCAAAGTCAAACGTTTGATTCAGTTCTTCAATGTCATTGCGTTGCGTCGGTATGGCTTCAAGTTGCAGAAAATGGGTATCATTAGTGTTGTGTCATCCTAGTTGTCTTGGTGTGCAGTATCAGAAAGTTGATATTACAAAATAATATGGACGGGTCAAAATATAAGCCGATTTCTTCAGTCGCCTCACATTTTTCTGGGTTTCGCTTAAGCCTATCCAGCTCCATTTCAAACCGGAACATTTCAAGGTCAAAGGTTTGATTGAGCTCTTCGATGCCATCGCGTTTCATCGCTAAGGCTTCAACTTGCAAAAACATGGATGTCATTTGTGACAACGAATGGACAGTCGTGACCAAGGATGTCAAGTAACAGTCCATGGTGAATCCTCGAGTGACATTTTAAAACCGGGATATGTCAAGGTCAAACCTCATGGTCAAAGGCTAACTTGAATTATTCGAAGTCTTCACGATTCGTCGCCATGGGTTTAATTTGAACCAAGTGTGTGTCATTCGACGTGACTTGTGCCGTATCATGATGTTACCAAATATAACTAATTTCTCAGTTCAAAGGTCAAACCGATTTCTTTGGTCGTCTCGCATTTTTTCTTCGCCCTAGCCTACCCACATCTTGTATCAAGCAATAACCCGTGGTACACCTCGGGTAACATTTCAAACCGGGACATGTCAATGTCAAATCACAAGACCGAAGGCTAGCTGAAATTGTTCGAAGCCTCGCGCCGCGTCGCTATGTCTTCAGTTTTCATCAAGTGGAGTCATTCGACGTGCCGTGTGGTACTCTAGGAAGTTGTTCAGAAATCTCATTAATTTTCAAAGTTAAAGGTCGAACTCATTTCTTCGATCGCCCCGAATTTCTTGGTTTTCTCCCAAAGTTACCCATGCTTAGCATCAAGAGAAAGCCCGTGGACAACCCTCGAGTAACATTTCAACCAGGGACATGTCAGATCAAGCCTCAAGGTCAAAGGTTCGTTTAATTTTCAGAGTCCTCGCGTGTCGTGGCTATGACTTCAATTTGCATTATGTGGGTGTCCTTCGACGTGGCATGCCGTATGATATCAGAATGTTGAGATATCGAAATAATTTAAAAGATGTCGAAGGTCCGGCGTGTGCACAATGATTGAGTGCAGTAAGAATAGGAGAGGCAAATATATTTTGTGTGCAGCCGTTATGATAGCAAGCACTAGTATCCTATATGACTATGTGTTCCTCCAAGAAATCCGCCATAACCTGATCGGACGGTGCTCTCATTGTTGGTTCTTAATTTGCACTGCCACATTGCTGTTCCGGACAGATAAAATATATAACTTTTTTTTCTCAAATTCCCACTTTCCTCTTAATGGTTCAACGGAAGTTGTCAATTTTTCAAGAGAATCCACACGTGAATGCGTACAGTTTAATAACTAGTTGGAGTTCATAACCGCGAGAGAGCAATGTTGTAATCAGGGGTAGATCCAGGAATTGTAATGCGGGTACTTTTCTGGAGGAGCGCCATTTCTTTGGAGCGGCGCCACTACAGAAGCACTTGGAGAGGCGCCTCTGGCTGCAAAATTCGAAGGGTTGTTTGCATTCGGACCTTCCTGAAAAACTCGGCCTTTACTTCCAATGGGTGCCTTTTTATTTCATAGGGGCGCCTCCGGCTGAAAATTCGGGCGGGTATACTGGATCCTTTTCAGAGGGACGCATTTTCCTGGCCTGGGGACGCCACCTCCCATGTGAGGGGTACATACCCTCGGTGCCACACCCATTATCCATTCCGGTTGTCATTGCATTTAAATGTGCCCGTAGAACAGGAAAACATGGAAAGATAATTGTAGGTCAATATTTGTTTCCATAAAACCATCGTCTCATATAATATGATTTTCCTGCTACAAGAGGGCAACGTTTAACATACTTACAGCATTGTTCCATGGTGATTATGAAATCGGGTTCAATACATACGACATAAACCTACATATTCGTATTTGAGTATTTGATGGAACTTTCAGTTCCGAAAATATCATTTTGAGCAATTGTAAGTCTGAAAAATTGAAATCCATTGAACATAGAATTGAAGTGGCTGAAAATAACATTGAAAAAAGGTGGCTGAATTCCAAGGATTGTTTTTTTTTTTTGGGGGGGGGGGGTGAGGCCCTTCTACCCTGTTGAAACTTATCGCGTCCATGGTTTGTCCCCCACAATTTTTTTTGGGAATGTGTGGTTAAACCCATGGACCTGCCTCTTGATAACCGGACCTTTATCGCGTATATCACGAATATCACCTCTTGGACGTGCAGGCGTCGTGTGTCATCACACCTGGAAATGGTCGATATGTTCTCTACCATGTGTTGCCTAGTCAAACGAGTGTCATGTTCAGTGTTCGTGTGTGCTTTCGACCCACCATTCTGGAGATGCGTCGTAATGCGTCTGCTGAGTGTAATTGAGGTCCAAAGTAGTCACTAGGCGGTTTCACGCGCGCACTAGCGGGAAGTAATTGTCATGACATCCCAATGGCGATGTCGGACTATAATAATTACGTTGATCTGAGAACTTTTAAGCTGGAGACTAGACCAATTTAATATATGAATAAACAGCCAGAGGATGTTCACTTACCTAATATGACAAGTTTTTGGACTAGCAATAGCTTGTTTATGCACAACCCTGAAAATATGCACCTACTTCGGCTCCTGGGAAGTCATCTAGTCGGAAATCCGGAAGTCGGACCGAGCGAGCCTGACTTCGAAGTAAACTCCATGACAACAGCTGACTGTCGAACTCAGCGGTCTTCAAATGCCAAGTTTTCTGATCAGTTGACCGCTCTGATCTATATCGCCAACCATCTCCGACTGCGATAAGTGATTGGCTCTTTATAATTGCCATGACGAATTATACTGCAGGTTTTAAAAAATGACGTCACAATTTGTGCTCGATTGCATCATTTACGGCTGAGATACGGTAAGTAATCTAACAAATAAGTTAGTCTCAGATGCGCATATTTTGGACGTGTTTCGGTCTTTAGGGTGCTGTTGTGAACAATTAAATATTTGTTCTTTCTTTTGAATATGATGTTCAAGGACAGGGTTCAATTGGTACCCCCACCCCACAAGTTAGGGAATGTGGGGCAAAATAGTGCACCACAATACCCAAATGCACAAAGGTACTTTTTGTGCCAGTATTTGAACAAAAAAAAATATTGTGTAGTGCTTTAGTGGGTGTAGAGTATCGTTCCACCTCTTCGTTTTCCTTTAGTATTTGCATTATTTAAACTACTGTATAGAAACTGGGTTTTCTGAATTGTAACAGCTCCCCCTAAACAAGAAGTCTGTTTTGCTGCTATGTATAGCGATTGATTGGATTCCATAAAGATGAGAAAACGCGGAAAATTTCATTAAAATATCTTTATCCGCTAAAGCGTGACAGGTTGAACTTTTTTTTGGAGGTGACCTCACTTGACCTTGACCAACTCGTTAGACCTAGACGACCTGACTTCAAAATTCTGGCACAACATGCCGAATTGATGTGGGAAAGGTTTTTCCAAATTTCGGCGAGCTGCCGTGCGCCATTCTTCCATTGTCCGTGGAAAACCTTAGGGGGTCGTCAACTCCCCCAAAACGGCGCAGGTTAACGTAGCTTTACCGGTGGGTTCCAGGAAGGCCCGAGACCCTCGCTGTCCCTCCCCCACTCGTGAGGTACCTGGTGAATTGCACTAAAACCATTCTGACATTAGCTTTGGGTGGTTTTACACGTAATTTTCTAAAGGTGCCGTAAGGGCGCCAGGATGCAACACCGCCCTTAAATACAGTCATTTTACATCAGCATTAAGGAGTTGACTGAAAGGAATCCACTCAAGTCTCGCTACCCACATCTGAAACGCACACGCTCGCCGTTACCGACAGACTCGCTGAAACTTAGAGGTAGGTATGTAGGTACTATGTAAAAAGAATATCTAATAACGGAGCCCGGTATGGCGATTTGCAGTAGGCGGCAATTGAGCTGTGAACAGCCCGCTTGTAAAATGGAGGTAATAAAATATTTTCGGGACCGTCAGGATGGTACCGTCTGCAAATTACATATTTTCCTGTTTATCCATAATACTACTGGTAATTCACATCCATGAAATAAAACTTAATTTAAAAATATTTATCAGCATGGAATAAACTACCACTTCCTCCACAATATTCTGTTTGCTGGTAATGCAATGGCAAATTTATGTTTATATCTGACAACTCTCAAATCGCGCGCCATGGTGCCAGATGCTGCCAGATTGGCTAGTCGTTGCTGTGAGTGAAGTGCTTATTTTCAAAGTAGTGCCCTTATTTGAATACTTTGATTGAGTTTTTTTTACTTCATTTATTATTTGATATGTAAAACTTCCGAAAGATTTCATATCTACAGATAAAATACACATATTTCAATAATATGCCCTTCATACTAGACGAAGCCATCAACATTGCATCACGGTGCTGATTGGATGTCGTGAAACGGGCTACTGGCAAGACGGAACGTACAGTTCCAGAGCGTGTATGTATAGTGATAAATGACATTGGATTGTTGCAAGCGGACATTGACCTGTCCACGTACTGTAAGAACGCCATTTGTCTTGAGATTAATATTTGTTACCTTAATAATGCTTACCAATATGAGTACACTCAACACCGACGCCGCCCATGCATCCAAAATCACCAGTGTTTAGTCTCCAAATGGAAATGCCCTGCCAAATAGCGAGCGCTATTACAACTTGAACCCACGTCCTACATCGAATGGTACGCTCGCTGCAACGCTATGAGAAAGCTTAGAGGGTTGCGGGATCGGCCACATATTTTAAAATATCCTGCTTGTTGCGCAGCAAGTTTTTGTTCTCAAATACTGTCCAAACAGCATTGCGTGTTACATTACCTATTCTAGGATGCTGATCTAAGAGTGTGGGAAAGAAGTTATTTTACACTCTCGCTCGGCATCCTCCAGTAAGGTGTTGCAATCGTATGTACTTAGTTATATTTAGTGATGTCTTATATGCTACTTGCATGCTTCATTTCTTTTGGCTGAAGGTTATAAAGCAGAACTGTGATAAATCAGCTATGCATTACATCCATTTCAATTAAGCAAACGACTATGAGTAATACCGTACGGAACTTGTGCTAGAGAGCGCGTTTTGTCATCCAGTTCTTAAAATAATACTTTGTGCTCGACCTACAGTCTCGTGCAGTTTTTAAGTTCGAGCAATTCAGGGTTTTAAATGATATTTTGAGACATCGACAGTTAGCATTCTTTTCCATCACTGCTTCCCTAGTATTTTTTTTTCAATCCATGGACATGAATATATTTCCTAGCAGAGGAATCGTCCGGAGCAATAGACCGTGAGCTGATCTGAAATAATATATGCAGACTGGATTTATCCTGAACTATACTTTTTGGACAAAGTACCTAATTCAATAGTAGGAACCAGCTAGTGTATCTGAGTATTCCTGCACGAGTGCCATTTGCATTTTCCCTGCGCATGGTGCCAAAGGAGGTTAAGCATGATCATTAACGTCTTCAGCATCATATTTATATGTATTATTGCGGCGAAAGACATCAAAATATTGCGCATTTTCCACCAAAATGATATTCACTCTCATTATGACAAAGTTCTTTCATCCCTGGAAGTGTGCCCCAAAGATGAGAAAACACACACATGCTACGGTGGTTTCGCCCGCGCAGTCCGTTTTATAAGACAGCAGAAGAAGTATGACAATGTGCTGCACCTCAACGCGGGCGATTTCTTTCAGGGTCACCTATATTACACCCTGTTCGGCTGGGAGATGGCCGGCGACGTGGTATCGCGGATGTCGTATGATGCGATAGCATTTGGAAACCATGAGTTCTACAGTGGGCTTGAGGCCCTCGTTATGTTCATGAAACGATCTCGCTCCCATTTTGTGTGCACCAACCTGGACTTCAGAAAAGTAGAGAACCGCTCGCTTGGACACTATTTGCGCAAAAGGTGTCCACGAAGCCGGACCATGTTGCTAACGACTCACCAGCCAAATATGTTTGGTATGTCGGTGAATGTGCTCGGCTACACTTCCCCAAACACGGCACTCAACACTGACGTCGGCGGCGTGATCTTCCATGACGAGGTGGAGGCGCTTAACGAAGAGATAGCGTTTTTGCGCGCAAAACGTCCCCATTACGCTCGAGTGTTCGTGGCTGTGGGCCATTCTGGCCTGCGTCGCGACCTGGAGATAGCGCGGCAGGTGTCTAGTCTGGACGTGGTGGTGGGCGGCCACTCGCACAATCTGCTCTGGGACGGAGTGTGGCAGCCGTGGAAGCCGCTGACGCCGCCCGACCCACAAGACCAGCCGGATGGCATGTATCCGATCGTGGTCGTCAAAGAAAACGGTCGTACCGTGCTCGTGGTACAGTCGTACATGTACGGCAAGTACTTTGGGGGCATCGACATCGGCTTCAACGTTGAAGGCGAAGTGCGCGACTGGTGGCCCAACCAGCAACTGCTGACCGATCGTTACAAGGATGACATCGGAGCGCTTAAAGTGTTGGAATACTACGACGGTCGGGTGGCGGAGGAGATGCCGACGGTCGTCGGCCACACGCTAGTGAAGCTCGATGGCGGCAGCCGCCATTGCCACCATGAAGAATGCAATTTGGGCAACATGTTTGCCGACGCGGTTCTGTGGGTCGATCGGCGTCACAACCCGCCGCAGCGCCTGCCAGTCAACATCGCACTGGTCGCCTCGAGCTTGTTTCGACAGGTGTCGGCGCATCCGCCTGGAGCGATCACCGTGGCCGAGGTGCTGGAGACGCTGCCGCATCGGAACACCTTCACCGTGGTCAACATGAGCGCCGACATCCTGTTGAGTGTGCTGGAGGACAGCGTGTCTTCCGCGCAGCAGGCCGGCCGCTTCCTGCAGGTGTCGGGCGTGCGCGTCGTCTACAATGTGGGCATGCCGTCGGGCCATCGGGTCCAGTCGGTGTCGGTGCTGTGCAGCCGGCCGGGCGCCCCACGCTACGTGCCGATCCACGAGTGCACCGGGTTCGAGGTCGCCCTCCCCATGGACATGGCCGTAGGCCCCAACAACTACACACTGATTGAAACGTACAACCCAAACCTAGAAACTGCCGTGTGCTACAAAAGATTTCTGGACATCGACATCATGTTGGAGTACTTGAAAGCGTTCTCTCCGGTGTATCCTTGTGTTGAGGGTAGAATTGTGACAGTGAACGAACCACAGTCGGGCTGGCACCAACCAGCTAGTGCGGGGCCAGCCCTGCTGTTAAGGTCGCTGACGGCTGTTGCCTGCTTTCTTGTCCTTGTGCTGACCTGACTTGACCTCTGTGTTGTGCTCTTGTACTCACCTGCACTCGTGCAGATCTGAATGTGACTGATAATGCACGACATTTGTAATCCGCAATTCATACAATTATGAATTACATGTTGATCTTTATGAGCGTATGTAATGTGTTTCTACATTGTGCATTGTATTTAATTGCTGATAGATGCGTTATCGCGTCATGCACAAGCTCGTGCATGATACCGGGGCCCCACGAAGTTGGTTTGGTAGCGGGCTTCAAGGCTTCCCTTCACCTTTGGATTACATGCAATTTTACCATTTTTTTCTACGCTATCTTGCACGTTTTATGGTGATATAGAGTACTTTGACGTATACCAATTGAAAGACCAATTCTTCGGCTTCAGCAAAATGTATCCCAAATGACCCAGTAGCAATCTTCCTGCCTAGCAATGTGCCGTTCCAAGCAGGCTGACCATGAAGCGCCTCCAAAATAAAGGGATTTTTCCCGATTTTGGTAGGCTCTCTCTACCGTCAATTCTACGCCACCAAGTTGTCACCCTCGTTCGAAAGCGGAATAAATGGCAGCTGGGAGGCGGGGGGCTAAGTGCGCCATAGTTTCTTCCCCTCAATGACAGGAGTGTCTGAAAGATAACCGAAGAAGACCGCCTGAAATGATCTAACCACTCCCGTAGACCGCAACAGGCCCACTGTCGTTATAAGAGGTCCCATAGCCGCCACGGAAAACCCACAGCTACCATAGGAGGCAGGAGCGGATTCGGGAATTGCCATCCGGGGGAGGGGACACGTGTCTGAATCGGCGCCACCGCGAAAGTATCTTGAGGGGTGCCTTTCCTGCCGAGGAGCGCCTCTGGCTGGAAAATTCGATGATGTGCACTCGATACTTCGCGATGGGACGCATTTTCCTGGTTGAAGGGACGCTACCTTCAACGGGGGAGGGGGGCATGCCCCAACTTCCCTCCTTGGACCCGCCACCGACAGGAGGCCTCACATAGCGGGAGGAAGAGGCTCCTTACTCTGCTGCAGGCCCCCTTCAGATGGAGGGTCCTCACACAGGCGACGTAACATATATTTGTGTATTTGTGTGGATATATATGTATGTATATAAATACATATATATTGATATATATATATAAATATATATGTATATATGTATATATACATAAACTATAAATATATATATATATATATATATATATATATATATATATATATATATATCTGGTGCAGTAAGGGTACAAAAGTAATCCGCACCAGTGGGCCGCAAGAGGCATTGCAAATGCTCGGCGATTTACAACTTGTATATTTCTTTGTCATATATCTGCTTCCCGGTACATCGGTACGGAACCATATGGACTAGGGTTAACCATAGGCCTACACATGAATGGAATGTGTACGTTTGGTTCGTGGGTGCATATGCAGTCTGCATATATTGGTGGATAATTGTGGAAATAATTGGTATGGCATGGGCTGTTTGTCTATGCCCGCTGCTGGAATCTGTTCGCTATGTCTGTATGCAAGAAGCTTACTGCACCTGTCCTTGTGAATACAAGTCAGAAATTGGAAAATTGCACAAAAACAGCGCCTTCGACCCAACTTCAAATGTAGCGTCCTTCTTGCGTGGTTCATAAAATTCCCGGAATACGAATATATCGCGTACGAATAGTACGAATATATTCGTAGCACAACTTTCACGTGTATTTGCGCACACGTATTTCAAGTACGAATGTATCGCGAACTGATAACATAAGTAAGTAACGGACGGGGCAGCACACTTACCTGCGTGGCCGACCGATGGCCGCGCAGTGACGCCAATAACTACTAAAAACTGCCGACTACTTACTCCCAGCTACAGGTACCAAAATTTCCGCGCAACTCACGCCGGTCCAGTGATGGAACTGTGGCTGGCGAAAAAGGAAACATCATGAACTAACAATATAAGAATATTCCACTTGTGGCCTCGCCTGCGTTCATTAATCACTCGCATCGCAGGCGAATTGGACGAGTGATCGGCGCACACGTGGTGACCGTCTCTGTCGCAGCGCGGCATGAGCTGGATCCTGGGTACTGAACCGGGGCGGGAAGGGAGAACACACGCTAGCGGATAAGGCTACCACTAATGGTGGTCTCAGCTGATATACCACCCGCACAAATGACGTCGCAGGAGCCAACGGGGATGACGGCTTCTGGAGCGAATACAGCAACGGCACCACTCGCGACCTGATCTGGCCACTATGGAAATGACCTGTTGGCGGTCCGCGAACTGGGCCGTGCACGCCTGACCCGCTGTCTGCACGTCGGTCACTGGGAGCCGACGGCTGTGGAAGGCTGATGTCTTCCACTACCATTTCTTTTGGAAATCACAATTTAAAATCATATTTAGGTTATCAAACATCCGTAGGCTTTAAGCAATCCAATAGCAGTGTGCTTTATGTGATTCAACAACGATCGGTTTTAGGCCATCCAACATCAGTAGGCTAGGTTAGATTAAGTTACATTACTTTTCATTGATTATAATTGAATGCCATTTTTAATCATATACCACCACACCCAAAACCTTTTCCCATCTGCTGTTTAGGTGTGATAGCATGCACATGCATTGCCAAATTTCTTCACTTGTTTAAGAAAAATGCATTTAAATGGTGTTGATATTCTTTTCTTGGACTGATTTCTAAAATAGAACTATGCTAACCTGAAGTGCTTATGTATTTGGGAATTTTTTTTTATTTCCCAAAGAAATGGCTGTCAACTCAATTGAAATGACACCAGAAAACACCAGAAAAACAATATTGTGATCAGAAATGGTCCAGGGACACCTTATTCATTTTTACAATTTTACACAAAACCTATCATTGTCAATGGAAAGAATCAATCAATAGGCAGTACTCGCTTGTTATCTCATGATAACCTCCTCCTCCTTATACTAAGTGTGAGACATACTTAAATAATACATGGCAGGACTTCCAGCCATTACGTTCAAACCATCCTTAAAAACACGATATAATGCCACACATTCCAAAATATTTATTGTGTTGGATCAATAAAGATATACATGTGTTCATATAACAAAAATACCACTTCCAGCAATAGGGGACACACTCGTATTCCTGACTAATTTTTAAGATAGGAGAGAGAAAATGTACACAAATATTGCATTTCTGTATCCAGCCCACATTGTCTTCATCAATAGGAGTAAACACTTGTTAAGATGTAAATGCACCCAAATGATATGCGAATTGGGTAAATAAATACGATATTTTGTCTGCATTTATTGCGCAAATATTATATATCTGTAAAAATGTGGCTGATAAGTCCGCCATTTCAATCAGCAAATCTGATCCAGATAATGCAGTTTTTTTTTTAAAAACTCTGACCTTAACTTATTGCAACTATAACTTAGTGGTAAATGGTTGATATGAGGCTTTTATAATGATTGTTATTTCTTTTCAATAAGAATGCATTTTTATACCAACAAGCACAAAATTTGGTATTTTTGGTCACAAACAATGTTTTGATAAGGATGCTTGAATGCATACTTATTAGCATGAAAAATTTAATTTACCCATGCATTTACACTGCATAAGCTTAATCTTCGTTGAAAAGCAAAATAGTACCCAAGACAGCTTTTAAATAAGTCATATCTAAGAACTAATTATTTCAAGCTTTGGAAATTGCAAGGTAACGTAACCTAAAAATAGCCACCCTAATCTATTTTCTCAGAGAAAGGCATAAACAAACTTTAAATAAACGGACATTAACACGCGCCGCCGTTCCGGTCAAATCCTCATACCCTGTCTCGGGGGCGGGGGCGGTTGAAGACCCCATCTAAAATCCAAACTAAGCATCGCACGAAAACGAAAGAGGTGTTATCGGAAAGCGCTCGACGAGTAGGGTCCGGGTCCACCCTCCAAAAAAAAATTTCCCCCAAAAGTGACGTCACCAGGGGGGCTAGGTTTTCACGACTTACATTATGTTTTTGACTCTGGGAGTTCATTTTGGGGATATGTAAAAAAACAAAATTTATTTGGAATGAGAAAAGGACAGCGAAATCAACCAAGGCTATATCTCTTGCCCCACCCCCACCCCCCATTTTTTGTGTATTCTTTGGAAATTTCAAAATTTTGAGTTTTCAGGTTTTCTTTAATTTTCCTTTCCCAATGGGTAGAGCAGACCTTTCCCAATGGGTACCTAATAATGTTAAGCTTGATATTCATAATAAATATCATGCATGAGTCAATCTTAGTGCCAGTAACACAAAACACAGAAATGGGTTGTGATTGTTAAAAATAATATGGAACCAAAACAGTACTGCACTGCAATAGGCACCTGTACTGAGTACAATATTGTTGATTTATCATTATCACACGTGCGTGTGACGCGCATATGACAAATAACAGATAAAAAGTACGTTTGCCAGAGGGTAAATGGAATGTATCCTTTAAGTCTGCATGACGTCAGACAAGGTTTTTTTAATGTGATCAACTTGGTTGCGGAAAACTTTTCTGAAATCATACGCTATGGTCACTTTCACTTCTGCTTTTTCTACAAGCAAACATATTTGTCTTCAGCTCACCAAGATAGTTATACACTTGTCCCGCTCTTTCCAATGAATATTTAAAATGGGATGGCAAAGTTCGACCAGATCGCGACCATTCCCATCTCATTTTAACTTGGGGTCAAGTACTCGTATTCTACAAACACAAATGTGCACAAGCGGATCGGATGACATTCCAGTTTGACCTGTACAACCATGGCAGGGGCATTGATTTGTATCCTTTTGTGGGGGCCATGGCCCACAAGTGTTGATCTTGTCCCCCTCAATGTTGATTTGGGCCTCCCAATAACCTATTATATTTTTGTGCTGATACGAAAACTAAAGGAAAAAATGTAAAATGGCATGCTACTTAGAAAACTTAGTTAATGCCAGCCAGCACATTTTGTACTGAAATGAAATATTTGGGGTGGATGGTTAATTGACTTTCCAGTTTTTGCTGCGAAATTGAAGTTAGTTATTAGGGCTTAAGGGCGCATCGACCACATTGGTCATGTAGCTGCGAAATTGAAAATTGTGTTAAAAAAAACTGTTGTGTTGTGTGGCGACATCTAGGCAGCGGACACAGCACGCGAGATATGGAATGACACTCTACACGAACCCTGTAGTTATATAAGCTCAAACCCTATCACCAAATACCTGAAGAGACTTAATAGACACTAGCGCGCATGAAATTCCATAATCGCGCTCTTCAAAACATCCAAAATCGTAGTATGAAAGGATAATATGTTCAGTTACAGAATCACAAAATCTTAAGTTCAAATTTGCGCTTGCGGTCGACAAACATGACTGAGGTAAAACATTTGTGATGCAATTTCGCGCAGTGCTTAGGAACAGTAGATGACAAAGTTGGTAGGTAACATTCAACAAGTCTAGTTCATGCCTTTTTTCTGATTTGTGCTCAGGGTTTCTATGTTAATACCACATAGCTACCATAATTGTCTTCAAGAAAATCTGGTTTTACTTTGCTTTTACTAATATTTTAATTCCATTGCTCTTCGTGCTTTTTCTGCCCAGGATTGGGGAACCCAATGTTGCATTTCCGTCGGGGGTTGGCACAGCTTAAGGTAATTTCTAATGTATTATATTGTTTAATGCAATGCTTAGGAATGTGATGAACATGCTGCGACCAATCATTTTGGTCAATTTCCGTTTTAAGGTGTTTTAGGAATTCTTGGAATTTATCATTTGAATGCAATGTTTATGAATGTCAGTAAGATTATGGGACCACTCATTTTCTGCGCAATTGCCTGCTTTTCAGGTTGCGAGCAAAATAACACAAACAGGGATTTGAAGAACGTATAGCAATATATTCCAAGCAATATATCTTCTCCTTTTCCAAAATAGACTAACCAAACCCAACCTAACCTAATCTAACATCAGCTGTTTTTGAAGACAAACTCCATTTTCTGTTAAATTGTGGTGAGATATTCGCAAAAAATCCAAATGAAAACGCCTAAACTAACCTGACCTAACCAAAACTAGCCAATTGTTTGCATTATGGAAGCAAAGGTGTGTATAAACTTGTCTTGTTACCACCTTAAAACACAATATTTCTGGTCAGGCTAGGTTTGGTTATGTTTAAAAAAAAATTTCATGGAAATAAATTGCCTGATATTTTCCCAGTTTTGTTTTTAGAATTGTTTTCTCCAAAGGCAGGTTAGACTGGAGTTAGGTTAGGTTATCTTACACCTTTAACCCGTCCCGTCTTGGGGGGAAGGTCTTCAACCGCCCCCTCTCAGGTTGTTCGCGGATAGCGGACGAACGGCGCGCGGTAGCGCGCCCAAATGTGGCGTACCTTTTCCCACGTAAATTTGACATGCTGATTCAAATTTTTTAGGTCAGGTCATTTAAGGTCAACGAGTTAGTCAAGGTCAAGTGAGGTTACCTCCAAAAAAGTTCAACCAGTCGTCGCGCTTTAACGGATACAGATATTTTTATGAAACTTTCAGCGTTTGCTTATATTTACGGATGCAACAAAACGTACCAGTGGAAGTTTTCTTTTTTTTCGTTTTTGACTACATATAAATTTTGCGTATTTGCATATTGCAGTTCAAACACAGGATTCTGGGTAAAGTAAGCATTTATTATTAGAGCAAGTTGACTTCCAACAACGTTTTTCGGTCTGCTCTACTTATTGGAAGATAAAAATTGAAGAAAACTTGAAAACGCAAAATTTTGAAATTTCAAAATACAAATAAATTGGGGGTGGGGGCAAAAAATATAGCCCTGGTTGATTTCGCTGTCCTTTTCTCATTCCAAATACATTTTGTTTTTATATATCCACAAAATGAACTCCTCAGAGTAAAAAACATAATGTAAGTCGTGAAAAGTCGTGAAAATCTAGCCCCCCTGGTGACCTCACTTTTGGGGACTTTTTTAGGGTGGACCCGGACCCTACTCGTCGAGCGCTTTCCGATGACATCTCTTTCGTTTTCGTGCGTGCGATGCTTAGTTTCGATTCTAGAGGGGGCCTTCAACCGCCCCCCGAGACAGGGTGGGAGGATTTGACAGGAAAGACGGCGCGGGTTAATGTATTTGTTTTTATGCCATGCTACCTAACTCAAAGCCAATTTTTGTGTTATTTCGCTCACAACGTGAAAATTAAGAATTTGCACAGAAAGTGAGTGATACTATCATCTTATTCACATTCAGAAACATTGCATTTAAAATATATATTCCAAAAATTATTAAAACACCTAAAAGCGCAAATTTTTCATACTATCCTCTGGAAATATATATTTTTCAATAGGGAGTATGGATGACATCCAAAATGGGTCTGGAGTTAAGTTACATAGCCTAAAACAAAGTTACAAAAGATTAAAGATAACCTTACATAACCCGGCCCAACTTCCCTTGCAAGAAATGAATTGTTTTTATTGAAATTTTCCAACCATTTTTCTCAATTATATTCAACTTAAAAGACCTTACCTAACCTAACCTAAACTAGCCTGCACTGCTATTTTAAAAGAAAATTGTCATGCATTAAATATATTTCCCTTTTTTTCTCACAACAAAGCCTAAACTGCCTGACATAACCAACCCACGCTCCTTTGTATGCTTCATGAAGGTAAAATGTGTGTAGAACTAGTCTGGTGGTTGTCTTAACCCGTCCCGTTCGGGGAGAGGTCTTCAACCGCCCCCTCAGGTTTTTCGCGGATAGCGGACGAATGGCGAGCGGCAGCGCGCCAAAATTTGGCACTTTTCCCACGTCAATTTGACATGCTGATTCAAATTTCTTAGGTCAGGTCATCTAGGGTCAACGAGTTAGTCAAGGTCATGTGAGGTCACCTCCAAAAAAGTTCAACCAGTCACGCTTTAACGGATACAGATATTTTAATGAAACTTTCAGCGTTTGCATATCTTTATAGATGCAACAAAACGTACGAGCTGAATTTTGTTTTTCGTTTTTGACTACATATAAATTTTGCATATTTGCCAAATTGCAGTTCAAATACAGGATACTGGCTAAAGTAATAATTTTTTATTAGGGAAAGTTGACTTCCAACATCGTTTCTTGGTCTGCTCTACCCATTGGAAAAGGAAAATTAAAGAACTTGAAAACTGAAAATTTCGAAATCTCAGAAGTTTTTTTTTTTTTGGGGGGGGGGGGAGACCACAATAAATATAGCCCTGGTCGATTTTGCTGTCCTTTTATCATTCCAAATAAATTTTGTTTTTCATATATCCCCAAAAATGAACACCCCAGAATCAAAAAAATAATCTAAGTCGTGAACAGTCGTGAAAATCTAGCCCCTGGTGACGTCACTTTTGGTGGATTTCTTTTTTGGAGGGTGGATCCAGACCCTACTCGCCGAGCGCTTTCCGATGACACCTCTTTCGTTTTCGTGCGATCCTTAGTTTGGTTTTTAGAGGGGGTCTTGAACCTCCCACCCCCCCCCAGAGACGGGGTGAGAGGAGTTGACCGGAAAGACGGCGCGGGTTAAACTGCAATAATGCCTGGCTTTTTTATGATTTTTGTTTTTCCGGTTTACGATAGTCTCTCATCAACGTGCTGACCACGATATAACCACTCATTTCCTATGCATATGCAGACTTTTCAATAGGGAGGCAACATGACTCCCAAAAAGGGGCTTGGATTTGAGTAATAAGTAAACAGTAGCAAAAAAAAACATTTTTAAAGGAAAAAAACTAACTTACAACACAAGCCTGGCGTAACATAACTTGGCGAAACCTTTGAATTATTCATGGAGGTAAAATTGGTGTACAACTTGTTTTGTGATTATCTTATCTTATCATTTGTGTTAAGAAACATGATAAATTCATCGGCATCCATACTCCGGTTTGTGGATAATAAGTTATTCTGACGATTTCTGATGCAATTTGAAGGCATCTTACATTCATATCATTGGAAAATGACAAGTTTTCATGATAGAAGCAAAGTAAAGTACATGTATATGATCATATAAGTAGTCAGTTCACTAACAAGATAACAAATCCGCTTCAATAACATTAAAAACAGCAGGTGGCTCACTCTTTTTGACGTTTAAAATCGATGACAGTACTTTCTTGAATCATGTTTGAAGCGGATGACAGAAGTGTATTCCTTTGAATGTAGAAGTCCTTTGAACCATGTGTTAGACCTTCACAGTGCTGCTCCATCCACCTCCAACTCCAACCTTGACAAAACTTCATCAGCGCATCCATCTCCAAAGTAGCCTGTGGAAGAAGGCATATATTGCAGCATTACTACTGTGATCTGAATTGCATTGTATCCCTGCTGCCTTTTCATCCATCCTTGCCGATCCATGTAGCAGATGTTTTACTTTCCTCAAACTGTCTGGAAAACTTGGGAGTTGAAATCACGTGTTAGTGATGAACCAGATGAACTACTCCTGGATTCTTATATTGCAGTATTGCATTGCACAGTGGCATACCGAATGGGGGAGAGCATTGTGGGGAGTTGCCCCCACCCTCCTGATAGGTTGTGGGGCCCTCAATAATTCGCCGAGCTCAGGAAGAAATTGCGACATGCTCCCTAAAAATTCCGCTTGGTCTCAGAAAAATCACTGGGTGTCCCCAAAAATCGCATAGGGGCCTCTGATAATAATGCTGGGGCCTCAAAAGCTTCCGTCTGGCCCCTGAAAAACACGTTGTGGCTCCAAAAAAAGTCATGCCGGGTTCCAGAAAACCACAACTTGGCCACAAACGGTCGGGCCGAGACCCCCTGAAAATCACTCTGAGCCTAGGACGGCAATAATTTTCGCCCAGGTTCAAGAAAATCACAACGGGGCCACAAACGGTAGGGCCAGGTCCCCCTGAAAGTTACGCAGAGCCTGGGATACCAATAATTCTCGTCTGAGCCCCTGTAAATCACTCTAGAGGCACGACAGGCCGCACCGGGGCTCTAAAAGTCTCGTTGGGGTCACCCAAAAATTAAGCCGGTGAGAATACAAACAGACCGGACACGAAAATTAACTCTGGGATTCCAACAATGGCTCCAAAAGCCCACAAAACGTGTTGGGCCCCCAAAACATGTCGTAGTCATTAAAACTCGCGCAAAGGATCGAAACAAGTGACCATGGGGCAAAAAATCGCACTTAGACCAAAACGAATTCACGCCGCTTCCTTTTAAAATCTCACTGGGGGCCAAAACACCGCACCGGAGCCCCACAAGTCGCAGCCGGCTTCCCAAGAGCCAATATCTCCTCAGAATGTCACCCTGCGGACACAAAAATTGCGTCAACGATCCACAAATTAGGAAGGCGTCGGTCCCCCCAAAAAAGAATCATGTTGGAGCACCGAAAAAAAAACGCACCGAAAGCCCGAAGGATCGCATTGGGGTTCAAAAATATCCTGGAGGGGGCTTGCAAAAATAGGATTGACCCCAAAAATCGCAAGGGGACTATCGAATTGACCCGAGCACCAGACAATTCAAAATATGTCCCGAAATAAAATTATCCGACGGGTCTTTCTACTCTCGACGTGCCAACTGCGAAGAAAAAACACGTCGAGCAGCCGCAGTGGCGTACCAAAGGGAAAAATGCCACCCCGCCCACCCCATACTGAAAGGGTAGGCCCCCCAAGAATCGCGCTGGTTCCGAAAAAATCGCGCTGGGCCCGATACATTCGCGTCGGGGCTCCAGAATTCGCGTAGCGGGCTGTAATTGAATATACAGAGCGCCTTAAAACTTATACCAGGCCCACGGAAATTTGTACCAGGGTTCACCAAAATCGCGCTGGGGCGCAGCTATACAGCACGCCCCGAGAACTCGCGACGATATCCACAAATATCACGTACTGGACCAAAAATTCATGTGGTAGTACCAAAAAAATTGGTAAGGACATCACAAATTCCCCTCTGCAAACACACCATGGCCTCAAAAACCACACCTGAACTCCCTGAATAGTAAGCCGATGCCTTCTGAAATAAGGAGAGATTCTAAAAATATAAGTCAGAGTCAGGAACATCTCTCCAGAGATCCAAACGTACTCCCAGATGCTTTCAAAATTGTCGTGCGGACCCGAAATAATGGCGTACAGGAGCTCGAAAAATCGCGTTGAGATACAAATATATAGCGTCGGGTGCCCGAAAAATCAGGCCGGGACTCGGACTTTAAATAATTCAGAAGTCACGAAAATTTGCGTCGAACCTAGAAAACTGCTCCGGGCCCTCCAAAACTACACACCTGGGCCAGAAAAGTCGCGCTGGGATCCCGATGAATTATACCGGAGGAGCCAAGGTTGTGCTGGGGTTTCAACACATGTGCGAAAAATAAACGCCTCAATTAAGTACAGCGGAACCCTAAGAGCACAACGGGAGGCCGAAAATACACCGGGCCCTCCAAAGTTTACCGAGTTTCGCAAAAAGTGGCAGGGCCGAGGCCCCAGCCATAGGCCTTAGCATATGGCTGGGACCACCAAAAGAAGCGAATTGGCCGGAAAAGGACCTATGGTGGCGAGGACCATACCAATTCCGCCGATTAAAAAATTGTTTTGATTTCTGCCATTTTTCCCTCTTTCCAAAATTTTGCACATATTTATTTCCGACTGTAGCAAAGAAACCATTCCAGCTGACATATCCTTTTTGAAACCATCGGATGGCCCTTCTGGGAATCTTCTGGGATGCACTGTTCGGCCTCCGTGGCCGTGACTGGAGAGGCATGCACCTAGTGTGTCTTATTCTTGGTCTCGGCTGCGCCATTGGGTACGGACGGAATCTTCAGACTGTTGTTGAAAAAGCGAAGAGTAGAACGATTGCGCTGATTAATGCCTGTAATCCGGTGTGCATTTTAGTTTTCTTGGAGTCGTGTGTGGTGACTGACTAGACTCGGTGATCACGATGACTACACCAATCAGGATAAAAATAATTGTCTTTCGTTACGTGCGAGATGTCCAAACCAGCACGGTAGGATGTCGAAATTTGTCATGGAATTAGTGTCATTCAAAATGTTTTAGATGTCTCAGACTCAAAGTTGAGCTAATGGTTTAGTTACTTATGACTGTACATTTATCATTTGTTTTGATATGCATAATTTAAGAGCTATATACTGGATAGAGAGAATAATAACTATGTTATACACTGGTATTGTATGCCACATCACAGTATAGGTAATACTTTTAATTGAAATTCATACTCTTGGTGCTCAGACTGCAACTCAAGAAATGTTTCAGGAAGGTATTTCTGGAACAACAACTGTGTCGTACACCAATGTTTAAGCATGTATGCATCATTAATAATCCATTTACAATTTATCAAGCAAGAATGCAGTGCTGTGCTTGGCTCTGGGTCTAACTTGCCTAGAAAAAGCTGTTTTGCACAACTACTGTTTGTCAATGTAGGTAGGCACATGCTTGGAAAAATAGGCTGCTCCTGGTTTTTTGGAATCAGCAACATTATATTCTCCAGAAAATTATTTATTTTCCTCGTCTGAGGGTGGATTTCTTAACTTGGTAATACTTGACAATGGGCTGCTGTGATCAAGCAAATATACCGAGTTGGTACCGAGCAAATATACCGAGGTGCTAACCGAGTTATGACGCATAATATTTGAAGAAAGATACCCTCCATACTGTATGAGCACAAAATACTTCTCTCCATATACAGGATCACAATGAATAAGTCTAGCATTGCCCACGCATGACAAAAAAAAACTAGAACAAACGTTCACTGGAAGGAACAGAACAAGGTAATAACTCACCTGATTAGCGGAAAACATATTCACTTGCTCAAAATAAAAGTAACAAATGCGCATGATTTGCAAAAAATTTCTGGAACCAGATTAATACCATATTAAAAAACCTTCGGATGACGTAATGCGGGCTCGAAGGAAAAGTTCTATCTGCCTTCTAGTAAAGGTATCTTGCATGATACCATGTCTGTGATGATGGTGTCAGATATGCTTACAATGTCTGGAAAGGAAAATCACATAAATTTTAATGCACACCATGCTGCCAAAAAAATATTGTATATTAACGCCACGTTAATATACAATATTTGTATATTAACGTAACATAAGCACTCCCTGACATATAGCCAGGACACTGATGCCCATGCCCAATACTTGATGCAGCTCAGTGCTGTCAAAATGATGAAAGGCAACAATACAGAGTGCAGCAATAGCGTTTGACAGGTGGCAGCACTGAATGGGGAAGGTCGGCTTGGGATGGTGGCAGGATTGGATGTGAAGGTACTTCCTGAAAGGTGGCAGCACTAATCGGAGCAGTGGCCTGGCAGATGGTTGAACTGGATTCAACACATGCAGGGCAGTACGTCTGGAAGATACGTAGCCGTGAGGTGAAACAGGAGAGGCCAGGTATTCATCCCACTTCTCGCGCCCTCAATGATCAACGCTGTGAATAATGGGGGTGGCTGTGATCGACGCATTCCCAACTGTTCCTAAGCACCCTGACAGATGGCAGCACTGGGTGCTGGGAACTGTCCGGTGGACGGGCAAAACCGACCACCGCCATTTCTAATTCACTGGATTTATGTCCCCTCCATCATATTCAAATATTTGTTTGGTCCCCTATTATAACCAGGTGCACCGAAATTAGGCAGAAACCGACAAACCAATTCGGGCCACATGTGGCCTGGGAGGAGTTGGGGGTGGGGGTAGTTAAGGCACGTCTTGTTCGGGACCCATTCGTTTTTTTTTGCGGCTCCTTACACGTTTTTGCGAACTCCGGATCGACCCATGTTGCTTGGGTTGACTCCAGGTTGTGACTCTGTCCAACGTAGTGCATGCTGAGCCCCATCGGACAAAGCTGCGCTTAGCTGGGTTGAGACCGAGTTGTTGGCTGGCCAATTGATAAGTCGGCTAGCCAGAGGCAGAGCTAGCCGGAGGTATCTCTCTCCAGCATAATACAACATAATTGCAAGGGTTGTGCTCATGCAAATGTATTTGATGCAAGCGACAAAGTTCGGCAATCTTTGGTTCTGCCCGGGCTGTGCTTAACTTGCCCGCCCTTAGCCCAAGCAGGGGACTGGTTGGGAAATTCCCACTTTACATCCAGCCCCTTCGGTGCAGCACTAGAACCACGTGTCTTTTTTACGAACCCGGGCCTATTTTTTAGCCGTCATGCCGTCTTTGTGACCTCGGTGTAACTTAGGGCTCCGGTGAGCTTTGAGGGCCTCCGGCGTGCTTTCGACGGTTCCCGGTATGTTTATTTAGTTCTCCGGCGCATATTTTACAGCCCTGCTACGTTTTTGTGCGGGAGCTTGTGTGTTTTGAATGGCCCGGTAAGCTTTTTGGCTTTCAGTATGCACTTAGAACCCTGCTGGGTATATTTCAGGCACCGACGATAATTTTGTTACTCATAACATTAATTTTAGCCCTGATGGCATTTTTTGGTAGCCAGGTGTATTTTTGTTCGCCCCTAGTACAATTATTTCGGGCCCCGGTATGTGTTTAAGGGGGATTCCCTGTGCTTATTTGGAGCCCCGACACGAATTTTAGGAGGCCGGTGGCTTTTTGGATCCACCCAGTGGCGTAGCCAGGATTTGGTTCAGGTGGCGAATATCTGAAGAGGGCCCAGACCTACCGAAGTCCCACCCATTTTTAGGAAACTCCTCGGATTTCAGATGTCAGCAAGGGAGTCACATCCGCATTTTGCATCCTATTCAAATAACCTCCGATTTCGCTCATATTTCCAGGATATGACCTTAGTCGCTTCCCAAAGTAAGGCAAAACACAATTATTTAGTAGTACACGCAATTTCTTTCTCCAGAATAAAAAAACCGTCATTCGAGTAAAAAAAAACTGGGTACCACATAAAACTCGCAGTATTTCACTGGCAGAATGATTCCAACGCCTAGATCCGCTATGAAATATGCAGCACATCGAATTATGTGACAAAGATATTACAGTTTAATCTCAGGTCACTATGGTTGGTTTTACCTATGCGCTATGTCAATTTACTTATTTATCGCATAAAGGCATGGTAACACACTGAATCTACATTATTTTTTTGCAGCTAATAGCCTGCATAGCTTGCACATAGAGTACTTCGAAAAATGGCCTTTCGTGGTAACAGTATCATCCCCATTCTCAAAAGATGCTAAAAGTATAGTAAATATGCAATATGTGTAGGTACCATATACCATACGCGATATTCTACTTTGCGCCATGAATTAACACAAAGGCATTGGCTATGGCTCATGAATACAACACATTATAGCGTCTGATGTACAATTTCATAGTTTCCCCCTGTGTTGACAAAATACAGTTTTAACCTGGCGCTATTGCCATATACTAACCATCGAATCTTCCGGAATACATTCATTTTATGGATATTAGCACCGAGTAATCTCTCATCTAGCAAGGAAGCAGCACATGCAAGAATGTGCTCATCAAATTCAACGTTTGACACCTCAGGACAGGATTGATGAAAATCAGAAAACTAAAATGGTCCACTGGGGTATTGTATGCTGGCCAGAAGAGCCAATCACCAGTAAACTATATTAACACTGATACATGCACAATCGATACAAGAAGCAGCACACTGCGCGACCTGACCTCTATCGGTGATATAATTCATGATGTAGCGCTAGCGTCCGATTCAGCAACACATCCAGAAACGCATTCACAAACATCATCTGATGCAATTAAACATTTGACACAACCTTCGCAGCCGTTCTCGTGCATACACCACGACACGATGCTCTGCTATATCCTTTCATCTACAGAGGTCACAGAAGTCAACGAGGTCAACTCTGGGGTACCGCACAACTTTGCGGGGAATTCACTTGTTGAAATGATTAAAAAGCTTGTATGACTTTCATCAAGGTAGAATGTAGAAACGTATTCCCGCACTCACTCAAGGTCACAATTTTACCTCAGGTCAAGGAACCTTTAACAGTACGCCCAATTAGAAAATTACGGGGTACCGAATAACATCTCCTTGACTAATACATTCATCGGATGGACGTTAACGCTGAATAATCTTCCATCGAGAAAGGAAGCAGCGCATCAGAGCATGTGACCTCTAAGGTTAACGTTTAACTTCAAGTCCGGATTGATTAAATTCAGAAAATGTAATTGGTTCATTGGGCGTGCCGTATGCTGGCCAGACGAACCAAGAAATGTAAGCTATCACTGATGCGACATCAATATAATTAACACAGATACATGCTCAATCGATACAAGAAACAACATACTGCCTGACCTGATCTCTTATCGGTGAAGCATTTCACCAGATACCACTAGCGTCCCATTTAGCAACGTATTCAGAAATGCAGTCACCAATATCATCTGATTCGTCTGGAAATTTTACACTCCCTACGCAGCCGTTCCCGTGCATACACTGCGACACGATTTTCTCCTATATGCTTTCATCTACAGAGGTCATACAAGTCAACGAGATCAAATCTGTGGTACCGCATGACATGGCGGGAAATTCACCAATCGGTATGATTCAAACGCTTGTGCGACCGCTATCCAGGTAGGGTGTGACGTACAAAATCACCTCGTCACTTAAAGTTCCCGTTTGAATTCAGGTCAAGGAATACTTTAACACGACGCCCTATGGGAAAATTACGAGGTACTGAATAACACATTCTTCAATACTTCACCGGATGGATATTAGTGCCAAGTAATCTACGATCAACTAAGGAAGCATCACATCCGGGCATCTTCAAGGTCAACGTTTGACCTCTGGTCAGAATAGATGAAAATGATAAAACTAAAATGGTCCACTAGGGTACCGTATGGCGGCCAAACGAACCAATGCATGTAGACTATTTTAGCATTGATGCATACACAATCGACACAAAAACAGCACATTGCGTGATCTGACCTCTATAGGTGGCACATTTCATGAGGTAGCATTAACGTCCCTTTCAGAAGCGCGTTCACCAATGTGTATTGATTGGACTGAAGATTTGACACAATCTTTGTCCCCGTAGCCGTACATACGCCACTCATTGATGCTTTGCTAGGACGAACCATTTTACCCACAGAGGGCCAACGGGGCAACAACGCCAAATCTGGTTAAACTTGTAGCCAATAGAGGCCAGGCCATACGGTGTGATGTTTCATGCATCAATTGTTTATATATGAGTGTTAACTCGTCTACACTTATTGGTTTGTCTGTCCAATACACGGTGCCCCAGTGGACCACTTTAATTTTCTGAATTTCATGAATCCTGGCTAGAGGTCAAACGTTAACCTTGAAGGTCACATGCTGTGATGTGCTGCTTTCTTCCTGCTCGAATGGAGATTATTATGCGCTCCTTTCTGTAAATGTATTAACGAAAATGCGTTTCGTTACCCCGCAATTATCCCATAGAGTATAATGTTAAGGTATTCCGTGACCCAAGATCAGAGTATGACCTTGAATGGCCAGATAACTTGGTGTGTGACATCTACCGTGATAGCAGACGACCGAGCTTTTGAATCACTTCATTAAGTGAATTCCACGGCAACGTATGTGGTAGTCCATATTTTATCTCATTGAACATTTTGGCTCTGTAAATTAAATGGTTCGTCGCAGCAAAAAGAAAAAGAACCCTGTCGCGTATATTTCTGGCAATGGCTGCGACGGTAGCGCCAAACTTTTAGTCAAATTCGAGGATATTGGGTGAATGGGTTTCCGAATGCGTTGCTGAATTAGTGCTACCTGATAAAATGTATGAAATGATAGAGAATATGTAGCGCAGCGTGCTGCTTCTTGTATCCATGCTGCATGTATCGGTGTTAGGGTAGTCTACATGTTGGTTTGTCTGGCCAACATACGGTACACAAATGGACCACCTTAATTTTATAAATTGAATCAATCCTGCTGACCTGAGGTCAAACGTTGATCTTGTTGGCTACATTCTCCGATGTGCTGCTTTCTTGCTCGATGGGAGATCATTCAGCGTCAATATCCATCCAATAAATGTGTTCAGGAAGATGTTATTCAGTACCCAGGAATCTACGTAGGCATAATGTTAGAGTTCATCTTGACCCGAGGTCAAACATTTACTATGAGGGTCACATGCTTGGAGGTGCTGCTTCCTTATCCCATGGGAGGCTTTTCGGCGCTAATGTCCATCCAAATAATGCACCATAATCTAGCATTTATCTAGCATTTACTAATCTAACAAGTATCAATTTCTGACGTCTCTCCGTTTTATGTGTTCTATATGTTTCTTTGGTAAAATGTGTATACGCCACCACTTTCTATGTAGGTACGTATCCGCTAAATAGGCAAAGTAGTCGTTATAATGCAAGTCAAGGAGAGTAAAAGAAGGTATTTTATCGCAGATGTGGTTAAAAAAATAGCTTTAAAATAGTATTCCACATTATGAAGATTGAACATCGATGATGGATCATAAACCGGAATAAAGACGAGGATATGCAAACAAGATATTTTCAAAACTCAACATTTTGATGTCCACGTCGTGAAGGTTCTACCAGCGCCGGTGACTCCTGTCAGGGACGGATTCAGGAATTGTCATGGGGCACTTGTCTGAGGGGGCGCCGTTTCATCGGAGGGGCGCCACTGCGAAAGTACTTGGAGATAGGGGCGGCTACAGGGGTGGTATTGGGGGCATGTGCCACGATGGAAATTGTCGCCACTTCGGCCGAGAAAAGGCTCCATTTTGGGAAATCTAGAGTGCATCCCCATCGAATTTTGCAGCCAGATGCACACTATTTAAAGGCAAAGGCGCCTCTTCGAGTATGCTTGAGTGCACCATTACCTCCTATATTTTCAGCTAGACGCACCTCTCCATAGATTGAGTTCCCGTTGGAACAATATCTGGACCCGTTCCTGCCTGGATGGGTGTCTTTCTTTTATTTTGAAGGTGGTTAGGTTTTTCGGACTTACCTCAACCAAGATTCTGTGTGCACCTTTGCAAAATAGTCTGTAAAGCCTGCCCCTTTTCATGAATCCGACATGACCTTTTCCGGAGTTTGTGGTGCCGTTTTGTATTGGTGCCCTCAGTGAAAAATAACCAAAATGCATTGAAAAGAAGCCAGTATCAGCGATTTCATCCAGGTCAGTGATCAATGGGCCAACCGTTTACTATACACTACACACTAAATTATCACAGGTATGTTGCCTAAAGAACGCTGATGTTAACCAAGCTTCTAAATATAAGTGACACGTTTTCTACCTATTCACAAAGGGCAGGTATTTTTGGGACTTGCTCAACCAAGAGCGAGCAACAATCAACCTTATAGTTGTTCACATTGTTTATTGCATTCAACCTGATTTTGCACGAGAGTGGACTGATCGATGGGCTAGCTAGGCATATTGAGGCTCACCAGATTAGATTAAACTGGCTAACTTAATCTAGGGGCGGGGTGCCCGGCGGGACGATCTGGTGGGTACAAGCGGCGTGGTAGCTCATTATGCGATAGTGTGTGTTTTCCTTTACAGGGTGATGTCAAAATGTCATGCGTGTATCCGAGTGAGAGGCACTACGACTTCCTGAGATGATGTTTGTGCTAATGCCATGCACATCATGCCCGATTGAGCATGTGCAATGTATTGAAAATATGTATATGTGTATGTACGCATGGTGACTCATCCAACTTTCCGCCAGGTGTCAAGGTGGGAGGACGTCCGTGGAGCTCCAGGTTTCCAGATAAGTCGTTGCAGAACAGGGCAGTACTCTAGTCTAAGCTGTGGATAGGTGTTTAGCAATTACTTCTGTGATTATATTTCATTAGTTTTTATCTGATAAGCATTTTAGTAGCACGCAAACTATACTAAATTAACCTAGCGACGCTGCCGTGCGCCATTTCTTGTTAGGCGAGGCCCGTTGGAGCTCCAGGTTTCCGGATAAGTTATTGCAGAACAGGGCAGTACTCTAGTCTAAGCTGTGGATACGTGTTTAGCAATTACTTCTGTAATTATATTTCATTAGTTTTTATCTGATAAGCATTTTCGTAGCACGCAAACTATACTATATTAACCTAGCGACGCTGCCTCTCGTGCGCCATCTTCGTGTTAGGCGTGGCCTCGTGGCTTTGGGCGTGTTCTCGACGCTTCGATTGTTCTCGACGCTTCGATTGTTCTCGACGCTTCGATTTCTGTAGTAGGAGATATTACAAGTGTGTAGATTTCATAAGTACATTAGACAACATTCATACTATCCTAACATACTTTATTTATTTTTGGGGGGAGGGGTTTGGGGGGAAAAATTAAAAAAAAAAAAAGGGGGGGGATAAAAAATTAGATATTTTGTTGATTTATTTAATTTATAACAAGAAAACAAAAACAAAAAAACATTTGTTTAATAGTTTCTGCTTTTCTTGAGGTACTCAGATAATTAACTGACAGTATAGGAGGTAGCGATTTATAGTGAATGATAGTTGGCTTTTTTGTCGGTTGTTTAGCGAGTTAATTTGAATCTAAATCTAGGCATAAGCTGCAGCGTTTAGGATGGTTTCGACCAGGATGCAGGCACTAGAAGAAGAGACTAGGACCCTTAAGGCAGAGCTTTCCAAGCTCAAGGCTGCCCTTGTTGCACAGGATAGGCAAGATAAAGCAACAAGGGGTCACTCCGTAGCAGGGACATCATATGCCCATGTGGTCGCAGGCCACCAGGTAGCTGAGGCTTCCCCTGCTGTGGAGGTGGCTGGGATCTCTCGAGAGGGGAGTGTTAACAGTGAACAGATGGGGGATAGTTCTAGTAGGTCACAGGAGGGGAAGTGGCATGAGGTCAGGGGGTGGAGGATTTGGAGACGCGAACCTATGGAAAGGGTCAGTGAGTGGCAGGTGGCAGGTGGTAGGAGCGGGAGGAAGTCTAGCCGAACGGCCCAGCGGGCAGGCATATTAACATCAAATATGTTCCAGGCATTGGATGACTGCCCCCAGGATAGTAGTAGTAAGGAGTCAGTGCTGGTCCTAGGAGACTCTCGTGTGCGACATTTAGAGCGGGTATTTTGTAAAGGTAAAGGTAAAGGTATCCTGTAAGGGACAGGAGGTACATCACCAGGCCTGGTGCCAAGGTGAAGGACCTGGTACCTGTGGTGGCACAGGTCACCAGTGATCACCAGTTCAGCACAGTCATAGTGCATGTAGGGGTAAATAACATAGGTACTTCTAGGAGTGAGGAGCTTCTGCGGGAGTACAGGGCCCTTCTGGCCACCCTGAAGGGTACCAATAGAGTCATTGTAACAGCAATTTTGCCTAGGGCTAGAGCCTCCCCTGAGTGGAGCTCTAGGGCACTGGAAGCTAACGCCAGGGTAGGAAAGCTCTGCCATGAGCTAGGTTTTACATTTGTAGACGAGTGGAGCAGGTTTTATGCATCGTGGGACCTCTATCAGAGGGATGGCCTGCACTTCTCTGATAAGGGGGTCCATGTGTTAGGCAAAGTGTACGAGCATGTCCTTCAGGGAAACTAGGAAATGGGGCGGGGAGAGCAAAATTGCATTGCCAACTCAGGAATATTCCAATAGTGTCCGCCAAGGCAGTAAAACCTCAAAGTCTGCAACTCGGGACAGCAGCAGTTCAAGGGGACAGAGTGATAGTTCATCTAGTGATAAAAGAACTCAGTATGAAAAAGCCAAAGGTGGTTATGGAGCATTTGTTAAGTGTATGATATTTAATGCTCAGAGTATCCGTTCCAAATTTGATGAGTTCAAGTGTTATGTTGCTGAGGAGGAACCAGATTTTGTTTGCATTACGGAGGCATGGGTCAGTGAAGGGTATTTTGGAGATAACTTACAGGACTATGAGATCCAGGGATACAATATGTTTTCATGCAATAGGGGTCCAGCAATGAAAGGGGGTGGTGTAATGCTCTATATGAATAGCTTATTCAGTTCTCAAAAAGTAGCAGGTGGGGATAAAAATGTGTCTGTGGAGTCCATTTGGCTTGATGTCACTGTGGGAAAAGGCAACAGCAATACTCTTAGGATAGGAGCTTTCTACCGATCAGGAACCCTGCCACATTCTCAGCAACTGGAGCTTGACAAGGTCATTTGTGATGAAATCAGTAGAAACTTTAAGAGGAAGTGCCTTATTCTTGGTGACTTTAATCTAAAAGGTATGAAAATGCTGGTGTTGGCTCCCCATCATGCAAAATGTTTAGGAAATGCCTTCAAGAGGACCTGTTTTTACACCAGTTTGTATCGGAACCTACCAGGCATGGTTCATACTTGGACCTTGTATTCTCGGATTTAAGTGACTTGGTTCAAGACTTGAATGTAGGCGAAACTCTGGGAAGAAGTGACCATAACATAGTTAGATTCAAGGCACATGTAAGGGAAATTATCAAGGATGATTTGGTAAAGGTCCCAAATTTCAACAGAGCAGACTTTGACTGCATGAGAGCGGCTTTAAGTGCCATCAGATGGGAAGAAGAATTCTCCAATTTAAATGCCTGCGCAATGTGGGAAAAGTTCAAATCTTACTTGAAGGAAATTCAGATTAGACATGTCGCCCAAAAGCAAAGACGCAAAAGAAGGGTAGGAAAGCCAGCATGGCTTACACCAGGCTTGATAAAAGCAATTAAGGCTAAGAAAACGGCATTTAGAGTCTTTAAAGAAGCCTCAAATGTCGTTAATCTAAAGGCGTATCGAAAAGTTAGAGACACTGTGAAGCAAAAAACCAGAGCAGCAAAGCGAGCAAAAGAACTGGATTTAGCTAAAAACTGTAATGGGGACAGTAAAAAGTTCTTTAGTTTCTACAAGCTGAGTAAAGTTTCTAGCACAATTGGTCCACCGGAAGTAAACGGGACTACATTGAGTGAGGATAGTGAGATGGTTGAGGAGCTGAGCAAGCAGTTTAAATCAGTGTTAACATTGGAAGATATGACCAATCTGCCGAACGTATACCATAGTTCAGTGACATTGGATCTGACAAATGATGTTGATTTCATTGATAGTGATGTTGTTTACAATCATATCAGGAAAATAAAGCC